>VYXD01013791.1:38776-66185 GCA_013397195.1 Hylia prasina | reverse complement strand
CCTGGGTGCTCCCAGCCCTTCCAGCCTGGTCCTGGTGTGGTTTGGGCTGGAAGGGACTGAAATCCCACCCGGTGCCAGCCCTGCCACTGTCCCGGGTGCACCCAGCCCGGCCTGGGGCACTGCCAGGGATCCAGGGGCTGCTCTGGGAATTCCAGCCCAGCCCTGGCAGGGAACAATTCCTGCCCAAAATCCAATACATTCCTGAGGAAGGTGCAGCAGTTTCTGCTTTGTGTGACTCACACCAGATGATGGCGAAGATGAAGGATTGTGGCTTTTTTTACCAAAAAGAAATTGTCAAGCATGCTTTTTGTCAGCACCCCCAGATCAGTCACATCCAAGACACCACAAACACCGGTTCAAAGAATATCAGAAGCACAGAACTTTCACTAATTACACTAATTTGGAAAGCAAAGCTCACACAAAGCCAATATTTCAGTCACAACCCTGCCCATACTGCACCCCTCCCATCCAAATTGACTTTATAATTTCCAGCTAAGTGGGAATAATTTGCATCCAGGTGTGGGTTTGTTAATGAAGGTGATTAACTCCAGGTTTCCCTCTCTCTCAGCACACACAGCCCTGCTGGTGCTGAGCAGGAGCAGCAGAATCTCTTCCTCCTTTGCTCCAGGGATCCCAGGGATGGGAATGGAATGACTTCAGGAGAAAGGAGGGGCTGCTCACAGGTCTCCAGAATCTCTCGTGGATGGTTTGTAGGACCAGAGCCTGATGTGTGCAATGCCTTGAGAGGCCACCTGGAACAGAGGCTGGACAGAATAAAGAAATAAAGTGGGTATTTATTGAAAAGGCCTTCAAAGGATACACCTTGGGCAGTGCAAGAGCCTGGCTGAGGCTACACCCAAGATGGACCAGGGGACACAAGTTTTCACACTTTTATAAGTTTTGGTCCATTTACATATTGGGGTTAACTGTCCAATTACACCTTCAGGTTATGCAGTCCCAGTTTGCTCTCCTCAGTTCCCTGTTGGAACTTTTTGGGCCAGATGCTCCAACGGTGTCCTTGGTTCTGGGGCTGAAAAAGGATTTTTTGTTTAACTTAACTGTGAGGAGAACTTGCTAACACTTTATATGAAATTCAGAGTTATATACCAATACAGTACAAGATCTGGAAAATGTGAAAGCTAAAACTTAAGGCATCAGGTGGACAATTGACCACAAGAGCCTGGGTGGGTGTGGGTGTCCCCCCTGCCAGGTCCTCCCTCCCTGGGGCTCTGCAGGTGACACTGTGACAGAAGAGGCTGAACTGCTCCTTCACCTCCCCTTTCCAGCTTCACCTGAGCTGTGTTGGAAGAGTCTTTGAAGATCTGCAACCCAAAATCCTGTTCAGGGCTGAATTTTCACCAGTGCCAGGGATGCCCTGACCATCAAGAGCTTTCTGGTGAGCCTTTAATGAATTTCCACGTGAATTTCCACTCCGGGCTCCCCTGGTGCTGTGCTCTGGTTGTTCTGTCCCACTCGCCCACTCGGTGCCACTGTTGCTCTGTGGTTCTCGTCCCAACCAGGCAGAGCAGGAAAGTAAAGGTTCAGGGCAAGCCAGAGGGAAGTTGGTGACAATAAAATCGGGTTATCACAAGGCCCTTGGGGCCAGTTTACCAAGGACCTCACTGGGCTGTTCCTTCAGCCAAAACGAAGGGATTGTCCATAATGGAGAGTCCCCTCTGGCCTGCTCCAAGTGGGGCGTGCTAAAAGCAGGGGGCTGAGCTGGCTTTGGGCTCTGGGGCTGGAACTTTGAAGGGAACGTCCTGGGAGGTTCAGGAGCTGAAGGAGGAGGCTCTGCTCCTCAGCTGAAGGAGCCCAGGAATGGCTCAGCACAGGGACAGGTGAATCCTGCCCACAGAGCTAAGCCCTGCCGTGAGGGGGGTCACAGAGAGCACCTCTGGACCCCTTTTTGGGGCAGTTTATGGACGATTTCCAAGTGCAGACTGGCTCAGGGACCAAGCAAAGCTCATCCACAAGAAACACGCATTTCCTGAGGCCTTGGAGGACGTGCAGCCACCTGATCCTTTAGAATCCCTCGGATTCCCCCAGTCCAGCACGAGCATCCAGGGGGAATGGCAGCGTGATCTGGATTTAGTGCATCCTGCAGAGGCCGGGCTCACGTCCCTGGGCTGAGCCTGTGCTGCCAACACACACAAACCCACACAGAGCCACAATAATCAACACAGGCAGAAAGGCCACCAGCACAGCCAGCCCTGCCAGGCTCCCGCTGTTCCTCCCTCCAGCTGAGCAGGATAAAAACCCCCATTAGTGCAAAATACAAATAAACACACAGATCCCTCCAGCAACTTCAAACAAGGCCTAAAAGAAGCTTAAGGTCTAACACAGTTCCCTTTCTCAGTCACCAGCACTACCTCACAGCAGCAAGGGAAGCTGAACTCCAATCATATCCTTGTCATAATTATATGCTTAATATTAGTGGGTGCTTTTTGTCATCTTGCCTGGTTAATGCTCAGATTGGAGGAATAGAAACACTTTAATGGGATGAATAAACATGAGGCAGGGCTGCAGCACGGGAAGGAGCAGGGATGGGGCTCTTTGCTGGCAGGGTCTCAGAGGCACATCCAGACCCAGGTTTGGCTCCACAGCTGGGACTGGCACGGGGCAGTGCAGCCAAGGAGCCCAAATCCTCAGGGGGATTGTCCTGAGCAGCAGCTCTGGCCAGGCTTTGCCAGCCCCAGCTCTGTGGGAAGGGGAAGGATCTCCCCAGAGCCCCCCCAGCTTAGGGCTCACCTGGTTCCCGTTGTGCTTGGAAGGTAATGGGATGTACCCTGCTTCTCCTAAATTCACTGACAGGACAACGGGGACTGGATTCGGACTGACAAAGAGTAGCTTTAGATTGGGTATTGGGAGGAAATTTTTCACTCAGAAGGTAGGCAGGCCCTGGCACAGGGTGCTGAGAGCAGCTGTGGCTGCCCCTGGATCCCTGGCAGTGCCAGGCTGGACTCTGGGGCTTGGAGCAGCCTGGGACAGTGGGAGGTGTCCCTGCCCACGGCATTGGGTGAGCTTTAAGTCCCTTCCCACCCAAACCAGTTTGGGATCCTTTGATTCTATGACTTCAGCCTGTCTAGGCTTTTCCAGATCTTTAATGACAGTTTTAGCATCTGCAGCCAGTGAGATTTGCGATGCCACAGCAAGGATTCCTTTCCTTTCCAAATAAATATATATATATATGTGAATATATGTGTGTACGTGTGTATGTATAGAACTCTTGGCACTGCCAGTTCTCCCTGGCTCTGCACAGCTTTTCTTTGGTATTTGAGCTTCCTAAACAGCAACCCGTATTTCAGAGCCTATTAATGGCTACTGCTGCCAAATCCCCCTTCTCCTGTTTTGAAGAATTTTGCTTCCCTTGCAAGCCTGTTTGTTTCTCCTGGACCACCCTCCTGAAGCGTGGTGGCAATTTGCACAGCTGATAAATCTGGTTTTTATGGTCCTGAGCTCCTGAGTTATGGAGCTCTGCGGAGGACTGGGACAAGGTGTGACAGCTCCCACCTGCTGAGCGTGGGGGATGTCCAACCCCACGCAGGGATGAACCAATAAAGGGAACACAAGCCAGGCTGGGACAAAGCTGGTGCATTTAATAATGAGATTTCTAAAGGCACTGCGAGCACTCTCACCTGCTGACCCTGGATCTCTGCGCCAAGCCAATATTTGCTCCCGGTCTGCAAACTCAGGGAGTTTGGGGTGCTCTGGATGTGATCATCAAGCCCTGCTGACAGCTCAATTTATCACTGGGCAGGTTTCAGCGTTTTGACTCGGCAGAACGTTCCCCCTCGTCGTTGCCTGCGTTTTACTCCCAGTGAAAAATCTCCGGCGAGATTCCCGGCGACAGCTCCCTTTGCATTCCTGGCGCACACTCAGCCAGCCAAGCAAGGCTGTAAATAATTGAGCACCCATCATTCCCTTTGCAGTCCCCACCAGAAGCAGCCTGCTTTGCTCTCAACAGCAAATATTTAGTGAGGTAATCAATCCAAGAAAAAAAAAATCTTAATTTGGATAAGAAAATTAAATGTTTTTCCCAGATCTTCTATCTGATTATCTCTGGCATCCATCCTGCTGTTCTCAGGGTAGGTGCTGTACCAGGAGATAATTATGAGGATCACAGAAGCAGTTCAATTAACTGCAGCTAATGCTTCTTATTAGCATTTTGCTGGGGCTTGTGGAGTTTTTCAGCTGAAACAGATAAACAAGCTCAAACATTCGCATAGGAAAGCTCAGACAAAAACAGAAACAAAGGGCCACGGAGGCTGTCAGGGAAAGCCCAGAGCAGCTCAGGAGAGGAGGGGCTGGCTGCAAACACTGGGATCTCACTGCTCTCAGGGTATGGAGGCTGTGCCTGGATTTCAGAGCTTCAGCACCTGGCCAGGAGCACACACGGGGCACAACCGGGAGCTGCTGCCAGCTCAGAAATCCAACAGGATGGAACATCCTCAGGCCACTCACGCCCTGCTCAGGCTCAGGAACTCCTGTCCCTGGGCTCACCTGCCTCAGGTGTGGGCACTGCTGCTCCTGTGCTCCCGTGGAACTGTCTGTCCAAAGTGTCCTCCTGCATCTCCTGCTCCGGGTCCTGTGGCACCACCTCAGTGACAGGTGGCACCTGGGAGTGCTGCCACCCTCCGAGAGGTGCCGGCTGTCCTGGCACGTCCCTCGGAGCAGGATGGCAGGAGGACACGGCCTCTCACACCTCCTGTGCCTGGGCACACCTGGGCTCAGACACCTCAGTTTGCAGCCCACAGGGCCCCCCAGGGCTGCCAGCCACGACAACTCCTGGCCCACATTGCCCAGCCCAAAGCCCAGGAGCCACCTCAGCCAAGTGCCAGCCTCTGTCTGTTTGCACAAGACCTTCTTTCCCCTGTCCTCTCCCAGCAGCTCCCAGCCCTGTGCTCTTATAGCCCCTATAAGCTGAGACCTACAGCCAGGAAAGAGCTGGTCTTGGAGCAGGAGCAGGAGGAGATGAGGCTTCCCACTCACCTGATTCCTGAGAAGGAGGTGAAAGAAGTGGATGAGAGAGCAGGGACTTGGGCTGCCTTTTACAGCAGTGCTACCCTGCCCCAGGGCCAGAGTGGAAGTCATAATTTTGTGACCAGCTCATGTCACATGTGCACCATCCCAGCTAATGGGCTGTGTCCTGGTTTCCTGCGCTGTGCCCTCTATTTCCTGGCTTCTGCCATGTGCATTCCTAACTGAAGAATGCTTCTGGGTGGGAGGCCCCAGAATTTCCAGGGTATAAAGATGTCAGAGCAGGCAGAAGGCTCGGATCATGGTCTGGTGGCATTCCATGCAGACCTGTGTCATTCCTGTGGGTTTGTTTGTGGCAAAGTGCTCAGGACATCACTCTCATTCATCCCCAGGGCCAGGACAGTTCCTCACCGAGGCAGACGAGCCCCAGCCCTGCTCCCAGCGGGGCTGTTCCTGCTCAGCAGCCTCTGACTGGAGCAGCAGCCAAAGCAAAGGTGCAGCTCCCTGCCAGCATCCAAATCCTCAGCTTCCACATCTGTTCTCCAGGCTGCCCTGGCTGCCTTCCCTTCCCTGTCACCTCCTGACAGGCTGCTCTCCACACTTCCAATCGCCCGGGGCCAGCAGCCAGGGAGGTTTCTCCACATTCAGGGCTTTATTCTGCTGTAGTTCTGCCCCTCAGGGCTGGTGTAGTTTTGTCCTTCAGTGCTGACAGCCCGTGTGGGCCCAAGGCCACTCCTGATGTGGGATTGCAGGTTTGGTGTTTGATGTTTAAGCACCACTCTGAGGATGGGCTGAAGCAAAGCAAAGCTCTCCAGCCCTGCCTGTCCCTGAGACTCATGAATTATCCAGTCTTTGAAACGAGGCAACTTCATGGCTTTTTACTTCCAGTTCCCTTCCGAGTCCTCTCTAATTATTTCTTCCTGGTTCCCCTGACCTGATTCTCTCTGGGCCTCATTTCTCATCCTTCCTGGTGCCTGCAGAGCTGGGGTTTGTTCTCCTGGAGCTCCAGGGCTTGGCTGTTTCTGCGTGTGGGAAACACTCATGGTCCTGTCAGTACAAATACCTGGGAATCTTCCTGGCAGCAGTTCCCAGGCTGCTCCATCCTCAGGGACAGCCCAGCCTCACGTCTGGCCCTGGCAGTGCACGGCTGAGCACCTTTGCCAAGCCCTGGGTGAGGGCACCAGGCAGAGCCGTGTCCTTCTGCCGCTTCCAAAGGCTTGGGAATTGTGGGAGCAGCCAGGAGGGAGAGCAGAGAGCACTGCCAGGCACAGAGTCCCATCTGTGCCCTGCCTGGGACAGCCTGAGCTGCCCTGCCAGGGGCACGGTGGCATCCAGGGCGGAGGGAACACCCCGTGCCCTCCCAGGGCTGGGACTGGTGCCGTGCCAGATGCTGCATCTCCAGCACTGGCGCCTCCCCAGGCTCAGGCCCACTGAGGATTTCCAATTTTTCCCGCTGTGGCAAAGGCTGAAGAGGTTTTTTGGCCTCCTGGGAGCTTGGTTGTGCCCAGGATTTGGTGGGAGGGGGTCACAGGGGTTGGATGTGCCAGGGAACCCTGTGGATTCAGGATCTGGGATTCCTGTGTTCCCCACTGTGCAAATCCCACACTGGTGAGACCTCACAGGACACGAGGGGAGCAGATGAGGAAGGAAAGGGCTCCACGAGTCCATCCCCAGCTCTGAACTGGCTCCAGTCCCTGCCTGGAGCACACAGCAAGCTCTGCTCTTATTAAAGATAATAACCCACCTCAATTAACACTTGTGGGGCCTGTTCCCTGCACACCCACGACAACCCAGCACAGCTGATACCAGGCACTCAGCAGAGCTGAGCCAAGACAGAAATAGCCTTTTCTGCCACGTCCCCTCCACTCTAATCCTCCTGGGCTCAATCCACACTGGAACCATGGACGGTCTGAGGGAGCTGGGAGCTTGTGAGAGATCCCAAACCAGTGTGGAATCAGTGAACTCCTGCGAAACCACCAGAGGACTCAGCCAGTTAAAGCTGACCCAGAGGTTTGAGGGGGTTGATTGCAGTTCCATCTCCCAGGGAATGAATTCCTTACCAGGTGAAGAGCTGTCAGTGGATGATGCAGAACCAGGCTGCCAGGCAGGGACTGCAGAGCTTTATTATAAATGATGGGCATGGGTTTTCCTGATGGGAATTCTCTCTCACAAACACGGATAAAAATTCCAAACAAACCCACGTCGTGCCAGAGCGGACCGCGAGTCTGTTTAAAAGAGGAATTCTGCCGTCGGAATTCCATGAGGGCATCACTCAGGTGGGGAGCAGAGCAGAGGAGGTCCCAGGGCGAGGCCAGCCAAAAATCCTCGCTGTGCCTCGCACAGATTCCCTCAGCTCTGGCCAAGTGCCAGGGAGCCGGGAGTGGGAGCAGCCAGAGCCGAGCTCAGCGTGTCAAACCAGCCAGCAGGGAGTGGAGAAACCCCGGGATAATGGACAAATTAGCAACTGTGTGCAGCAATTAGGATACAAGTGGCTTCAGAGGACACTGTGACAGCCCATGGCAGTGCAGGGAGTGGTTCCTAGGGACAGAAAGGGTTGGTTTGGAGGCCGGGAAGCTGTGGAGGTCAGACATGTGTCATTCCTGTAGGGGAGGTTGTTCCTGCCTGAGGTCAGACTCGAGGGATCCCAAAAGCACAGTGACAACACCAAGCGACTCCTTTAACCCCTGGGGCTGTCAGCAACTCCCCCTTCACCTCGGGGGGTGGCAAACCCAAACCCCAGATGGGTTTGCAGCTCTGGGGCTGCCACCTGCAGAGTTGCTCCTGTCACTTATTCCCACTCCTCTCTTCCACAGCAGGTTTTTTTTTTCCCTTTCTTAAAGGTGCTGCCACCACGGGCTCTGCTCTGGCACCAGCTGGAATTTGTCCACGATGGGAGTGACTTCTTCCCACCCTGCAGCTCCCCCAGCACCCGAACCTGGCCACAGAACACCAGACGTGTTTGTGAATCACTCTGTAGAACTCTACAGCTTGTTTTGGACCTGTGACCAGCCCCACCCTCCTGTGCTCGATACCTGCTGGGCTCTGCGGGCCCCCAGCTCACCCCCAGCGCCTGAGGGCAGTGATTTGGGTCGTTTTCCTGCGTTTGTCCACCTTTCCCAGGAGTTTCTCAGTCCAGATGCCCCAGGTGCAGCAGCATCTGTCTCAGCCTAGGGACGTGCAGCTGTTTTTCCTGCAGACATTTTGGAGGGCTGCTCTCTCCCAGCCCAGCACTCCACAGTCAAATATCCTTGGGATGCGTCGGAGCAGCGTCCCTTACCCCTGGAGCTGCCAAAGCAATGGGAAGTCCCTTGAAGAGAGGTTTGATGTGGCAGCTTGGAGCTGATAAGCCATTGATTTCTTCTCCTTTTTGGGCTGGAGGAGATTGTCAGCCCAGGGACACGATAGCAAGGCAGGGATGATAACAGCACAGGCTGGTGGAGGATCCTGGCAGGCAGCTCCTGCAGCCCAGGGTGGGATGTCCAGACAAAAACATGCTTCAATTTCTCTTCCCAGACTGAGACATCCCAGATAAAGCCCTTATCTGGCCTTCTCTCCAATCAATGAGATGCTTCAGCCTGGCTCGGCGCATGGCAGGGCAGCAACAGCTTTATCACACCAGGCAGGGATGGGGAATTTGTCCTCCCAGAGGTGCCTGGTGTGTTCCTGGCACGGTGGCAGTGCCTTGGTGTGTCCCTGGCACCGTGGCAGTGCCAGGCTGCAGCTCCAGGGAGGCTGAGGGTGCCAGCCCAGCCCAACCTGGAGATGCCTCCGTGGGGAATTCATCGAGGCGAAGGTAAAGAACGCCCTGGGCTCACCTGGGCTGCCCTCAAACATTTCACAGCCGGGTTTCCATCTCCCCCAGGCACCTGAAACCCCAATTCCAGCCCTTTCCCGGCCGCCTTCGAGCAGGAGAGGGCAGCAAATCGCTCCTCTGGAAGGAGGGAAAAGCAGGTCGGGAGAGCACGAGGTCTCCATTTGGGGATGTTTTGCTGTTTGCTGTGGAAATCTTCTGTCAGAATCATTTTCTGTTGCTCTCAAGAGCTCGGTGCAACCAAAATGTTTGGATCTGTTCCCACCAGTTCCTCCCAAAATCGGGCTTTTTAAAAGGATGTGATGGAGATGACACTCAAGTTTTGGGTCCCAGACACCAGTCCCCGACCTGAACTGGTTTTTGCAGCCTTGTGCTTCCAGTAAATTCGGGAATGCCAGATATTCCTTGGCCCAGGGCCTGTGTCATCCTCGGTGCTGCATCATGTGAACAGTTTTCAGCCCATTTTCAGCCATGCCATGAATCCACCTCTCAAATATTTCCAGGCACAGAGAAGGCACCATTCCCAAGGGGCTCTTGCTGGGGACATCCTGCTCTGCAGAGGGTTCAATGATCTGAACCACCACAGCTCAGCCTCCACTCCTGAGTGGGCCCAGGGATATTTAATTGTCAGCTGTGGTGATCCCCTTGCATTCCAGCGGCTGTCTGCAGGATTCCCAGCCGAGACAATTCCTCAGTGCCTCCTGCAGGGGTGCAGGAGCTCAGCTGAGCCCTCCTCACCGCTGCTGTCAGGCTCACTGGGGAGGGTCATCCACCCAAATTTAGAGAACTGCAAAGCCGATGTCTCCAGTGGAATCATCAGGTTTTGGGGTTTTTAGGTCCTGCAGGAGCCAGTGGTGAGGAATGGGAGTGGATCCCACAGGGAGGTGCCCCTTGCTCTCCACCAGATCCTGATCCCTGAGTTTGGATGCTGAAATTCACAGAATCAAAGAATCCCAGACTGGGTTGGGTTGGAAGGGGCCTCAAAGCCCCCCCAGTGCCACCCCTGCCATGGCAGGGACACCTCCCACTGTCCCAGGCTGCTCCAAGCCCCAGTGTCCAGCCTGGCCTTGGGCACTGCCAGGGATCCAGGGGCAGCCACAGCTGCTCTGGGCACCCTGTGCCAGGGCCTGCCCACCCTCACTGGGGAGGAATTTCCTCCCAATGTCCAACCTAAAATCCCTCTCTTTCAGTTTGAAGCCCTCCTGCCTTGTCCTGTCACCCCACCTCTGGTCCAAAGTCCCTCTCCAGCTCTCCTGGAGCCCTTTCAGGCCCTGGAAGGGGCTCTGAGGTTTCCCTGGAGCCTCCTCCTCACCAGGTGAACACCCCCAGCTGTCCCAGAGCAGAAGGGCTCCAGCCCTGGGATCCACTGTGTGGCCTCCTCCTCTCATTCCAGCAGGTCCAGATCCTTCTGGAGTGACACATCCTGGGATTGCTGACTGCTCCCACCCTCTCTCTGGAGTCTCGGCCCTACAGACACCCCACTGACCCCACAACCAGCACTCATTTACCTTCCATGCCCCACTGGGATGAGCTTCCCCAATCCCACCCCTCTTACTTGCACATTTCCCCGAGACAGCCTGAAAAACTAAGAGAAAATAGAAAACCCCGAAAGTTCAACCGAAAGTACTACAGAACCTTCCTGGGTGGGAGCAGCTGAAAATAGAGCTGCCTGCACACACCCACCCCCCCAGCTCGTGCTTCCAGAGCCATCTCCAGCTCCTGTGTTTGTATTTATAGCCCAGCAAACCCTGCTCCCCTCGCCAGGAGCTGGGGCATTGTGCCCGTCTGCTCAGCACGGGCAGGGAGAGGCGTGAACCCACCAGAGCTCATCTGCCCCCTGGAATTCCTCCTGGCAGCTCTGCCCTGAGCAGCAGCAGCAGCAGGTCCCAGCCAGCCCTGAGGGACTGCTCACAGCAGGGAAATGCCCCGCAAATCCCGGGCAAAGCCAGCTCGAGGCACACAGGTGGTTGGAAACTCATTCCCGAGGCCAGGGCTCCTCTGGTTTAGGCTGGAGCCAAGCTGAGGAGTGCAGCTGATCCCTGGATGCAGATCTGGGCCGTCCTGCCAGCTCCGAGAGGGCAGATCTGCAGATCTGCAGAGCAAAGCGGTGCTCAGAGCTGAGCCCAGGCTCAGCAGTGCCCGGGGGTTCGTAGGTAAGCGCCAGCTCTGGCAGTGTCGTTGCTGTTGTCACTTTATCAGCCTGCTGCAATCTGCTTTTCTGCTATATTTGCCTGTTTATAATTAGCCCGCTGGGTTTGCTGTTCTCCCGGTTTTCTTATCTGGTTCCTGACAGTTTTCGAGATGGCTCCATCTTAAATCTATCCTGTGCTTTAAGAAAAGAAACTCTTCTCCAGCTCCCTTTGAAGCTCAGCGCTCCGGGGAGAGTGCCAGGAGACAGGCTTTGCGCTCCCAGAGAAAGGGACAATTAGGTGGCAGCAAACATTTAATTATCAAATGGATTGGTGCTTCTTACACTGCCTGGAGTTAAGCAGGTGCCTCACACGCAGGATCCTTCAAATATCAGATGTGAGGAGCCTTTGAGAGCTCACCCAAAGGAGCTGATGAACACATTGAGGCTGTGAATGAGGCAGGAGCTTTCAGCACGAGGCTGGGAGAGGCTTCACACGGCGTTAACACCTGCAGGGAGCAGCTTCCAGGTCACTGCACACCTGGCCCGGGGCAGAGGGAACCTGCTGCTGCCTGGAAAAGCCTCCATCCGTGCCACTGACCAGGATCCTGCTCCTCTGGGGGCTGCCCAAAGCCATTTCCCTTCACTGGAGTGGGCTGAAGGCACCAGAGGTGTCTTGTCCTGGTCACTGGGCAGTGGAGGAGACACTTGGGACCCCTCAGCTTGTGAAGAGCCCCTCGCCAGCCTGGGGTGTGTAGGGTGGATCAGAGCTGGGGGGGAGGTCTGAGCAATTCCCTGCTGTCCTCACGCAGCCAGTGGGAGGTCAGGCTGGGATATTTCCCTGGATGCTGAGGGGAGAAAGTCCAGCCCCAGGATGGAGAGGAGGACGACACAGATCCTCCCTGTGAGTTTTAGGGACAAGGCTGACGGAGCTCCCAGGGAAGCTGTAAACAAAACCTGAGGTATTCCAGGAAAACAGCAGCATGATCCAGATACCAAGCAGGAAAGAGAGGCACAAAACTCCCTGCAAGCTCCGTTTCATCCCAGGATGATCTTAAAGGTCTTTTGCAACCTAAAAAATTCCATATTTCTGTCTTGGACATCCCAGCACCAGGAAGAAGAGCCACAGCATCACCTTGTCACTGTCCCCTGAGCCTGCAATTCCTGCAGGAATCTTCCTGGGACCTTCACCAAGCACCAGGCAGGAATCTTTGCCAACAGAAAAAGAGCTTCTCCCCCTCTCCATCCTCAGCTCTGCCACTCCAGACTCCCCCAGCACTGACCATCTGCACTAGGGCCAGGCCAGCTCTTGATAATGGGAAAGAAAAAAAAAACAAACAACCATTGATTAAAGCAGACCAGCAGAGGCTGTTAGGGCCACTTCCTAATGCAATTTCCCAAACATTTTGTGGTTCATCTGGGAATTTCTGTTCTCATCTTGCAGGGAACAGCACATCCCCAAGACAGAAGGACAGGCCTCACACTCAGCCTCATAAATCCATGCTGACTTCCCAAGTCTCACCCTTCAGGAACTCCATGTCCCTTCCTGCATTTTCTTTTTCCCAGTCTTAGGATGAGGATGTATTTCTGGTGCTCCAGCCCAAGCCAGTGGTCTCCTCGCTCCTACCAAGCTGTCCCCTGTGCCTGGAACCCCAGCTCTGCTGACCTGTCCTCCTGCAGTTCTGCCTCCTCCCTCATTCCAGCAGGCTCCTGAGTGTGGTGTGTGCCACCTTCCTGGAGCCATCCTGCTGCTCTGCTCCGGGGATGCCAGAGCTGAGGCCTCCCCCCTGCCCCAGGTCTCTGGTGCATTGCAAGGCAGCAGCTGAACCACGTCCAGATCTGGTGTCATTTGGAGGCAGAGAGAGGGTTTGGCTTTGGGTTTTTTCCCCACTAAGTGTCAGCTTGGGCTTTACAAACACTCACCTCCCTCCTGGTGGAGCAGCAGGGCCGGGAAGATGGGGAAGGGTCTGGAAGGGAAAGGTCTGGAGTGGCTGAGGGCACTTGGTTTGTTCAGCTGGAGAAGAGACTGAGGGGAGACTCCTTGGGGGCTGCAGCTTCTCCTGAAGGTCAGCTCTGCTCTGTGACCAGGACAGGACCCAGGGAATGGCTGGAGCTGTGTCAGGGAGGTTTAGGCTGGAGCTCAGGGAAAGGGTCTTCTCCCAGAGGGGGCTGGCACTGCCCAGGCTCCCCAGGGAATGGGCACAGCCCCGAGGCTGCCAGAGCTCCAGGAGCCTTTGGACACCACTCCCAGCACAGGGCAGGGTTGTTGGGGTGTCTGTGCAGGGCCAGGGCCATTCATGATCCTTGTGGGTCTCTCCAGCTCAGAATATTCTGTGATTTCAATTCTTGGTCTCCCCTTCAAATTCCCAAACCTTCCCAAACAGCTCCTCTTCACTACCTCCTAGGGGAGAACCCAAACACAAGCCCTGCCTTCCGGGTGCTCTCAAATCTGGTTTTTCAGCCCAAATCAAACTTGTCTGAGGCTCAAAGGCCAAAATGGGCTCCTGCTGCTGTGGTTTCTCCCCCGTTTGCTTTCTGCTGGTTCAGACACCCGCAGTTCCCAGAGCGCCAAATCCCTTGGAGATGGAGCAAGGGAGCCTTGCTCATGGCTGGAGAGTGCAGCTGAAGCAAGGCATTAATTCCACTTACAGGATGAAATTGGCAGCAGAGCAACTGAATTTTCCGTCCAGCTCTAAAGTGCTCTCAAAGTGATCTAATTTATCACTGCGGCAGCAGCAGCAGCCATTCAAAGGCTCTCCCAGCTCCCTGCCCCTGCCATGGCGTGAGGAGATGACTTCAGCAGCAGATGGATCCAAGTTCTTTGTCTGGCTCCAGCTCCTGGGTCCTCAGCAGACCTCGGCTCTGGCAGACTCGAGCCTGGGCTTTGTGCTCCAAACCTCGGCAGGGTGAGGGGGAACGGCCTCAGGCTGGACACCAGCAGGAATTTCTCCATGGAAAGGGTGGTCGGGCCCTGGAAGGGGCTGCCCAGGGGGGTTTGGGGTGCCCATCCCTGGAGGTGTCTGAGGAAGGGCTGGAGGTGGCACTCAGAGCTGTGGGCAGGGAGTGGGCACAGCTTGGACTGGACGGTCATGGAGAGCTTTTCCAACCTCAATGATTCCATGACTGTGTGGTTCTTGGAACCCACGATCTGCTCAGAGGGGATTTCATGTGACCAGCGTGGCTCCAGGTTTGGGCACCATCGGCCCTGTGGGGTTCTGAGGGCTGAAATGTCTTTTCCTGCCTCTTTCCTGGAAGCAATGAAGATCCTCTGTGTCTCTGGGAGCAGCCAGAATCCCTGCCAGCAGGGATGGGTGTGCCCAGGACGTGCCACCCGGGAGAGCAGAGCCATCCCTGGGTACCAGCAGCCACATGGGGAGGTGACACTGGGAGAGTGGAGGTGGCCCCAGCACGGCGTCACCTGGGGCTGGCAGGACTCAACCTCCCCCTTCACATCTCTGCTGGCTGGCACAGGTGCTCAGAGCAGGGGAACCCATCCAAACCCATGTAAACCCCTACAAATTACATAAACCCACACAAACCCCACACAAATGCCCCCCAAACCCACACAAATCCCCATAAATCCACACAAACCCACAAAATTCCACATAAACCCACAGAACCCTACACCAACCCCTAAAACCCCACATAATTCCACACAAAACACCACATAAGCCCAGAGAAACTCGCATAGACCTCCACAAAACCCCATAAACTCACACAAACATCCATGAACCCTCACAGACACACCAAACACCCACAAACATGCCATCAACCCACACAAACCCACATAAACCTACACAAACCCCATGTGAACCCAAATAAACACTGAAAACACATGAAACCCCTCACAAATACACATAGACCCCCACAAAAGTCCACAAAATCCCACACAAACCCAAAGAACTCACACAGACCCACACAAACACCCGTGAACCCATACAGACAGCCAAAACCCCCACAAACCTACACAAACCCCATGTGAACGCCAATAAACACCCAAAACACATGTAACCCCCCACAAATACACATAAACCCCAGACAAACCCCACAAAAATCCACAAAAACCCAACACAAACCCCCTCTCTCTGCAGGTTCCACCACCTTGAGGGGCCCCACAACACCTGCAAGTCATCAGCCAGGCCCAGCCTCANCCCCATAAACTCACACAAACATCCATGAACCCACAGACACACAAAACACCCACAAACATCCCACCAACCCACACAAACCCATATAATCCCACACAAAACCCCACATAAACCCACAAAATCCCACAGAAACTCACATAGACCCCCACAAAACCCCATAAACCCACACAAGCATCCATAAACACACAGACACCCAAACCCCCCCCAAACACACCATCAACCCACAGAAACACACATAAACCTACACAAACCTCACGTGAACCCCCCAAAACCCCCACAAACACCACAAAAATCCACAGAGCCCTACACAAACCTCTAAACTCTGCAGGTTCCACCACCTTGAGGGGCCCCACAACACCTGCAAGTCATCAGCCAGGCCCAGCCTCATCAGCCTCACTGTAATTAGGAGCTGCTTAAGCCTCGGGTTGAGGCTTCAGTAATGGCTTTGAGGGATCCAGCTCCACCACAACACCACTAATGACGCTCTGCAATTAGCAAACGTGCAAAGGATCTCATTCCGGGGGAGCTTCCTGCAGCCCTTTTGGGCAGGGGGGAGCTGTGGGGCGGCGTGTGGGACCAAGGGCCTGGAGGGACAGGGCTCGGGGATGGATTCCAGCAGGGATGGAGGGGATGTTGGCAAGGAATTCCTGGCTGTGAGGGTGGTGAGGGCCTGGCACAGGTTATCCCATCCCTGCAAGAGCCCAAGGCCTGGCTGGAGCAAGCTGGGATAGTGGAAGGTGTGCCCTGCTAGTCCTCCCAGCCCAGCCCATTCCATGACTCCCTGTTGGAGTCCAGGGCATCCCTTTGGTCGCCCTGGAAGGTCAGGGACCTTGGCAAAGANGATGGAGGATTTGGGGCAGTGCCCTGAGTTCTTCTTCTTGTTCGTCTCCATCTTCTGCTGTGATGGTGGCACTTTTGGGTTGGTTTAGAGCAGAAACCGACTGTCTAACATAGGTGATAGATATTGGTATTTTATTGTAAATATAGTACACATAGCCCTCAATATAAAGAGTTAACACCGCCCCAAGATCGGGGAGTCGAATGCTGAGTTTGACCTGTGCAGTGACAAGAACCTAAGCAGAGCAATGTACTAGATAAAAAAAGAATAAACAACCTTGAAAACCAGAGCCAACGAATCTGGACTTCTTCTTCAGTATCACGGGGCTTGGGAAAAGACTTTTCTAATATCTCGGGGGTCACTGCAACCCAAAAGAAACCCGAGAATTCCCTGACTTTTAGAGGAGGCCAAGCTCCTTACTTGTGTGTTCAAGCTTTCATTTAACCTCCCTCAGACCGATGCCTTAGGATTTTAGCTTTTATATTTTTCAAACCCTGTACTGCATTGGCACATAACTCTGAACTCTTACATAAAGTGTCAGTTACTGTCTTCACATTTTGGTCAGACACAACAATCCCTCTAGGCCTGAAATTTAAGGACATCCTGCTGCCGCAGGCCCTGACAAGTATAATTAAAAAGTGACTTCATTACCTGAAGCTGTAACGGGAGGATTAAACCTTGATGTGTAAGTGGACCAAACTTATAATTGTCTAAAAAACTTGTGACCATTGTCCACCTTGGGTGTAGCCTCTGGGAGGCTTCGGACTGCCCCAGGTGTGCCTGTTGAAGGCCTTTAATAAATACCTGCTTGTTGCATTGCATTCTCACACTCAAGCAGGTGCTCTTCATATTAGGAAAAGAGTTTTAGTTTCACTATTGAACTTAAAAGGAAGAAGAACCAGGAAGTTCTGTGCTTTGCTCACTGTAATCGGCCCAGTGCCAGCACAGAGGAACCTGCTGGATCTTTCAGCTGCTCCTCAGAAATGTTGCTATTTTTTGTTGGGCAGCTTGCTAAAAGACCCTCCTAAATCACTGAGTACATAAGAGAGGGCACAAGGGTGCTTGTGGCTTTTTGGGGTGCCTTAATAGGCGTAAAGAGGCTTCCCTGCACTGTGCATGGCTTTTGTTTTATTTTGTCTTTAATTAAAACTTCTTGCTTTTTCAAAGCACACCCAATTGGCCATCTCGCTAATTATTTTAAGCCATTTCTAGGAGGTTGCTGGACACTCTCACAGTGTGTTGAACCCTCGTGGGGCTTAATACACGCTGGCCTCACACAGGGATCCAATACCCACTTTTATTTTCCTAATCTTGCCTAGCCAAGGTAGCCAACAAAAGCATCAGGGTGAGGCCCGAGGGGAGCAGAACATTTTGCTGCCTTCAGGGATTGTGGTCTCGGGGTCACCATTTGTGGTCGCGATCAGAGCAGTGAAACAGGACTCACGGACTCCATATCAGAAGGCTGAATATGATTTATGAGAATTGACTCCATTGTTCAAAGCTTGGGCTATTTCTTGCCCAGGTACAGAGCGAGCTGCTTCTTCCATGCTCCGTACCGAAAAATCTCCCCCACATGCTCACCCTATCAGAGAGATAACAAGACTTCACACATTGGCTAAGAAAGAGAAACAAATCTACATCTCCCGAGACAGAGACACAGGACAGAGATCGCCCACAAAACTCTGTGCTCTGGAAATCTTTGCCTTCTCATGAGAACATTTTTCTGCAGGGAAATTCATCATGTGTCCATACAACAAGGGATGGGTGAGTTCCCTCCGGCAGCACCACCAGAGGCTGGGCAGGGTGGCAGAACACCTGAGAGCGGCTGAGAAAAGGCTCTGAGAGCGGCTCCTGGCTCCCGTGCCAGCCCTGCCGCGGCAGCTCGTGCCCCCTGGCCTGAAGTCCCCAGCCTCATTCCTGCTCTGACAGGGAGCAGGTGACAGGGCTGTGACAAATGGCCTCCTCCACGCGCCAGGAACAAGGTCCAGCCCGAGGCAGCAGCGTCTGACGAGTCTCCTGCGTGTTGGAACGAGGTTAAGCTGTCACGGGGAGTTCAGGGGCAGCAGCTCTTCCCTTCAGCTCCTGCTCCACCAGGAGGAACAGGAATACCAGGAATCCGGAGCCTCCCTCAGGAGTGCTCGGAACAGCTCTGCTGCAGGAGGCCATGGCCAGAGGCTGCTAATTATCCCGGTCTGCACTAATTAATTGAAATGAGGATGTACACACGCAATACGAAAATGAAGCGATGTCAGGGCGTCTTCCCCTGGGATGGCAGGGGGAGTTTTCTCCTGGCTGAACCAGGCTGGAAAGGGGCAGGGATGGAGCTCAGCCCCTGGTGGGAGCAGAG
The DNA here is from genome assembly GCA_013397195.1 of Hylia prasina. Taxonomy (NCBI): domain Eukaryota; kingdom Metazoa; phylum Chordata; class Aves; order Passeriformes; family Sylviidae; genus Hylia; species Hylia prasina. Next base: position 47,936 of record VYXD01013791.1, on the reverse strand, counting down.
GCTGGGGTGGACAGGCTGATGTTGCTCACCCCCGACTCAGCCACACTGAAAATGCCACAAACAAAACCCCAAACTCCCTGTGACAAAAAAGTCCATGAACCACAGGAAAAGGGGCTTTTGGGGGGTTTTGTCTGGACACTTAAGGAGTTGGTCCCCTCTGAATTAGCTCAGGTGTCAGCCCCAAAGCAGGGCTGGGGAATGGCCACAGAGCTGTTTTTCCATGGTGCGACCAGTGAAAACCCCACACCACGTGGTTCCCCTGGTTTGGGGCTGTGCAGCAGACCCAGACCTCACATGTGCCTCCCAAGCCATAGAATCATGGAATAGTTAAGGTTGAAAAAATCTTTATCATCAAATCCAACCCTCAGCCCGCTCCCCATCGTGTTCCCCACGGAACCATGTCTTCAAGTGCCACATCCACAGGGTTCTTGGGCACCTCCCGGGGTGGGGACTCCACCACTGCCCTGGGCAGCTCCTTCCAAGGCCTGAAAACCCTTTCCAGGAAGAGATTTTTCTTAATATCTGATCTAAATCTCTCCTTCTCCTCCTGTCCCTGTTCCCTGGGAGCAGAGCCCGACCCCCCGGCTGTCCCCTCCTGGCAGGGACTTGTGCAGAGCCACAAGGTCCCCCCTGATCCCCCTTTTCTCCAGGCTGAGCCCCTTTCCCAGCTCCCTCAGGAATTCTCCAGCCCCTTCCCCAGCTCCATGCCCTTCTCTGGACACACTTCAGCCCCTCAATCTCTTTTCTGTCATGAGGGCCCCAGAACTGACCTCAGATGTGAGGTCCATCAGCAGAGGGAACAATCTGTGCCCTGGTCCCTTGGCCACACCAGGGCTGGTACCAGCCAGGTGCCATCGGCCTCTGCCCACCTGGGCTCACCTGGGCTCACCTGGGCTCACCTGGGCTCACCTGGGCATCACAATGACAAAAGGAACGTGATGCCACCACCGTTGCCACGTGAGGCCACCCCAAAGTGACACATGGGAGTGGCTGTGACACCTGGGCAGAGCACGGGGAGGTTTAAGAACAGACTGGAGGTGGCACTCAGTGCCTTGTCTGGGTGACAAGGTGGTGTCGGGCCATAGGTTGGGCTCAGTGACCTCAAAAGGTCTTTTCCAACCTGAATTTGTGATTCTGTGATTCTGTGGGGTGGGGGAGAACAGCCAGGCAGGAGCGCCGTGTGTGTCCTGCCGCTGTGCCCTGCTGAGGCAGGAGGAAGATGAAAGCTCTGTTCCACACCCCTTGGAAGTTTGAACAGAGGGAATTGTGTGTTTGAAGTGCTGTGGTCAGTCAGAGGCTGGGCTGGGATCAAAGGTGGGAAGTGGAAACCCAGAGCTGAGGGACACCAGCCTTGCCTGGGCCCAGAGCTCACCTGTTCTGCCTCCTGGAGCTCTTCCCTGTAAGGAGTTGCTCCATGGATCAGCTCTCCCCTGCCCTGACAGTTGCCAAATCTCCCCTCCTGCTGCATCACATCATCACTGCTCCCTTCCCCTTACACTTCTTCCATTTTTTCCTCTCCTATTTGCCCCTTGTCACTCTCAGTGCTGCTTTTACACGTCCCCTTCGAAGGCCTGCCTGGTTTGTGAGCAAAGGCAGGGATTTGCTGCCAGCAGCAGGTGAGAAGAGCGTCCCAAGTGCACAGGCCTGGCCCCAGGGGCAGGGACAGGGTGACAATTCCTGTGCTCAGCAGATGAAGGTGGCCTGGGATGGCACCTGGTGCCCGGAGCATCTGAGCTGATTCCTCCCCTCTCCTCTGCTCTTGTCAGACCCCACCTGGAATTCTGTATCCAGCTCTGGGGCCCACAGCAAAAAGTAGACCTGGACCTGTTAGAATGAGGCCAGAGGGGCCACAGAGATGCTGCAGGGCTGGAGCCCCTCTGCTCTGGAGCCAGGCTGGGAGAGCTGGGGGTGTTCTCCTGGAGAAGGCTCCAGGGAGAGCTCAGAGCCCTAAAGGGGCTCCAGGAGAGCTGGAGAGGGACTGGGGACAAGGGAGGGAGTGACAGGGCAAGGGGGAAGCGCTTTAAGCCGAAGTGGGGTAGATTTAGATGGGATATTAGGAAGAAATTCCTCCCTGTGAGGGTGGCACAGGGTGCCCAGGGATGCTGTGGCTGCCTCGGGATCCTTGGAAGTGTCCAAGGCCAGGTTGGGCAGGGCTCGGAGCAGCCTGGGACGGTGGAAGGTGTCCCTGACAGGGGACAGAAGGGGGACAGACCCCACCCCACCATCCCCTCCCAGGGGTGGGTGCAGATGCCACCCTGCCCCAGCCTGGGGGTGACTCCACCCTGGCACCCCTGGACACCTCTGGAAGGTGCTGGGGGAGCTCCAGCCTCCACCTCTCCCTGCTGCCCTGCTTCCCACCAGCCCAGCTCCTGCCTTTCTCCTCACCTTCCTTCCCCAGTTTCTCACCTCCCCTCATCCCTTTTTCCAGGCTCACCCAATTTCCCCCACCCTCCTCTGCAGCCTCCTGCTCCTCCCACTCTCTCCAGGTTTTTCCTCCTCTCCCATTTCCACTTCTCAGGCTCTGTGTCCCCACTCTTTCCCCTTCTCCTGCAGGCAGAGAGAATCACGGAATCACGGAATGGTTTGAGTGGGGAGGGACCTTAGAGGGGATCCAGTTCCAACCCTCCCACCTTCAGCTGCTGCTTCCCAAAATTTCTGCCCCCAGCCTTTCTCAGGAGCAGGGAGCAGCTGAGGGAAGGGGGTCCCTCACCCCCTCCCCAGCCCCTCTCTCTGCCCTGGGTGGTCACTCCCAGACCCCCCTGACCACAGGAACACCCGAGCAGAAGCCACTCTGTGCTTTTCCTCGGGCACAAAGGTGTCACCGGGGCGATTTGCAGCTTGGATGGACACGAGGAGAGGGGCTGGAGCGTGAGAGTTCAGAGCTGGAGGTGTCACCGAGGTCCCCCAGCAGAAATGAGTTCATCTCCTGGCAGCTCCTCGTGTCTGATTCCCCCGAGACCCAGCGGGGGCTCAGCCAGGAGAGCTCAGGCCTTCGGGGAAATTCATCAAATCCCACTGAAGCTTTTGTCATTCCAGGCTGCAATTGCAGCCCGAGCAGGGGCTGAGGGTGGCTGCTGAAGGACAGTGGCTCCATCACTGCCGATGAGCCATGCAGCGCTCAGCCTTTGTGGAGTTTTCCCACGTGGTGCAGACGAGGCTGGATTTATCGGGGACCTCTGCTGCCCTGAACCTCCTCCAATGGCTCCATCCATCCAGGAGAAATGAGGCAGCTGCAGCCTGCCCTGACTCCCAGGGGGGAAGAGAGAGGGGCCTGTCTTTCTTCTGGAAAAATAATGACATTAAATTGCCAAAGTCCTGGCACGGAGGCTGTGCCAGGATTTACAGGCTGAGTACCCCGGGAATTGGTGGGGGAGGCCTTGCTGAGCTCCCTGAGCACTCCAGCAGCACTTCAGGTGTCCTCACCTGGCTAAGAGGTGTAGAGTGGCTGGGTGGGAGGGGACATTAAAGCTCACCCAGTGCCACCCCTGCCATGGCAGGGACATCTCCCACTGTCCCAGGGTGCTCCAAGCCCCAGTGTCCAGCCTGGCCTTGGGCACTGCCAGCGGTCCAGGGGCACCCACAGCTTCTCTGGGCGCCCTGTGCCAGGGCCTGCCCACCCTCACAGAGAGGAATTTTTTTCCCAGTATCCCATCTAAATCTCCCCTCCTTCAGCTTAAAGCCATTCCCCTTCGTTCCATGACTCCAGTCCCTTGTCCAAAGTCTCTCTCCAGCTCTCTTGGAGCCCCACTCGGTATTTCAAAAAAGTCCCTTCCAACCCCTGACACCTTCTAATCTCAATATTTCAGGTTTTGCCTTTTTTCCTTAAACTCCCCCCTTTCAGGACTTTTTTGCTCACCCAGCCTGGCCTTGGACACTTCCAGAGGCAATACGGAGTCCCTTCTTGGTCTGCTTCACATTTCCAGGGTGGTCACACCTTTCTTCTTGGGATTTCTTGTGAGCAGCTCCTCAAACCCTTTCCATGTTCCAAAGCCTGTGTGAGAGGAGAAAAGCAGGATGGGCCTGCTGAAGCCTAATGAACATCTAATTACAAACTGGCTCATCTGAGACCCAGGATGAAACTGGGAAAGATATTCTGATATCACCTCTGTGACACCCAGGATGGAGCATTCACACTTCATTTTGCCCCTAAATTTCTCATTTTAAACCCGACCAATTTTCATCCCTATCCTGGGACTGGCTCCACGATCCAGGCCTAGAGAAACTTCCCAAGTCCCTCTTAAATCAGACATTTATCATGGTTCATCTGCAGCAGTTATTTTAGAGAGACACCCCGGGGAGGGATTCAATTGACTGTTTAGAGATGCTTCAAATGCAGCCACCAGGCACCCAAAGCTCCCTGTGCTGTCAGGGGAGGAAATGGGTGCAGGTCGTGTCATCCTAGAGTGGGCTTTGAAAGAGCTTAAATGAATCTTGAATGAACTCCATTCCCAAATGTAATTTAAAGATGCAGAAAAGATAGCAGAGGCATCACTTCCTCCAGGATAAGTTGGCCTGATAGATTCCCCTCCTTGTTAAATGTTTGAATCAGGGTTTCGGCTGGAAATTGCTTGAAAATCTTTCATCGCCGAGTCTTAGGAAGTCTCTGTCTGCTATATTAAATATTCCCCCACTCACATTCATTGCTGGGTCCAGAGAGTCAAGGATGTCCCCAACCTTTCCCTTGCTTTGCCTCCTTTCATTTTCCATCCAAATCCCATTTATAGCTGCTCTAATATGAGGGGGTTTAGCTTTTCATTTGTTTTCACTGGACAGGTTTGAGAGGAGCGCAGAGGGTCACCTGGGGCAGGTCACAGAGGGCAGGGTCATCCCAGGACACAGGACTGTGTGTGATGGGTCTGGGATATCCAGGCAGGGAGGCTCCACAGCCTCTCTGGGCTCTGCTCAGGGCTGGGCACTGCCCAGGGCACAAGTTCTGCCTCCTGTGCTGGGGCAGTTCCTGGGCTCAGGCCCTGCCCGTGGCTCTGCTGCCACTGCTGGGCCTGGAGCAGAGCCTGGGCCCTGCTCTGCCCCTCCCTGCACCCAGGGACAGGCAGGGACAGCCAGGGACACCCAGGGACAGGCAGGGACAGCCAGGGACAGGCAGGGCTGAGGGCCCCTCTCAGCTGGGGCTCCTCTCCAGGCTGACCAGCCCCAGCTCCCTCAGCCTTGCCTGGGCAGGGATCTCTCCAGGCCCTTCAGCATCTTTGTCACCCTGCGGGAGCTCCCTGTCCCTGCTGTGCTGAGGATGCCAGAGCTGGGCACAGCACTGCAGAGGTGCCAGCCAGGGCTGGGCAGAGGGGCAGGATCACTCCCTCACCTGCTGGGAATGCTCTTCCTCACCCACCCCAGGACCCCACTGTCCCCTGGCTGCCAGGGCACACTGCTGGCTCAGGGACAGTTTGGTGACCCCCCTCAGATCCTCCCCAGCAGGTCACCCCCAGCCCGTGCTGGTGCCTGGGGTTGTTCCTCCTCTCTCCTGTCCCATCTCCAGGGATTTTATCTGGGGGCACGTTCACTTTTGGTGCTTCCAGCCCTTGGCTTGGTCTGGGTCAGAGTTTTACATTTCCACCCCACTCCATGAGCCCCCAGAGGAAACTCCTGGTGTTTATTTCCTTTGTTTATGACACCTGGAAGCAGCTGGGCCGTTTCTGCTCAAACTCCAAAATGGCTTTTTGGTTTTTCTCCTCCTCCAGGAGGAACCTCACAGAGCAATGCCCTGTGAGCATTGATCCACACTGAGGAATGGGAACAGGAGCCACGGGAGGAATCAGATCCTGCCATCCCTGAAGGACTGAGCACCTCCAGGGGTCCCACCAGCCGGGGAAGAGCTGTCACCCCCCAAATCCAGGCACGGCTCCTCCCAAACCCAACTTGGTGCCTTTAAAACCCGGCTGCAGCCAGGGATGGGAGCTGAGGAATGTGGAAGGGTTTGGAGGAGAGACAGGAGATATCAGCCCTTCGGAGGAGCCGGTTGCCATGGAGATGGGCTCGTTTAACCCAATCAGGGTCAGGAAACCCTTTGTGCTCGAGCTAATTTAATTAAAGACGTGGAGGATGAGCGAAATAAATTGGCCCGGAGCTCACCTCGGGGTGGTGTCCCCAGGCCGGGCAGGATTCCTGGTGCCAGGGACAATCTTGGGATGGGGCCATCCAAAACCCACAGGCAGCCCCTGGAGAGGAAGGAATGGATGAGGAAGGCCCAGACAAAAAGGAGACCCGAGGGGAGGGGGAGATGCCCCAGTGCCTCTCATCCCTCAGGCTCTCCTGGGGTGTGGGAGCTTCCAGCCTGGATGCTCCTCGGGATGGGTTCCTTGCCCGAGCCACTGGGAAAGTGGCTTTATCTCCCCCCTGAATTTGAAATGTGGATAAAGCAAAGCTGGCAAGGTAATTATTCCTCGCTGTCAAACATTGCTCTGGGTTTGCTGGCTGCAGACAGCCCGAGAGTGATGAATCCCTTTGTGTTTGCAGCAGCCTTGGATTGGCTCCAGGAGAAGGTGCAAACAGGGAGGGAAGTTTTGCATTAACCTGCCCCCGCTCACAGATTTCACTGTTCCAGCCCCTGAGCTCGAGGAAGGGGCTCACCTGGGGCAAGGGGCTCACCTGGGGCAAGGGGCTCACCTGGGGCGAGGGGAGAACAAAGGCCAAGTGTGACACCAGCCCAGTGCCAGAAATGGGAGAAAAATGCAAATCCCCAGCACAGAGGGGATGGCACCTCTCAGGAGGCATCACCAGGCACCCAAAAACTGCCGTGCCCTCCTGAGAGCCTGGCCCTGCACAGCATCCCTGGGACAGCTTTCCCTGTTTCTCTGTGGGTTGCTGGGGCCTGTCCCCATGGATCAGCTCTTTCTGGCACAGTCTGCAGGTGTGGAACCCCCATCCTGGGGTTAGGGCTGCCATTCCCTCCCCCGGATCTTCCTCTCCCAAATCCAGGTGAGCTCCCCAAACCATGCTTAGCCCTTCCAGCTCCTTCCCAGCTCAACCTCTCCTGTTTCCAGGTGTGGAACCCCCATCCCAGGGGTTATTTCTGCCATCCCCTCCCCTGGATCATCCTCTCCCAAATCCAGGTGAGCTCCCCAGTCCAGGGTTAGTTCTTTCCCTCCTCTCGCACCTCTCACCCCCCAGATCTGTCCCTGCCCTGGTGCCTCCAGTCCCACGCAAACCTGGGGAGCTGAGCTTGGCAGGGCAGGGCTGGGGACCCCCCTGACCCAGCCCTGCCCACAGCTGGAGCAGCTGGAGCTGTCCTTGCTCCCGGGAGCTGCTCCAGGCACAAAGAGCCCCCAGTGCCACCGCGGGAGTGTCACTGCAGCAGCTCCGTGGTGTTTGTGGTCTCCCTCCCTCTGCTGATGGCCAAACCCTGCCACAGGTGATCAATAAAGTAAATAAACAGCAGGGTTTGCCTCTGGGTGCCCATGAGGACAAAGGGAGGTGACAACACCCTCAGGCAGCCGAGCTCTGGACCTTTGGGCTGTCTCTGACTGGAAACAGATCCCTGGGCTGGTGGCCAAGGCCAGCGTGGGCCCATCCTCCCTCCCACGCACCCTGAACCCAGCCCTGGCCATCCACAAGGCAGGAAAATCCCCTTTTCCTCCCATTCCTCAAGCACAGGATCTGCTCTGTTGCTTAGCCCAGGCTCAGGACCCCTTTCTGTGGCACGAAAGGCTCTTTGTGCCTTTTTCTTCTTCTTCTTTTTTTTTTTTTTTTCTTCCCTGTTTAAACAATAAATAAATCTTGTTTCTGAGTCTTGTCCAAATTCATTCACTGGCCCTCTGCCTCTCTCCTGAATGACTCCATGGGAGTCCTTGAGTCTCAGCATTATTATATTTTATTTATACGGCACAATAAACGTACGTGGCACTTTCCAACATACATCAACCAGCAAGGTCCATTTTCTGATGAGTGCACAGTTTGATTCAGAAAAACACTGTTTATAAAATGCAACAGTCCCCTGGCACGGAGGGGCTGAACTGTGCTGGTGTGAAGGTTCTTCCTCAGCCCCTAAAACTGAACCAAGCAGAAGGAATCCCCACCTGGAGAGGAGAATTTCCTTCGGAGCAGCCCCTGGAGCTGGTCAGGTCCGTGTGGTGCCTGTTCCAGGTTTGGGGAGCTGCAGGGGTGGTGAATCTTTATCCTCTGGCAGAAAGGATTGAAGAAGGGGAAGAAGGGATTGTGCAGAATTGTGGCCAGAGGAGTGAGAGAAGGGTCTGCAGGCAGTGAGGGCAGGGAGGAAGGAGGAGCACGAGGGGCTCTGGGAGCAGGGGGAGAGTGTGAGGAGTCCTTCCAGTGTGAGGAACAGAATCAGGAGCAAAGTTAAGCTGGGAAGGAGGGAGGGTGAGGGAAAGGTGTTTTTAAGACTTGGGTTTACTTCTCATTACCTGACTCTGGTCTCAGTGGTAATAAATTCAATTAACTCAATTAATTTCCCAACTCGAGCCAGTTTTGCCCGTGGTGGGAGTTGCTGAGTGAGCCTTCCCTGCCTTGGTCTCAGCTCAGGAGCTTTTTGTTGTATTTCCCCTCCTCTGCCCAGGTGAGGGGGAAAGTGAAGGAGCAGCTTTGTGGGGCAGCTGGCACCCTCGGGACAATGATCCTCACAATGGAATCGGCTCCTGTTGGAAACACTCCACGAATATCTCTTGATAAAGGAAAATACAAATAACCAGTTGTCAGCATCTCCCGAGTTTTCCCCAACTGCCTCCTCCGGGCACAGCCAGACTGATCCAAGCAAATAACGGTGAGTAAATGCTGGGCTCAGATAAACAAACAAGAGATTCAGTGCCTGGAGGTGTCTGTGCTTCCCACAGGGGCGCGGGAGGAGCTTCATCCAAAGGCTTTTCCTCCTTCAGCTGGGAAATCTCTCCCCAGGGCTTCGGGGAAGTTAACACCGACCTGACCTCGCAGGGCTCCGGCGAGCTGGGAGCCACCAGGGACGTGCCAGGAGCCAGTGGTGGCACTCCCGTGTCCCCTGGCTGTCCCCAGGGCCAGGATTCAGTGGTGGCACTGCTGTGTCCCCTGGCTGTCCCCAGGGCTGTGGTGTCAGTGGTGGCACTGCTGTGTCCCCTGGCTGTCCCCAGGGCCAGGAGTCAGTGGTGGCACTGCTGTGTCCCCTGGCTGTCCCCATGGCCAGGAGTCAGTGGTGGCACTGCTGTGTCCCCTGGCTGTCCCC
>VYXD01013790.1:63703-116668 GCA_013397195.1 Hylia prasina | reverse complement strand
AACAAACTTAACCCCCAACACGGACACATCTGAAAACAGGGTCAGCGAATCCCAAATGCCAACTCTGAGGCCAATTATTGATCTATATTAACAGTGTCCTCCTCTCACACTCTTACCCCCCTCACTGGTGGATAAATTACCTGTGACCTTGATTACTTACAGAATTCTGCAGTCAGTTTTGATGCAATCTGTGTTGCCTCTGGCAGTATCACTGCGCTGGTTTTGCATTGATTGAAGAAAGCTGTGGCAAAAAAACTGGCTTTGAATGCTGACAGCTTGATTAACCAATTAAATATGGAATACACCTCTGGGCTACACAGGTTAAAAATCAGAGGAATTCCAGGAAAACTCCTTTTCCTTCCTGCCTGGGAAACAGGTAACAAGCAGCCCTGGCTTCCTCCTTGCTGTAGGATCTGGGCTGGCCGGGCCCTGCCCAGGGCCGGGCCCCTTCCTGGGGAGCCCGCTGGACCCCAGGTCGGGGCTGGGCCTGGTGACTGCCAGGCAGGGGGAGGGGAGGAGAGTATGCCCCATCCTGGCTGGATCAGGCCTGAGCAGCTGCTAACATTCTGTCACTATGCTACCCTCCCCCATATGGCTCTGAAGAGGCTGGGCCAGGCAGCCTCTGCCAGGAGTCAAGCCCCTTCACCTTATCATTGCAGCCTTCTGGGGCAGGCCCTTCCCCCAGCCACGCAAGAGATCATGCGTCTGAGACCAAGGCAAGTGGCCCTGCAGCNGCAAAAAAACTGGCTTTGAATGCTGACAGCTTGATTAACCAATTAAATATGGAATACACCTCTGGGCTACACAGGTTAAAAATCAGAGGAATTCCAGGAAAACTCCTTTTCCTTCCTGCCTGGGAAACAGGTAACAAGCAGCCCTGGCTTCCTCCTTGCTGTAGGATCTGGGCTGGCCGGGCCCTGCCCAGGGCCGGGCCCCTTCCTGGGGAGCCCGCTGGACCCCAGGTCGGGGCTGGGCCTGGTGACTGCCAGGCAGGGGGAGGGGAGGAGAGTATGCCCCATCCTGGCTGGATCAGGCCTGAGCAGCTGCTAACATTCTGTCACTATGCTACCCTCCCCCATATGGCTCTGAAGAGGCTGGGCCAGGCAGCCTCTGCCAGGAGTCAAGCCCCTTCACCTTATCATTGCAGCCTTCTGGGGCAGGCCCTTCCCCCAGCCACGCAAGAGATCATGCGTCTGAGACCAAGGCAAGTGGCCCTGCAGCAGCCAGAACCCTGAGATCCTGGCACAGCTTCAGTTCGCCCTGACCCTACTGCCTTCAGCCACTTCCAGGAAAACAGCCATCATGCCCTCTGCAGACCTGGAGAATGTTAACTCTTTCATTGCAGAGATGAAACTTGCAAACCACTAACCTTTCTCTGAGGGAGAGAAAAGCTGGACTGGGACCTGTAAAGAGACAATATGAAGACATCAAAGTTAGTAAAGGAAGAGTTACATCTTAGATGGAAGAGATGAGAAGATGCCTTGGTTTTAGGCTGAAAGTCTTTTGTGAGCTATGATAATAAGACTGTAATATGCTAGAATATCCCTTTGAATCGTGGAAAAAATATGCATTGGGGAGATGATGAGAGTATTCAAATTGTAGGTATAAGCAAAGGCATTTGTGATGGACTAAGTAAATACTGAAGTAGCTGTGGTCTTATGAGAAGCTTGAACAGAGAAAAATGCGATGAAGATGAAGATCTGCCCCAAGAAAGAGAAAAGATCTCTGTTCTAGAGATGAAGAAAAACCTTTGCTTTTGGAATCCTTCATCTTTAAAATGATGTGTATGAGTATGCATGGCCTATGTTGCCGCAATGGGAACGTTGTGATATAGGAGGGACTTCACAAATGCGGATTCTTGGGTGGCTGTTTTTGTGAGAGTTAAAAGCCACAGGTGGACTGTACTTTCTTGAGAAAGTTTCATGTCAGACTGAAAGAGACTTCTCTCTCTAAATGAACTGATGAAAGACTCTTTTATAAGTGGTAAACTGACCTGGAGTTCCCAGTTTTCTCTCTCTACGTTGTCCCTGAGAAGGGAAAGGAAACCTAGGGGGACAGGGAAAGTGTTTGAAGGTTTTATTCTGGTTCTTATTAATTTTTTCTCACTTGTAGTTTTGTTAGTAAACCTCTCTATTCCCTTTTAAGTTTTGAGCCTGCTTTACTTTTCTTCTAATCCTATCTCACAGCAGAAAAAGAGTAAATAATTCTAGTAAACACTCAAACCACTACATTAATTTGGGAAACAGAAATTGGCGAACGTGAAACCACTACAACATGGAAGTACAAGGAATAGTAGCCATTGAGTTGGTCAAACTTCAACAGTTCCTCTACAATATCCAGGATTCAGGCCTTTGCAAGGCAGTAAACACCTCTGGATGATGGGTGAAGTCATTGAAGCAGTTATTTCAGATGACTATTGATAAGGATTCCAAGACCTATTTCCTGAATTGCAGTTCCTGTGTCCTGAGCTTATAGTCATATTGGCTTGGTTTGAAATAGCTGTAAAGTTGTAGATGTCAGGAAAAAAAAATTATGAATGTTATGAGTGTAAAAATGAGTAGCTGTAAGAGTGCAAAAAGTTGTTAAATTCAGACTCCATCCATAAGAAAAACTCATAAGAATGTGTGGAATTCCATGAACTACTACTTTTTAATCAAATAATATTTTCATGATTGAAATGTCCAGAGAGTTTATCAGTATTAAGTCTGTTCATTGTTAACTGGCAAATTTACAAAGCATGCATTTACATTTTCTTCAGAACATTGTATTGCAGAGAAAAAATATAGTTTTTCAAACTCAGATTTTAGAAAACACTATATTTAGAAAAGATGTAATAATAAAGCATTATCTATATTATCTAATATGTATTATTTGTTATTATATAATATATAAATTAGCCTAATAATGTACTTAGAATATATGCTATTAGACCAGCCAACTTCAGCATAACCCTTATTTGGACCCTTCAAGCTGACAGTGCAGAATGCACAGATCTTCAAGCGTTGCACCTGTGTTTTCCACTAATCAACACTGTCCATAGATTGAAGCAATCCTGAGGAAGCAGTGATGTGACAAGATCATCTCATACATGCCATATATGTCTGGTGTACAAGGAATCTCTCACAGGCTGTAGATATCTAGTGCACATTGCAGGCCTAGCTGAGGCTCTGCTAGATGTATTCTCTTTGTATTATTGATTTGATTACTGTGTTGTATTCCCTTCTTACATTACTTAGTTTCCTTTATACCATAAGCCAAAGGCCTGTGATGGATTGACCTTTTCTGGCTGTCAGATTCCAACCTATCCAAGGTCAACACACTGCTCTTCCTTTAAGCACCAAAATCTGGGTCTTGAGAATTAAGAGATAGGGAGTGGTGATGGCCAAAACTTGGACTGAACATTGCCAGAGTGGAATAACTGTGGGGATTCTTCTGTTGTTCTTATGAAGTAAAAGGACAAGAAGTGGAGATTTACCTTGTATGTGGGTGTGTGTAAAAATTTCCACTTTCTCAGGATATTTATGTCACTTTGATTTTAGTATGGGAAATGTTGGGATGTTTTTGTAAATGTAAATGAACTTTGTGAAGAATATGTGATGAATATATATATTTTTTGACTGTTCTTAAGTAAGTGTTTCACAGAGGTGACAGTGGAATGCTCTGATGTTGGCAGTGAGGGTCTCCAGAATCTGTGAGGAGAGGCCAGTCCTATCCTATGCCAGACACAGCTCCAAACCCACCACAGAATACAGCCTCCATCAGCAAAGCATGTCAGTACCTGTGGCAGAATGGGTTTTAAGAAAGGATAAAATGCTGCATGTCAGTGTGGTATAAGGCTAAAAAAGGGGGAGAAACCATCCTGTGAACACCATGGTCCTTGATGAAGGATGCAGAAAAGGCATTCTAGTCACTGGAGCAGGTTGGGAATACCACAGTGGAGTGTATCCCTGAAACCTGTGCAGGACCTCATGCCAGAGTAGGTAGATATTTTCAGGAGGAGCTGGAGCCTCTGTGGGATTCACACTGGAGAAGTTCTGGGTGTGTTGTGGCTTGCAGTTCCCATGTGGAGCAGGCAAAAAAATGTGAGAAGGAGAGAATGACAGAGAGGAAACATTACGGACTGATCTCTCACTATCCAACTCCATTTTAATTAGCAACAGATTAATTTAATGTTCCCAAAGTCAGGTCTGTTTTTTTTCTGTGATGAAAATTGGTGAGTGACCTCCCTGTTTTTATCTTCATCCATGGTATTTTATATTTCTTCCCACACCCTCTTGATGAGGAAAAATGAGAGATCATCTGGGTGGAGGCCAAAGTCAACAACGGCAAGGCCTTAATTTCTTTAGTCAGATATTTGTTTCAGATGTCTTTAGTTTTTTTAAGTTTTCCTAGCAGGACAGAAAGCACCTTATGACTGGGAAGGTTTAACTCTTGCGGTGTTGAAGTAGTGAATGACTGCTGTAGGAGTCCTTTTTTTTGTGTAGATGAATTGTTTTTTTTGTAGAAGGTTTGTCAGGTGTACAATTGTATTCTAATATGGGTTTGGAACTGATTAAAGTTTAGTTTTTAAACTAAAGTGTCAGGAATTGCTTGTCTGATGTCAAGTCATGTTTGTTTCTTGTTTTCTTTCTTAAAAGCAAACCAGAGCCTTACAAAAAATTTTCCTTGAATCTAATATTAGTAGATTCTCTTTGAAGCTATATGTTGCTCTCTAAGTTTCATTGGAACTTGTTACAGTAATTCTAGAGTTGCTTTATGTATCTGTAACCTTTTTTTTGCATTGACAAGTGACATATGTCCTTCCTTGTACAATTAGTGTACTGGCCAACAGGAAATGTACAAGAAGCTTTGTTATAGCAATTGGCTATAGTTATCAACATTTTTTGTTGATAGCTTCTTTCAGTTCCTTTTTGTGACTTTGACGTTTGCCTCTAACTCTCTCATGCTGTGACTCCTTCTTGTTCAGTTTATTTTCTTCATTTCCTTTTGTAATGTAACAGTGTATTGTGTTATTCTGTATAATCCTCTTCATACCCTCCTGCCCAATGACATTGTGAGCTGCCATAATTTTTGTGATTTAAGGGTCTTAATCCTACTTTTTATCTAATCAAGGTCAGTTTCCTCAGAACAGAGCCTGCCAAATGCTCCTCTTCCTGGCAGCTGTATCTTGGGTGTCCTAGTATGATCTGAAACTTTATCTCATTTGTCAGTTTTTTATTCATTTGGCACTTCATCCCTCCCTCTGTAATGAGCAAGCTGATCCATTTTAGGTGAAAACAGCTTTTTTTTTAACATAGAAGAATTGTTTCTGTGAATTCATGTTTTATATTCCTTTAATTTTTCTTTTCTAGATGCTGGATGTCTATGACATTCTTCCTTTTGATAATCCAGATGGTGGCGTTTGGAAACAAGGATTTGATATCACATACAATGAAAATGAATGGGACAGTGAACCACTTCAAGTTTTTGTTGTGCCTCATTCACATAACGATCCAGGTAATACGTTAACTGTATTGATTTGAGGATCTAGAGGCTTTTGGATTAGGAAATGCATTGCCAATTCTGTTAAGATTTGGTTTTTTTGAAGTCTACTAGTTAATATGTTACATTTAAGTCAAGCAAGGCAGTTAAACCGATGTATGATTCAAGTGCTATTGACTTCCAATGACAACTGTTAAGATACAAGTTTGTATGTCTGCTGAGTTTTTTAACTGGAGCAGAACTCCAGTATTGAAATTGGAAAGTGACGTGAATTTCTGGTAACCCATTCAGTTACAGGTAACTCATTGCTGCATTAAATGCCATCAGTTCTTATTTTGATTTTTTGGACTGTCATAGATATTTAACCCTTCGCCTGTGCTAAAGAAATGTGCTTTTAGAAGACGCGACAATGGCAAATCTGAAGTTTTTGCCACTTTCTTCACGTTTTTGTAAACACCCCCAACCTATACTGGGATAATGAAAAGTCTAGATTTAAACAGAAATCTAGGTATGCCTACATAATTTCATTTCCACTCAAGAGGGTTTACAGTGTAATGAACAAAATGGAGATGTGTTTTTTCCTTTATATTGGAGTGACTTCTTGGTAAAATTTACCAAAAAAAGCAAATTATACTGCTATACTGTGCTCCTGGTACATGTACTGACCATGAGAGGCTGGTAGCACACGTTGTTGTCATCGAAAGCCACAGTTTAAATGATACTAAATTTTACTACTGTATATCTCTCTAAAATTTAATTTTTTGTATGAATACTGTGGATCTGAGTGAAGATATGGTAGTTTGAACATAAATGGCTTTTATTTGCATGTATATAGCATTTTCAAAGAAAACAAATGCTGGAATTACTATATTGTCCAGTTATGACAGGTAAATTAATGCAGTATGGATATGATACAAATATTCAGAGCAAGTAATCACAGTATAAACCTAGATCTGCCTATCTATTGAACTGTCTTTGAACCTATGTCCATTTATTTCCTCTCTAGTTGTAGTTCTAAAAACTTCCCTAGAAAGAAGCAACTCTGTACAGGCACATAATGAATCAAAGCAATCCTACAGCAATATACAGAACTACTCATTCTCTTGGATCTACTAGAACGAGGTGTGGAGTTTACCTGTCTCCCTTTTTTCTGCTGATGCTGTTGGGATCATGTCCTAACTAGTACAGAATTGTTGGCAGTCCCCTAGAGGCCTGTTGCCTGGTCACGTCTGCCCTCCTGGAATGTCTTTACCTGAATTGAAAAAAACAACCTGGGCACAGTGTAGGTTGATGTAACTTCTCAAGAACATGAGGCTTAGGATCTGCATGGGTATGTACTGAGGTAAGCTGTGAAGAGATTTGCAGATAACTTCACCAGTGTCACGTCATTAGGTTAGTAGGGGCTCACTGTTCTGGCACAGATACATGTTTTTTAATTTTTTTAAAAAAATTTCATTTCTGTTGGTACTTCTTCTGCAAGTTCTAGTAATTCAATTTTGGTTTTGTTTTATTTATATACCTTCTGTATCTCTCTTCCAGTTTTTTTGTCTCTTTCTCACCAGAGCAGGTCAGGGAAGGGGAGCGGCTGTGTGGGGCTTTATTTCCAGCTGGACTTAAACCACAGCAACAGGCAACACCTTTCGTGCATGACAAGTTTTGCCATTGGGTGCCTGAATAGGATTTGGTTCATCCTGCAGCACGAGTTCTGTTTATGAAAAATGGCCCACTGAACCTTCTTTCTAAAGAACCTCAGAAATTTAAGTTCTCTGAGTTTACTTGAACCACTTCTCACAACAAGATTATTGCTCTAGAGGGGAATCTGGACAGACTGTATAGGGACCAATGGCAGTTGTATGTGGTTCAACAAGGTGAAATGTCAGACCCTGCCCTTGGGTCACAACAACCCCTGCAGTGCTACAGTCCGGGGCACAGTGGCTGGAGTGCTGCCCAATGGAAAACCTTGCTGGTCAACAGCAGCTGAACATGAGCCAGCTGTGCCCAGGTGGCCAAGAAGGCCAACAACACCTGGCCTATGTCAGCAATAATAGGGCAGCAGATGCAGGGCAGTGACCATCCCCCCTGTGCTGGGCACTGGTGAGGCCACATCTGGAGTGCTGTGTCCAGCTCTGGGCCCTTCAGTTCAGGAAGGACATGGAGGGGCTGGCGCATGTATAGAGAAGTGAACAGAGTTGGGGCGAGGTCTGGAGCACATGTCTGATGAAGAATCTGAGAGCATTTGGCCTGGAGAAAAAGAGACTCAGGGGGTACCTTATCACTACCACTACTGGAGAGGAGGTTATAGCCATAAGGGGATCAGGCTCTTCTGCCATGTAGCAAGTTTCAGTACAAGGCAGATTTAGATGGGATATTAGGAAAAATTTCTTCCGTGAAAGGCTGCTTGAACATTGCAATGGGCTGCCCAGAGAAGTGCCATTCCTGCAAGTGTTCATAAAAGCAGGTGGATATGGGCACTTAGAGATGTGGTTTAGTGGTGCTAGATTAGTGATTGGACTAAATTTTCTTAGAGGCCTTCTCTGACCCAAATGATTCTGTCATTATTTGAGTAGAGACTACCATATGTCACTACAAATTATATTCCTCCTCACTGTATGCCAAGCAGTCAATACAGTCTGTAGGCTGTTGTTGGCTCAGCTGGATGATCGCAAAGGCCATTAATATCAGGCTATGCAGAACTTCATCAGAGCCCCCAGATTTTTAGATAGATGTCTTTTGAGACTAGGGCACTGAATAGATCTGTGCTGCTTCTATACAAAGGGCCTGCGAAATAGTGGAATTGTTGGGATGATGGTCACATCTCTTCTCAGTCTCCAAATTAGGATGAAAATTACTAAATTCATTAAGTGCAAAATGCCTTGAACTTTACTATATATTTGCCATGATGCTTTAAATATGATACCACCTTTTGCAAAGTCAGAGAATAACATGGTTTTTGTCTAGATCCAGAGACTCTCTCCATGACATTCTTCTTAGTTCTTGACCTATGTTTAAAAAGGAAGACCAAACAACAAAAAACCCCAAAAAACCCATCAGCACACAAGTAAAATATTCCGAACAGCCACCCCCCAGCAACAACAAGCAAAACGAAAGACAGGGTCCCAGAGAAAAAAAAAAATACATCACCAAAAGATCCCACTGAAAAAAAAGCAACCAAAACCACCCATCCTCCCAAACCCTCCAACAGAGTTTGTAACGAAAATTACTAAACCAATAAGATAGATAAAGTGTAAATACTGCTCCATAACCAGAGGTAGCTTCACCAATATCTTTTCCTGTTTAACTTCTTGTGTTATCAATCATGGAATTTCTTTTACTTTTTGAGTAGAAATTTCCTCATTACTTAGGAAGTATATTAGCCATGTGTTTGTTTTTTAATTTTACATATGAGTGATGCCTCTTAGTATACCTGAGACCTCCATTTGAGAAAGTTTCATCTGATTCTATTTTGCTTTTTCAAGCACTGCTCTGGCTCTCGTCCAAACACAGGGATGTACGCCACAGTGAACATAGTTTCAGAGATGGATTTTTACAAGCATTTATTATATTTTTCTTGGAGGGAGTCATAAATTAGATCTACAGTAAGGTATTTATTCTTTCATCTCTGAGAGAACTCCTCCTTGTGACTGTCCCTTCAGTGACAGGGTTTGAAAAATTCTGTGAATTTATGAGAGCTGTCTCCCATAGTTTTGTTGCTACTTTTTTCCTGAATGTGTTGTTCACAAGGACTTGCCTGAAGTCTTAATGCTATTGTCATTCACCTTTGAGAGTTGATTTTCTTCCTGTTGTCTGGTTTTTGTTCCTAAGTCTTTATTCTTAGTATGTAAATGTCTTTATAATAAAATTGTGTCTGCCTTTCACCAGCAGCAACTAAAATGAAGAAATCTGTATCTCCTCTTGCATGCAATCTTAATGTCTTTCAGCTTGTTCAATCTTCTCAGCTGATACTCGGTAGATGTAAACTGAGATAGAACCCTGATGTGCGGCTAGAAATTGCATGGTCCTTTCCAATCCAAGTCACTCTCTGAATCTGTGAAACACAATCAATAGGGAAGGTGGTGGGTTTAGGTTCCACCTTCTTTTTTGGAGGGATGATTGAATCTGCTGGTGCTTTGGAACACTTTGTGATGCTAAATCTGGGTTTACTGCTTCTGTGTGAATTTATCCATGACCTGCAAACTTGTGCATCTCTCTGCAGCAGCTAATGTGTTTATCCATTTTGGAAATAAGTGTTGAGAATGTGTCCCCTTCAGACTTTTGATCACTGGGGGCACAATTGTCTTTAATTGCTGGCAGTTGATAAAGATTTGAGCACCTCAGTAGCTTGTCTGATTTTGGGAGAACTCACCTATCACGGTTCCTCACTCTCAGGGTCAAATCTTGGCTAGCTCCCGACCCCGATGCGTTAACCTGNGTGGGGGGGGCGTAGGGAGGGACCTACTAGAGGATAGCAACACCAGAGCCCAGAGGGGGGTACAGAACATACCATGTGCAAAATATAACAAAACTATTTTTGTATGCAAATATGACAAACCACCAGAGCAATATAATGATAAAATGAACTAACTGTTTAGTGCACTGTAACACTCATCCAGTGCGGATTAATCCTAAACTATGGAGAGAAATTCGGTTGTTGTGTGACATTATAGCAATCACAAATAGGTGGCAATTTTGTCAGGAGGAGATTAAGGAGCAAACATATAACCTGCTGTGCTGGCAGAGCCCTTATGTTGGCTCTCACCTGCTTCAACTGTGATTTTCTGTGGCTGCCTGAAGTAGAGGAGGCAGCTGAAATGCAGAGGGGAGAGATGTCTGGGATGGCAAGATTGTCAACCAGCACAGATGGACTTGAAAGATGAGGTTTGGATATGACCAGAGGGATGGAAAGATACCTCTAGCATCTATTGATCTGTAATAATTTTGGTAATGACTTCTCATTAAATTATTTAATAATTGAGACTTGTGAGTTTTCTAATATATGTGTGTACCAGATAAGAGTATTTCATTGCTGAATGTGGTGATTACAGACCTAGTAGAAGCAGCGCTTAAGTGGAATTGAAAGTGACTGAAGTAGATTTTTCTCTTGCTTCTCCACCCACATGCAAGTGTATGGGCACATAGGTCAGAACTAAACACTACTTTTTAACACTTCATGAATTATCTATAACATTGGTAACTTTTCCTTACTACCACTCACGTTAATCATCTTTTATTATTTAAGACAGTCTCAATTTCTCAGGAGGAAATCTATGTAGACCTAATTCAGTGTTAAGATATAAGAAAACCATAAAATTTGATGCTGTTAATACACCATGGAGTTTCACATACATTTTCTGTTGACTGAGTCTGGAAATGTTTTTCTGGTGATTTCTTAGTATTCCTGACATGTTTGGAACACATATTGCTTAAACTGTTGTCTGATCCACCAAAATACAAGAAATGCACAGCTCACAAGTTTTTCTTGACATGCTGAATGAGAGAAATTAGAGTTTTATTCCTGGCTTATTTCTCAATTTTTCTGTATTTGCAGAAGAGGTGCAGTTCCTTTGAAAATCAACAAGATTGTTACAGAAAGGACACTTTTACTGCTCAATAGTAGAAATTTCCTTTCCATCTTAGCTATGGTGGCAGCAGATTTGATATGTACAAAAGCAAAAATAGATCTTATATAGGACTTAAAATGTAAGAAGTCTAATTATAATTTTGGTAGCACCTCACAGTTTGTGGCACATTTTACTTTTTGTGAAATGTGCAATCATTCAAGTTTTTAGTTATGCTTATGATATTAAGTCTGATAAATCAAGTTATTCTTGTTTTACCTTGAGCAGAGATCTTTTACAAGTGAAGGTGTGCTGTTGTAAAAGTAAATATACTGTCATACTTCTTTAATTTCAGTGCATCTTCTTCTACCTAAATTATTTTATTTTGGTACATATTTTGCAGGAACAAGAAGCTCATCTGTCTAATTTCTTTTGAATCAGAATGAATGCTTTAAGACAGGAATGTTTCAGGGGACTCTATCTTTTTCTGATTTGACTATGTGAAACAGAAAAATGAGAAACAATTTTGTACTGCTTTTTGTTTAAATTTGAGTTTGTCTTTACCATTAGGTTTTTTAAGTTTTCTTTCACGGTCTTGGCTGTGAGTCATTCATTTTTGTTGAAAAGATATTTTTAGTGAAATTAGCACTGACGTCTTATGTCAGAAACAGCCATAAAATATTAACTTACATGTCTGTTCTGTATTTTACATCATAGAATAATGATGCAGTACTTCTAAATTAAAAAGAAAAATGATGTGTGTATTCTGTACTTTAAAATAAGGGACTTTTTAAAATGCTGAATCTGCAAAAGAGCTAATGCCAAATTATTTTCATGTGTAATCATACGAAAATGTAAGTTAAAACTTAGCTTTTGGATTTATTTCTAGTATTTGCCTTATTGTCATTGCCTGTTTATTATCAATTAAACACACATGCACACCAAGTTCTTTAAAGCTATTTTAGAGTTAAGAAGTCATGACTACATGTCCTTTTTGTTTGTTTGGGGTTTTTGTTGTTGTTTTGGTTTTTTTTTGTTTCTTTTTGTTTTGGTTTGGTTTTTTGTTTTTTTTTTTGGGGGGGGGGTGGTTTTTTTTTGTTTTGTTTTTTTTTTTTTTTTTTGGGGGGGGGGTTGTTTTTGTTTTATGAAAACCTTTTACTGTTGCATTATGTGGAGCTTAGATGTAAGTGAAAACAAAGACATCCTTGCAGTTTATGATACTTTTTTACTTCCTCAGCTATCAAAACAGTAATGTAACTGTGTCTTCTCACAGGAACGAGTTAGTTGAGAATCAAGCATAAATGTAAAAAAGAAATAAATGAAAAAATTAAAAAAATACTGATAATTTTTACTAACTTGGGTATACATTTTAAAGACAAAGATCTGAAGTTCCACTGATATATTTGCAAAGAGAATGCTTTTATTTTTTGGAAAGCTGACTAGTGCTAGCTGAAATTTAATGGTTTTATTTAATACTGGCATATAATTAATAAATTACTCAAGTTTCTTGTGTTGCAAGTGGTGTCACTGATGTGTGAATTTTAGACTCAGTGAAATTAATTATGATCTCCAGAAAAGTAAATCAGAGATGCAAACTTCTATCAAAAATACCTTAATCTAGTATAAGTGGCATAATACTTCAGAAATTAATGAGATCTGCCTCTTCATTAAAACAGATTTCATCAGAAACAAGAAATTTTTTTAAAGGCACATTCTCTCTTAAACATTGCGGGATGATTGTGGAAGTAAGCCATTGAAAAGCCTGTTTTGTTTTATTTCAACAGTTAATTTTAAACCAAAAGACAAAAAAAAAGAAAATGTAAAAAACACCCAGGAGCCTTGCAGGTATATGTAAGCAGAATACTTTTGCTAGAAATGGATTTGTGATTCTTGTCATGATCAAATTGTTAAATGCTCTTGCTTTAATAAAATTACTTTTTGAATAATGCTAATTTGTCAGTTTCTGTTCTGATTTTGTCCTGAAAGTTTCTCTTTATCTCTACATCTGTGTCAACTATGCTAAGACACAAGACTGCCTTTCTCTCGTGCAAGGAGCTGATAGAGCTTCAAGAAAGAATTTCAGCTTGAAAGTCTAGACAGGAATAGTGGCAAATGAGTTAATTAAATGTTTCAGGATTTTTTTGGCAGAGCAATGAGTTGTGTTCGTATTCAGACATGATTCTTGGAGTCTGCGGTCAAGCCAAGTAAATTTACATTACAATGGGGGGAAATTGATGAAACAAAGAGCTGCATAACGATGATAAATCTCATGGAGCTGGCGGGAGATAGTTTCCACACTTTTGAGGACAAGTATGATAGAGAAAATCAAAAGATGAGCAGCTCAGCAGTGTGTACCCTCTGTTGTTGTCACATGAGCTAGCAGAAAATGAAAGTACCTGGCAAAGTCCTCAATATGTGTTAAGTCAAGCCTAGCATAATAATATGAGAGACAGTACTATTTTTACTCTTATTTACAGGGTTGTTAAACATTGAAATGGTGGAGTCACCATCCCTGGAGGTGTTAAAAGAAAAACTGCACATGGCACTCAGGGTCATTGTATGATTTATAAGGTGGTGGTTAGTCAGAGGTTGGACTTGATAATTTCAGAGGTCTTTTACAACCTCAGTCATTCTGTGATCCTGTGATTTTTATGTTGACAAAGGGTTTTATGTATATTTAAATCATCAAGTGTTGTTTTGCTGTTAATAGCATATTTGCTGTTAATAGTCTTATTAATTGCAGCTTTAAACTATTGCAATTTTTCCATCCGTAAACTGTCTTTGTATTGAAAGTGTCCTGTCCAAAATGCACTGGTAAACCTTTTTTTTCAGCCTGGGAACAAATTCTTTGTTTGTGGATAAGCATAAGAAAGAACATGAGTAGTAGATGATTGTGTTGTATTAGGGACTGAGGTGTGAAATAATAATCTAGCTAGAAACTACACATTGATTTTTTTTTTTTTAACTGTATGTCTCCATGCAAAATTGAAGAGTCTCTGTAAGTCAGTGGGTTTAGAGCACCACAATTTAGGAAGGATATGAAGGCACTGGGATGAACCCAGAGGAGGGGAGTGAAGCTGGTGGAAGGGCTGTCCTGTGAGGGGCAGCTGGGGAGTCTGGGTTTGTCCAGTTTGGAGAAAAGGAGTCACTGCTCTCTGCAGCTTCCTGGGGAGGTTGTTTCAGAGGCAGTTGGATAGTGCTCTTTATGACACTTTTTCTGGTCAACTCAGAAGTGAGCAGGCAGTTGGACTAGGTGATCATTATAGGCCCTTTTCAGTGCAGAATTGAATTCTATTCAATTTATAAATACATATATATATGGTAATTGCATTTCAGAGGGCTTTCTGTTGGCTTTCAGCTAAATCTATGAGTACCTGTAAAAATCTCCTAGGACTCTGGAATGTCTTCAGTTCAGTGTCCTAACCATGTTACAGTCTTCCTTAGCTTAATAAACTGAGTATGTTAAAACAATCTTTCATTATAACACTGTTCTTCCCACATCATACTATATTCTTTTGTCAGCAACTTTGACATTTGACTCTGTGTTTTAGTTAGGCTAGTGTATTAAAGTTTTTAAGAATGTTTCAGAAGACTAATTTAGTGTAAATTTGCTTTTTTTGCTGCAATATAAAAATATTTTTAAATAGTTTATTATGATGATATATTTCTATACAGTAAAACCATAGGATGGTTTTACTTTATCCTCCTTTAGTTGTGTGCTAGAATGATACCATCTCTTGCGGAAAAAATTTCTGATATAAAGCTATAAATGGGTAGTCTAATACATGTGGATATTTTTAATGGAATTATTAGTAAAATATTCCTTTGATTTGTTGAAAAGTAAATGAGAATTGAGAAAGAATGATTTGCTATGTGATCTCAATTTTTTAAGTAGAAGCATCTATTTAAAAAAACTAACCCAGACTGATATAGGAAGAGTTCAGAAAGAAATTTGATTACAAATTCAGATTATTTATTACATTTTTTTAGTCTTTAAACTATTACATTGTAGTAATTTACTGACAACTGTTTTTTGTATTAAGCAATTTCAATTCCTCTAAAGAAATTATGTTTTAATTTTACGCTTTAAGCCCTCATATTAACTAGTTTGACAAAATGCATTTTCCCCCTTTAAAACAGATTATACCCCACTTGTCAATCTGTTCAGAAACTTGAATCAAAGGTGATAAGTCTTCTAGATACTAAACTTTTGTAAAAGAAATGTAAAAAGAATGATCTAAAACTTTTCCTCTGGAGTGTTACAGTTTTATTTCTTCTTTTGCAAATTAAAAATAATACCTCTGCATTTACCTAAGAAGAATGTTTGGGTTTTTGTATCCCTAAAATAAAATATAACATGTCCTTTCTGAAACAATATTCAGACTTTATTAAAGTCTTTTTAAATTCAACTTGAGAATTATTTTTAGTAGTAAAAGTTTCTGCATTTATGTAAGTTTCTTGAAACAATATAATGTCATTCCATAACAGCCTAATCCTTTATCCTATAAGCAGACTGGCACTATTAGAATGGCAGTGGCTCTGCAGAACTGAGTTAGTAAATCAGAGAGGAATTACTAGTATAACATTTGTCTGGAGTGCAGTCTTCACATAGTGTGGAAGCTTTCACAAAATCTTAAAATGAACATATATGACAAAAGCTGGTAGGAGTAGGAATGTGACGTTTTACAGTATGTAGTAAGTAGGCAGACTTAATTTTTTCAGCTATAGTTACAGGTTCTGGGAAGAAAGATGTATATACTCTCTCATGCAAGGTATTATGAAGAGGTTAAACAATTTTATGTAAGACTGTAAAGTCTGAAAATGTGGCTAAAATTTCTGTTTCCTTTGCATCTCACTGAAGCACATTTATTTGAATCCATGTATTCTGTTTATCTAACTTTCTACTATGCAAAGTATAGAAAAACTAGAAAGTGAAAAGCTTAATAATATCCATATGTTTATACATTTTGGAAAGAAAATATGTAATCTTTGTAAAAAGAAGCTCCTTGCAAATTTAGCGCTTCAAGCTGTCCATAGCATATAAAGGTCAGCTTTTTAAGAACAGTCTTTTCTTAGCTTTTTCTGGGGAGTGAAAAGGAGCCAGTCCTCTTACAGACTGTTTTCTAAAGAGACTAAGAAGCTGTTCTCCAAACAGGCTTAATTTAATTTCATTTTGTATTTTCTTTTTCCTAGGCTGGCTGAAGACATTTGATGATTACTTCAGAGATCAGACACAGCATATTTTAAATAACATGGTTATAAAACTGCAAGAAGACAACCGAAGGAAATTTATATGGTCTGAGATTTCTTACTTTTCAAAATGGTGGGACGCAATAGATAGCCAAAAAAAAGATGCTGTTAAAAGGTTTGAATACTGAACTTTTCTTCCATGTATCTTGTTTTGAGACTTTGTATATTTGACTACTGTAAACTTGAGATTTTGCTTGTGATGCAGAAGTGCTAGAATAACCAACTGCTTCAGTTCTGAATTTTTGGCCTTGGTTTAGTTGTTTCCCAGTTGTAAAACAGAAATCTGCTCAGAGAAGTGGGGACAAATTACTGAGTTGCCTCAAAATTTGACTAAAAGTTCCCATGTACAACCATGTACCTGTCATTCCAATTATAAGGGAGTAGCAATTATAATCTGTATTTGAAATCACACTAAGAAATTTGCAATAAAATAAATACAACCTTTCATACTAGATATTTATATATGGTATTTTTTTTTCCTTGTTATAACACATGTGAAGATTTTGTGAGATTTTTATTTGAATAAAAATTTGTGAGTGTCTTTGTTTAAGTAAAAAGGGTTTTTATAAACATGCAGCTGCTTTTATGGCAAAGTAGTACATACTCTACACCTTTGTTCTTCTTAGTAATTTTTAAAATCACAAGTCAAAATGGAATGTAGAAGTAAGAGGGTTGCCTAGACATTGATACAAGGAAGCAGGCTGCTTGGATAGACTTGCAGTATGGATCTAGTTTGGAGTTTTCAAAAAGTGGGGAATTTTTTTCTTATTTTTACTTGTCTTTAAGACAGGATCTGACAGTTCTTAGCTTATCCTTGTGATGGTCTCCTTCTCATGCCCCTCTGTGAAATGCATGTGTTGCAGGATGCATTAGATCTGTGAGATCTTCACAGCTGTAAAGGTTAGGCAAAGGTGGAAATCTTGGGATCTAGGTAAAAAATCTACTTATTAAAATATTCATGTGCAGTGGGTGAGTATTATAGCACTGCTGTACATTTTTTGACATTAAAATATATCCTTTGGAACAGAGTAAACAGTAAATGGTAGTCACTAGTGAACTATGTCTTCTCTTCAGAAGAGTCAGGTATTGGTTAAGCTGCACTTGAGACTGAAGAAGACTCGGAGAAGCTGCACTTGAGATTATGTTTGTTGCATGCTTTTCATTACTCTTATGGATATCATCTGTGATGGGACTAAGTTTTGATGAGTTCACTGTGCTTTTTCTTGAATTCATTAAGCGATTCTACGTTGGTGAACAATATAAGTGCTTAAGCTGTAGGGATAAACTGATGCTGGCACTGCAATCGTTATATTCACTGACGACAGAAAGACTGGGTCATCCTGTGACCGGTTTCAAGAAGGCATTTTAATGAGTGAGATGTTCTGAAGCCTTGCAATAAACTTCCAAGATCTATCAGCTCTCTAAAACTCTAAAAAGAATATTAGATCAAAGATGGGGTGGTACTAGCAGTGCTTGAAATGTGCAGTGTCTAAGCATCTTGCTCAGTTAGCCCTCAGTGCTGTGGCACATATATTTTATTTTTGTAATCTGTGCAGGAAATAGCCTTCTGCCTGATTTTTAAAAATATCTAATATGGCACATACAGTACAGCTGGTTTGCATTGCACGAGGGCATTAAATACTTCACTGTTCAACCGTTCTTTTTTCTTTGTTTGATTAAAGAAATATAGTCCAGTGAAGAAAGTAGCACAGACAATTTAGATTTTGGAATCATATTGCTAGTAAATGCCTGTTGATATACAGAAATTGATTTTAAGAGTGTGTTTTCATATGAAAGATTCTGAAAATTATTTACGTATATTTCAGGTTAATAAAAGATGGACAATTTGAAATAGTAACAGGAGGATGGGTCATGCCTGATGAAGCTTCTTCTCATTATTTTGCTTTAATTGACCAACTGATAGAAGGACACCAGTGGCTAGAAAAGAACCTTGGTATGTACATCAATCTAAAATTTAACTATGTTAATACAAGAAGTCAATAAGAAAATACTTTTTTTAATTTCTGAGGTGCTTAGAAGTCTCTTTTTACTCAGCTTTCCTGAAACATTAAATCAGACCACTTACAGCAAGCCTTAGGATTGAGTGTGGTATTTGCCATACCTTTGCAGGTAAAAGTTCATGGACAAAGTGTATTTGAAGAGTTTTATGCCACAGCATTTTGTCTTGATCAATGTAAGACATACATATTATATTGGCATAACCAAATATTAACACTAGATCGTGCTGAATTTTAGAACCCATGTCTGGTCTAAAAAGTCTTCAATTGCCTTTTCTGTCTTTTGAAGATCATGACATAATTATTAAAATGACTTAAAATTGATACTGATTTTATGTGTTTGGATCTATTCTGCCTGTTCTGTGTTCATTAGCTTCTCTTCTGTAAAGCTCTCAAAAAAATTTGTATGTAACATCAGGAGTAGTAATAGTAGCAGTTACAAAGCCTAAGCCCATAGTAATGTTACAATTGAGGAATTACTGACTGCAGTTGTATTGTTTCAACTGCTGTGCTGGCTTTGGAATGTTCTTTTGTCTAGTTCCATAAGAAGAGAGAAACCTTTTTATATAGAAAATATTTGTACAATGATTTTAATAATAAATTATTAAAATTTCATTATTTCATCCAATTAACTGAAATTATTTTGGAAAGCTGTTTTTCTTAGATTGCAATTTCCATACACACAGCTTGACATAGTTGTAAGGGGAAGGGAAGACCTAATAAACTGAATAATTACTGTGTCTTTTTGGGAAAGACAATAAAAAGTGCCAAATGAACCATGTTGATGAATTAAACAAGAGTTAAATGTAGCTTCCTTATTTACTAGTATGAAGTTCAGTGAAAAGAGTATATTAATCAACATCGTTCTATTGATCAACAAACTAATAAATCAAAAAAAATGAGTTCTGAAGCCAAAAAAATTAACATTATTTAAATAACAGTGAAATTTCAACAAGCTACCACATTTATCCATCCACATCCATTCAATTTCTTTCAATATTCTTTTTTAATTGTGACATCTGTAAACTACTTTAAGTGAAAGAGGATGAATATTAATGATTCCAAATAAAGATGTTTGATGCAAATTTGAAACAATATTTTAACGTTTTTTATTTTCTAGCACGCCTTACTTATAAGATACTTGATTTTTTTGTTTGTTTGTTTAACTGTTTAATTCTAGTGTTTTAGTTCCAGGGTTCTGCAGGAGGTTTAATTGGGTATATCATCTTGGAAATGTTATCTGTAGTACTCTCATTTGAATTATTGGAATATAGTGAAACTAGAACTTTCTTTCCTTCTTACTTTTTTCTTTTGTCGACAGGAGTAAAACCAAAGTCTGGATGGGCAGTTGATCCGTTTGGGCATTCACCAACAATGGCCTACCTTCTGAAGCGCACAGGATTTTCCAACATGCTTATACAGAGAGTTCATTATTCAGTTAAAAAACATTTTTCAGCACAAAAGACACTAGAATTTTTTTGGAGACAGAACTGGGGTATGTGTTCTTCCTTTATGTCAATTTATTTTGTTAATTTACACAAAATATGAAGAGAACTTGAATAAGTACTGTGGAAATATTTCCAGAAAAGATTTAGCAGAGCTTGTCTAGACCTGAAAATTTTAAACTTGCAATTCTGTTAAAAAAAAGTGCCTTTAATCTAGTTTAAATTTGGGAGGTTTTTTTTCTTTTTTTTTTCCCTCTTTGAATAACAGAAGAGGAAATGAGAGTATCTGTGAGTTAGGAAGGGCACTAAATTTAAAACCAATATTACTGCCTATATTCCTCTCCTTTCTTTTCACTTTTATTTTTGCTTTTAACTCTTGTTTTTTCCATTCTCTCATATTCCTTGCAAGTATACCTAAGAAAAGAGGTGAAATAAATTCTTTGACTTGTTTTTTACTTTTTTTCTTCCTCCTACTCCTTTATTTCCTACTATGTGGAAATAAAGTGTAGGAGGAAGAGCATTTCAACTAATTCAAATATTGTGCTAATGAGGCAGTGACAGCAGGGTGATTGGCTTTTGGTTTTTTCTTTGTTTTGTTTTGATGTGTATCTTTCCAGTACAATCTTGGACTTAGAACATGGAAGTGATTTACTTTTGGAAAATCTGATGATTTAAAAAAAATATGAATATCAATCTAATATCGATATCTAACTATGACGGACAAAGACTCTGTAACAGTTTAAGTTAGAAAGTGTATGTTTATTTGACACAGGGCAGCATTTGGGATGGCTCCCAAATACACACTGCAAAGATCTCAGGGAATTACAAAGCTTTTTATCTACAAAAGTCTTGAATATACAAAATACAAATGCATATTCATACTCTTGTCACCTCCTCTTCTATGCTCCATATGCTAATTGACAAAAAGGCTATTAAGCATGCGTAGTTTGTGCTCTGAAATAAGTCTGGGGTCTATTCTGGGGAGGGGTCACCCGAAATGAGGAAGTAAAATGAGTCTTCCTCATTTTGACCTTTCTACCTTTTCAATGCATATGTGACAAATGAATCCTTGGTAGAACTTATGGTTTCCTGTGTTCAATGGATCCCACAAGCATGGGAAGCTGGCAGCTATCTTATCTCTGAAACCTATTCACCACATTTTGTTTTTCATTACAAACACAGCTTACATAAACATAAGATTGACAAGCAATTGATTTATTAGATCCGGGTAGCTTATCTCAAATCTGGTTTCTTCTAACCATCCTCTAACTTTTTAACTGATTTCAGCAAAGCTTATCTATTCATTTCAGCTGAATCAGCAATATCTATTGTTAGCTATAGCTTTTAGCTTTTCTAAAATCTTAAAATTAGTGCCTCACTGAGAGGGTTTATTTTAAGGTTTTACTCTATTTAATTCCAGATTTGGGATCCAGTACAGATATTCTTTGTCATATGATGCCTTTCTATAGCTATGATATTCCTCATACTTGTGGCCCAGATCCGAAAATCTGCTGCCAGTTTGATTTCAAACGGCTTCCAGGAGGAAGAATTAGTTGCCCTTGGAGAGTCCCACCAGAAGCTATTCATGCTGGAAATGTTCAACACAGGTACAATATTTACATATTCCTCAAGGGAATAACCTCAAAAAAAGGAATTATGCTGTTCAAAGATAACATCTGACATAGCTTGGTGAATTTAGCAGCTCAGCTCCACTAAGCTCATTGCCACCATGGTGAGGTGGAGAAGAGAATCAGAAGAGTAAAATAAGTTTTGGGTTGAATCTCATGGGTTGATAGCTTGGTGAATTTAGCAGCACAGCTCCACTAAGCTCATTGCTGCCATGGTGAAGTGGAGAAGAGAATCAGAAGAAGGTAAAATAAGTTTTGGGTTGAATCTCATGGGTTGAGATACAGGAGAGGCCTTGGCTCTGTGCAAGCCCAGCTCAGAAATAACAAAATCATGTCCCTGTTGTCAACCCTGTCATCAGAGCAAATCCAGATCACAGCACCATACTGGCCACTGTGCCTCTACCCCAGCCAAAACCAGTGCAAGTTTTTAAAATAAACTTGTCATGGGTAAACAATACCTATTACATAATCTAGTGTTTGCTTCTTAGTTGGGATCATAACTGTTGGTGAAATTAGAGGAAAAGTTATAGTTAAGAAAGGAGCATTTTTAAAGATTTTCTGTTCCTGATATATGAGTCAATCTCTGAATGACAGAACGCAGTCATCTGTTTTGAATGATGAAATGAAACTAAATTTTAGTTTACTATGGTATTTGTGAATTTAATGAACAGTGGACTGTCCCCAGCAAGTGTACACTTCAGAGGCAGCATGATGTGCTGTAGTGTGCTGTAGCTACAAACAGTGGGATATCCTTGAAAAACTTGGCAATCTGTGGCCTAAGTTTCCTGAGGTGTAAACCTTAATTAATCTAATTCCTGTTTCTTTGTGCCCAGGGTAGAAATTCCTATTAACCTCAGTTTTAGTTTTCAAGTAGAAGCACTGAGTTGTTTTGCCACAGTTAAGAATCAAATTTACACTTCTGCAAAACTGCTTCTCAGTTTTGGGGCAACGGGGTGGAGGTGGAGGTGGAGGTGGGGAGTTGGGAAAGAAGAGTAAAGGAAGAAAAAAAGGAAAAAAAAACCTCAAAGAAAGGGAAGTAAGTTACACTACCGAAGGTTTTTCCAGAAAATGGTTGTATTCTATGATCCTGTTGCTGTCTTCAGGCTTCACACGAGCCTGGCTTCCAAAGTTAAAAGTTGAAGTGTTTATAATTTGTGCAAATTGCTGAGCATAACAAATGTATTAAGAAGAGCAGGGTGACTTTTTGATCCTTGATGCTGAAATTTTAAAGTGATGATAGTGCACTGCTTGTCTACATGTCAAGTGTGCATCGCTTCTGAGTAAAAATTCTGAGAAGCATTGTGAAGACTTCACTTAAACAAAATTCAGTTACAAAATATTACTGAAAATAAAATCAAAATTAAACAGAATATGTTACAACTGCTGTATTTAAAGATAGACATTAGAATAATGATAGGGAAAAGGGGATTTTATTAAAGAAAAGAATGATGATAGTGACAGGAGAAAAGTAGAAAAATTCTGACATACCCAGTACCTATTGCATATGAAGGAAAATTCATATATCATTAAGTCAAAGTTGTAAAAAAGAAAAATCTTGATTATATATCTCAATTAGCTGAGACAAATATTTGCAGAAGAGCAAGAGCTTGCTTAACAAGTTCGTGAAATAGTCTATAAATATGAGTGTCTGCTTGAAATAGTCTTTTTAAGAATCTTTGTTTTAAATTTTTCTTAATTCCTGCA
Organism: Hylia prasina; assembly: GCA_013397195.1. Taxonomy (NCBI): domain Eukaryota; kingdom Metazoa; phylum Chordata; class Aves; order Passeriformes; family Sylviidae; genus Hylia; species Hylia prasina. The sequence goes on along the minus strand of VYXD01013790.1, from coordinate 93,587 downwards.
CTTCCTAGATGCAATCTTTGCATAACAATCTAAATTAGATGTTGTAAAAGAAATGTGTTTTCACATGTCAAGGGATATTAAAGAATAAGATAAATGAGGCAGGGATGTAGTGAACATATGATCACGTTGAAGTGATTATTGTCTCAATATGGTCTCTGAAATATTTTTCTTAATATGATCTTAATATTTTGCATCAGTTTTATTTAGATGAAAGCAGTTTTGGTGTCTAACAGTGAATTGAAACATCAGTATGCTGTATTATACCTACGGGAAAAGTAAAACTAACACATGGTCTTTGAGTTGGAAGCCTGGATTATTTACCACACTTTTAGTGTCTAGTTTCAAGTAAACAACACAGGAAATAATGTTTTGATGGGGAATGCTAAAACATTATGTGTATTTTTGAAAAAGTTGGAATATTGTAGAAAACCAAAAATGTTATTGATCTGACCTCTGTAATAACATGTTTTGCAGTTGTTATGATGAGGAGATATATGAGTTCCAGAATTGAAAAATCTATCTTTACATCATAAGTTTTCCAAGGTAATAGGTTTGCAGCACGCTAATTAATCTGCCTCTTATCTGTGATTTCTTTAAGACTAGAAAAATACAGGACATTGGTGGATCTGGAAAAAGTTGATTAATTTAGAGACCAGGTTTAGATCACTTGACCTTTTTCAGTGCCAAAGCTGTGACAAAATTATTAAAACCCAGATCCTGAATACTCAGCTGGGATTGTTGCTTTTGATTTCAGTACTATTATGGCCTTACATTTATATTAAAAGGATGCTGAGTTGAAAACTTCAGGCTAGTAGTTGTTGGATTTTTCATTTCCTTGCCACTTAATTTGTGACCTGGTTAGGAATGAAGCAGCAACCTAATTGAAAACATGTACATGTTTAATTACACTTCGTAACAGCTTAGGTTATTAAGACGACTATTGCACTTGCCCTGATTTGCAGCTGCATCTTTATCCATATGTTTGAATGCTGAAGTGTGAAGTTTTTCACACTGGGAAGAAAAAGTAGCTGTTGAGCTTTTGTGGGTTTTTTGGTGGTTTTTTGTTTGTTTGTTTGGCGGGGTGGGGTGGGGTTGTTTGTTTTGTTTTGATTGCTTGGTTGTTTGTTTTTTTTTCCCCCCCTTGAATGGAAATGGTTGTTAGCAGAAACACAGTTTGTTTTGGTGTGTGTCTCTCTCTCCCAAGCATGAAATAGGACAGAGTCTTTGCTGCAAGTTATGTGCTTCAGAGAAGAAGTAGAGAATGGAATTTCCCCTTCACCAGCTACTGTTCGAAAGCCCAGTTTTGCCCTTCAGCTTTTTTATCTTTATGGTCTCATTGTATGGTCACATGGTGGTTAATGTTTGTGACTGTGTACCTCAGGTGGCTATTGCTCCTTTTCCTTTAATATAGGAAGGGTCAAAACCAGCCATGTTTATTGGTTTGGTATTTATTTACTCAAATACTTGGGGTTTTGTGTTAAAAAAAGCTGTAGTATGAAAAGATTTTCTTTATTTGTGAAAGGTCTCAAGTGATAATCTGAAAGCTTGAAAACAAAAAGTTTATCGTGGCTGATCTTCTGAGTGGTTTTCAGATTTTCATTCAGATGGGCAGGATAAGCATATCAAAATGTATCTAGTTCTATTTCACTGGAGAACAATAAAGAAAAAAACTGATGAGACTCGGTGGAATCTTTTTTTTTTCTCCAGAGGTATTTTCTAGTCTTCATTGTGCTCTGGAGCTTTCTGCTGTCACTTTCACACTCCTGTGTGAATTAATGATTTAGGAAGTTATTTGAGAGAAACTTAGAAGGATATACCTGAATTGAATGCTCTGGTGTTTTTGCGATTATCAGTGGTTTGCAATGGAGGAAGATCTTGCTATCCCCTTAAAAACATGTAATAATACCTCAGTTATCACTGCTTCAAGAAAGGAAAAGCAGCAATACTGATGAGTTTTGCAGGATATTTGGAAAGAAACTGGAGGAAAACTTTGAAGAGACATGTCAAAGTCAAATATCCTGTTAACTGTGACCTGTATTTTCAGGAGACTCAACACTAAAGTATGTTTTCAGCCATAGCCTGTATGTGGAAAAATTGAGTTAGACTGGCTCCTTAGAGGGAAACATTGCCAAGTCTTGTGTTGTGGCAGTTGTTCTGGTGGCTGTGTGGTGAGGAACCTTTTGTGTTTAAATCTTACAACCTGTTGAAACTCCTGGAAAGTATTGATTGGAAATCTGAACTATAAAACCACTAATAGACAGGGGGCAGGGGGAAGCCACCAGTTGGGTAAATTCTAGTCTCATTAGAACTCTGTAGATCCTTACCTAAAGTTAATATTGTGGCCCCTTTCTCCCTCCAGAGTACAGTCAGACCTTGTGTTTATAAGTACTTCTGCAATCAGATGAGTAAGTAAGCCCTGACATGCTGTTCAAAGAAATAGGGTTTTCAAATATATTGGACTAGAATTTCTGCATAAATGTTTATATACCAATTCTTCAAGAGTGTGAGTTGAGAGGTGATTTTGCTAGATCATCTATTGAAAAGACATGCAGAAATAAAAGAACTTCATTAGAATATGAATTTTCTGCTATTTTGTCTTTAAAGACTTGAAATTTGTACTTCTGTTTCTTAAATATGTTACTATGGTTTATGTTTCCTATGAGAATTATTTACATAACTTTAATTAGAGGGTCTCAGCATCTGAAGATGCTGATAATAATTGTGACTTGGAGGGAGAGGGTTGAAAATGGACTGTTTCAGTAGCCTAGATATCAGACTTGTGATTCTTAATATACTGCTGCTGTGGAACTGATACTTTGGCCATCCTAGAATTAGTAGGTGCCAAAGTATAATTCTGCAGGTTTTTTCTGTGTGTGCATGTGTGAATATTTTGTTTCTGGGTTGTTTGGGGTTTCTTTTAAGGCCAGAAGCATAATTTTTCTGGACTCAAAAGATTTAAGAGGGATGGCTCTAAGATTCTTAAGAAGCCGGCTGAAGGGAGAACTGTGATTTTTAGTAGTAAACTTCCTCCTGAATCTTTTGATTTGCAAGGCTGCAGTTCCTTAGAGATTAATTTGTGGGCAGTTTTTCTGGCACGGACATGAAGATATGAAGCAAAGTATCAAAAGAAGGTGCCATAGAGGATGGGAAGAACTTGCTTATTATTGTAAATAGGGGCTGGAGAGGATTAGGATTGTTATCTAAATATAAAGCAGGTAAACATAATTTGAGCTGTAGGTTAGTTTTGGCACAGACACAAATTGATCCAGACTGCCTACTGCTTGGAATGAAGCTTGATAAGCTTATTCAAGGATTTAATTACATGGTGTTTGCAACAACAGTAGGTTGAATATGGTGTGCCAGTGGGGGGAATTGCATCTAGCTTTTTGCTATAAAGTGAGATTACAGTTTTGTATGTCTTGTTTAGGGTCATCCTAATGTACAACTTGCCATTGTCTTGCCAAATGGTGACTTTTTTCCTCTCTGTCTTCTGAATTACTCTTCTTTTTTCTCTTCTCAAGGGCTTGGATTATTTTAGATCAGTACAGGAAGAAGTCAAAGCTTTTCCGTACAAAAGTTCTGTTAGCTCCACTTGGGGATGATTTCCGCTATGCTGAGAGCTCAGAATGGGATCAACAGTACCAGAATTATCAGAAGCTGTTTGATTATATGAATTCTCGTCCTGAGTGGCATGTTAAGGTAACTACAACATATTTTCTGGTTTGTGGAGAAAACAGTATTTCCAAATATTCTGAGATTCTTCATAGAAAAAATAATCGTGGTAAGATTTGGGTATATTTCAAATGTGAAACTTTATATGTTATTTAACAGCAGATTGACGTGTCTTGATAGATTACATTTTTTTAACCTTTACTACCTTCTCTCTGCTTAAAACAAAAACTTTGCTATTAATAATATTGGCTTGAAAATTATAGACAGTTTCCAAACTAGATTAATTTGGAGAACAGCTAGTAGGTTTAATTGTTTTCTTAGTGCTCCTGTTTTCACAGGTTTCAGGCATTGTTATGTAAGACTCATAGGCTTTGTTACTTAAAACTATTGTATTTTCTTATTAAAAGTTCAAGAAGATTCTGCTACTCTCTTTGTGTCCTCTTGATTTTACATCCCAAAACAAACCAAAAAAATCTTTAGAGATACCATTGCTGGCACATGTTGTTGAATACAATAAAATTTGAGACTGACCTGGCTACAAAAGGACTGAGTGTGCTAAAACCATCATCAGGGGAGGTATCGCTTCAAATCAACAATTATATGTGGGTTAACACACATTCATATGCTCTACTGTGTAAGCTGATGGCCCTAGGGACTTGTATTATAGATGGCTCTCTGTATTCTGACAACTTTTCACCATCTTTCAGCATGACATTTGTTAAAATGGAGGCCACAACCTTGGGTTTTTTGGGTGTCACCTGAGAGTGACGAAAAGCGCTTTGGTTGCTTTCACATTTAGGCTTTTTTTTTAAATCTGGTCTGGTATCTTTCATATGGTTTGTGTGTGCATATGTTTTTCCTTATCTTTTCTGAGACCTCCCCTGATTCTTGCAACTGTGCATTTGAGTACTGCCTGTAGTATGCTTTTACTTTCTACTAACTTCTGGACTTGTGTTGTCCATAAGAAAGATGATTTGTTTGGATGATATCTTATCTGAAAACTGGATTTTATGTTTCCTATGGGATGTGGGTGACATGATGTATGGTGAAGGACTCCTATGTCTTAGTGGAGGGAGATTTTAAATCTAAAGCCCATCTTTTAAAACTTAAGCTTGCTGCTATCACTAGCTTTACTTCTGTGAAAAATGTATGTATTGTACAGGTAGTTACTCCTTGGATATTAACAGCAACACATTTTTGTAGTTCTTACTAACCTGAGCTGGATGATTTTTGTCTCTGGGGCAAAAGCTGAAGGCTCTAGCCCTGAAGTCATTCCTCAAGGACCAGTACTGTCCTCAGACCTCTGAAAGTTCTGCTTTTGAAAGGTTCTGCTCAGCCCATTGTCAAGAATTCTAGCAGTCTACTTCATGAGGTTAGGTCCCATCTGGAGTCAAATTAATCCTTGGTTCCCTCATTGAAGTATCCGACCCTTTTTCTGTTTTTTAATACTCAGACCAAAAGATAGGAAAGCCTCTGGGTCTGTCACTTTGTACCTAGGATATTTTGATCAGCTGGAACACTGTTGGCATCAGAGAATTTCTCCTTTCCATTTTATTCAGATGCTTGGGTTTTTCTATCTTTATGTTTATTTTTTTTTCCTTTCTTTCTTTCTTAGTTGTTTGTTGCCTGTCATTTGGGGGTTTTTTTTGTGTGTGTTTTTCTGATTTAGTTTGATTATTTGTTTTGTTTGAAACTGATGGCATTTATTCTTGAAAATATGAGCTTAAACAAAGAACTTGCACACTCTTCTGCACTTTTCCTAGTGGAATGTAACTCCACAGGCAAGTAACAGGATATGCTCAGCTATGTAAGAATCTAAATTATGTGAAGGAAGAGTCCACATTTCTTCCTGAAGTTCTGAGATGCCTGGGATATTACTGCTTACAGAAGGGAGTGCATACTCTGCCTTTCTGATTTGAAGAGAGATTTACTCTTGCAGACAGCTCTTTGTGATGTTTATCTAGCGGATATGTCTATAAGCATTGAGATTCAACAGGAGCTTGTTCTCCTGTTGATTCTGTCCTAAAAGTATGTGCTACATCACTTTAAAACACCTATTTTTCTCTTGAGGAATTAAATCTCCCATTCAGAGATTTTCTTTGTATATATTGTACATAAATTGAGTCTTTTAGTATGCCAATAGAAGATTCTACCAGGTTATTTCACTGTTTTCATTCACCTGACTTTGATGCTTCATCTGGTGAGGTTTTACTCCTCTGATTCAATGCAGAAGTGAGATCATCTCTGTGTCTTCTCTTGTTACATTAGTTTTGTCTTTTGTTTTCTACTTGTAGTTGCCTATTTTGTGAGGGAAAAGACGAAGTATCCTAGAAGTATCTAAGGCAAGGTTTACAAAGGGTGGGATTTCAGGGGCAATATTTTATTTCAATATTATCAATATTAGGGCAATATTATCTTTCTGATTTACTGACATTTATAGTGGCAAGTTACCCTATTGTTTCCACCCTACAAATACTTGGATGATCTGAAAGACTTTGAAGTGAAAGTGTTTGGGTTTTTAAAAATGATTAAAAAGTGTGATTTTGTTGTCACAGTGATAGTCTGATAGTCCTTATATTCCAAGTCACTTTTAAAACATTTTAAAACTTGGTTTTGGTGTTGTAAATGGTAGCATACTACGTTGTATAGTTGTTAAAAATAATAATACTAATAGGAAACAAAGTTACTTAATATTAACATTGTAGTTTATAGTGAGGATATTTCTGGTAACATCAGGTGGCATCAGGTAACATTCTGTCCAGTTCCAGCTTCCATTATTTTTTTTTTACTTTCATTCAAAATCCATTTTGCCATCTATGCCTTCTTTAACAACATTGCTCAATACTAACAACAATTTCTCTTTTTTTCTGTTGTGCCCCTGTTGGTATCTGTTGAGGATACCATTTTTAGACTACCCTTTTAAGATCTGCTATTAACATACCTGAGCATTTTTAAAAATGACCAGAAGATAATGAATTTATTTTTTTACTCCCACGTTACATCTCTAAATGCAATTTCTTTCTACAGAGTTTAAAGAACCAGCTTCTGAAAGCAAATGCTAATTTGATTTAAATTAAAAAAAAAATCTTATTTTGTGAGTTGTAGAATGGTTTTGGTTGGAGGGGACCTTTAAAGCTGTCTCGTCCAACTGCCCTGCAGTGAGTAGAGATATCTTCAATTAGACCAGATGTCCCAGAGTCCCATCCAATCCAGCCTTGAATGTTTCTAGATATGGGGCATTCACAACCTCTGTGGGCTGTGGGCAATACCTTGAGTGTATGTCCTCCATCATATTGAAAGTTGTCTTTGTATCTAGTCTGAATTTATCTTCTTTTAGTTTAAAACCATTACTGCTTGTTTTAGCACAAGAGGTCCAAGTAAAAAAGCCTGTCTCCATCTTTCTTGCAAGGCCCCTTTCTGTACTGAAAGGCTGGAGTAAGGTCTCCCTAGAGCCACCTTCTCTCCAGGCTGAACAGCTACACCTCTCTCAGGTTTTCCACATAGGGAAGGTGTTTCTGTGATCACTTCTGTGATTCTTCTCTGGACATGCTCCAACAGATCCATCTCTTTCCTTTACTGAGTTGAAATGCCTTTTTTGAAAATACATCTTTTATTGAATTTTGAAATGCTATCCAGTTTGTCTGAAAAGTGTGCAGGGGCACTTTAAAGTTTTTTAGGATAGGTTTTCTGCTATAAATCTGTTGGAAGAGTGGCGTGTTTCTGAAATGTATATGGAACCAAGCATATTCACTCTTTGTATTTTCTGTATATTGAAAATGGAACTTTCTTACAGGAATTTTAATTTTCATTCAGGTCCAGTTTGGAACTTTATCTGACTACTTTGAAGCTCTGCACAAGGAAAGCAAATTGAGTGAAAAGAGCAGTAGTCCATTTTTTCCTGTTTTAAGTGGAGACTTCTTCACCTATGCAGACAGAGATCATCATTACTGGAGTGGGTACTTTACATCACGACCCTTCTATAAACACCTGGACAGAGTCTTGGAATCCTACATAAGGTAAATCCTGCCATCCAGTACATTCATAACGTGTTTCTTGGCACACAGGAGAGATGAACGTGTAAGTATTTGTTATGGTTTAACTTCAGGCAGCCCCTTGCTACTCCCTCACCAGCAAGATATTGAGGAGAATTGGAAGGGTCACAGCTACAAAACTCATGATTTGAGACAAAGGTGGTTTAATAGGGAAAACAAAAGCCACACATGCAATCAAAACAAAGTAAGGAATTATGGCTATGATGTGAACTTTTTTGGAGAGAAGTGCAAAGATGCAAATTTACAAAAGTTCTCAGAGGAAGCTGAGAAATAGCCAGGAATATTGTGTACCAAGTGATCTAAGACTGTTCCTCTGAAAATTGTCTTTATCTAAAGAAAAAAGTTGTTGCTGAATTTTGGTAATGGAGTATTTAAGTGGTTCTTGTAACAAACATAAGATGATTTTAACTGTGTTGTAAAGCTCCAGAAAGAAATCTAGGGCAGATGGATTTCATGTATAGCCTTCCTTAAGGATTAAATTTTTTTTCTGTAATGGATACTGCAATAGTGGAACAAGCAAGAGAAGTGGAAAGCAGCATTTCCAGGCCAGCTTGGAAAGTAGTGTTTTGGAGGCAGATACAAGTACCTTTCAGAAGAAAAACTATCTAGCAGAACTTGTTTTATTTATTCCAAGGAATCCAGTTTTTACTGTGGTAAAGTGGATGATTCATCACAGTAATCTTTAATTTTCAGTGAAAATGACATCATTTAATACTGCCGTTGGAGAAGACAAGATGCAGAAGATGGCAGGAGAAGCAGGACAGATAACATTCTTATAAATTTAATTATCTAGTTAATTGTTTTTTCATAGTTTTGATTAATTTCCTTTCTGTTTCTTAAAATGCACCAAGGATTTAATTTCCTTCAGCTTCATCATAGTATGTTTTTTCATAATTTTTTAGGTGTGGTTACTTAATTGTCATTTTTCTGGGTTTTATTACATAGATTGCAGAAAACTTCATATGAATTTGTTTGTAGTATTTAGAACTTTACATTATTAAAGAGATTTCTTAATTTAAACATTTCAATTGCCTTTAACTCCTGAAAAAGGTATAGCTAAATAGTGTCTGGAGAAACACTAATCTGTCAATGTTCTTATGTATTAAAGTATAGTTTTTAAAAGTGCCTGGGAAGTTTTTAATTTTTCATAATCCATTGTAAATAACATGTAAGAACACAATGTATAGATATGTTCTCATTGTTTTAATATCAGGTTTTTTGTCAGTTTTGTTTTCAGAAACCATGAGAATCTTCATGAATGTCACATTAGCTATAAGAACAACAGAAGTAGGAGTTTTATGTTTTATTTTTCTTTTCTTTAAAGTCAAAGGGAATACAGTAGGATCATATTTAATCCTCAAACTCATGATAATTTTCCGTAGTATTTTTGAATTAACATCCCTCTATCTATCTATCTGGTGTATATCCATATTTGTGAGGGAAGGAGCCATGAAGAGAAGGTAAATACATATGTGTGTGTTCTTTGCCAAGGATGAATGTTTTTAAGTTCCAGCAGTACCAGAATTAAGTAGCACTTCACTGTTACTTAATAACCAGGAAATAGTGTTCAGCCTCAGGACCCAATATGAAAACTAACCATCTGAGCAAGAAAATAGTTGATTGTTTAAAGCTTTTCCTGTTTGAAAAGAGATGTTTTTGGGGTTGCGTAGTAAAAAAGTGTAAGAAAACTTAAGGATTTTATAATAGAGATTGACAGTGATTTGAGACATTATTGACTTTTTAATCTTAAGTGAGAGATGGACGGATTGAACTAGTTTAAAGTGTGATAAAATATGGGACCAGAAGTTTATTTAATGTAATGAAAAGATACAAAGAACAATAGCATAATTTGAGACAAATTATGGACACAATCTGAATTAATTAGTTACTGATGAACAGAGAAAAATTACAGTAAATCAAAAAAATTATTGAAGTAATTTAGAAGATGAACACTACAGTGATACTTCTTACTATACAGATGGATAGAAAATACTACGTCTTGAGCATTCAAAATCTCTTGGAAAAATTATTTATTTAGGTTAAATATAAACTGAACCTAGGTAAGGTAAGCTAGTGTAGGCCTTGACAAATCAGCAAAGCAAATTCTAGTCTATTTGCAGTCCTATCTGTCCTATCAGGGACAGATACTTCAAATTACAACAAAATGGAAAATTTCTGAAAACTGTATTAAGTCATCTGCAGTAGTTTGAAACAGAGATGAAAAAACCAAGCCTTTTTACATCTTTTATGGCAAGTTTTAGATACTTACCTATAAGCCGAAGTGTTCTCTAATACAGTGTTGTATTTCTGAGTGTTTTTCATCATTGTCCATTGAACCGTTTTAGTGTTTAGAAAAATATTGAGACATGAAAGGAAAATTCTGCATCTGAGAGATGTCCCTAATATTAAAAAAGAAAATTAAATTAATATTAGTCGTGGAGAAGGATATTTCACCTTATTTTAAGGACTAAAATTTGTTGTGTTCTCTTCTTTATAGCCAAGTTAGGTCAGTGCTTAGTGGCTAACTAATTTTTTTTTTAAAAAAGGCAAAATGCTTTTGGACAGGGTTTATTCATTAGATGAATGAGTATCTGATGCTTTTTTTCAACCAAAATATTTTCATTTTTCTTTCAAATTAAGCTGCAGTAGGATAAAACAGGAGGGATCCACAGAAGTAGGAATTTGCAGTAAGCAATATATAAATATGGAGTGATTAAGGTTAATCTAGTACTGGTAATTAAATATAGGAATTAAATCCTTTTAACACGTTGATTTTGTATGTAGCCTCTGAGCAATTACCTAATCTAAAAGCAAAGTCTCATCTTGTTCATGAAATATTGACAATAGGAAAAAAATTTAGGCTGTTACATATACAGTGCGCCTTTCAGTTTAGTTGGGTATGTGGTAATTGCAGTTTCTATATAACTGTGACCTATGTGTTATATAAAGATGAAAACTGAATGTAAAGAAATTTTTCATGTTAACAATTAATATCATGCATAATCTGAAAAACAAGTTTGTTGTTGTTGTTGTTGTTGTTGTTGTTGTTGTTATATCTAGTTTAAAATTGAATTCATACCCTCACTGGCAACTTGGGTAAATGAAAGAGTTAACTTATTTTCCTTTTTTAAAATTTATTACTTACAGGCCTAGAAGTTAACATTACGAGAACATATGTTGTTGTGATTTCTTTGCTTTTTGTGTCATTAACCTCTATCATCTCTGTTGCTTCAAGTACTTGAGAAACGTTCATTAACATCTAATAAATTTTGAAAAATAATCTGACACTTTCAGACATGCAGAAATAGAACTGTGACATTTTAGGAGAAGATAGGAAAAAAGTTAACAGATGTTTTCCCAGAATTTATGCGGGCATTTTTCAGTCAAGTATCCATAATAGCTGGCAATTATGGGAATTAAAAATAAATTTAGGTTCTCATAGAGCAAGTTAGAATCTAGTGGTAATATTTTAGTGCCAGGCTTTTGCAACAGATGTAGAAGAGACAGACTCTGCATTTTGCTCAATGTAAGGTTTTTGGAACCCGGTGTTCTCTCCATTCAGGTGAGTGTATAGTGAGCAAGTGCATGAGACGCTTAAGCCATTAAAAGAATTTAGTTTGTTTTAAGTGCAAATGGCAGAATAGGTATTTGGTAACGTACAGATAAATATATTTATTTAAAACAAATCTCTTTGATTACTAAGTTGTTTTTTGAAATGGGATCTGTTTGTTTCTTGTAAGGCACTCTATCCATACTGTGAGATTTGAAGACCAGATCTTTATACTTCACACATTTATGAGTGTGTATTTCAGTTTGCACTGTCATATTTTTATTTTAAATATCCATTTTCCATCACAGAAGTCTTGCAGGAAACGACAGTGTGAAAATAGGCTAAAATGTGCAAGAACAAGGTTTATAGAGCTTATGGGACTATTTACAGTTTATTCTTTAGATCAAATGTGTATTACTTTTTACATTTTAACCCTGTATAAATAGTTTATTCTCTGCAATTCCAGGGCAGCTGAAATTCTCTACTCCTTGGCTTTAGTACAGTCCAGTAAATCTGAGAAGATGAGTGTATTTCCTTCTGTGGATAACTATAAACTGCTGACAGAAGCTAGGAGGAACCTTGGACTCTTCCAGCATCATGATGCTATTACAGGAACAGCCAAAGATTGGGTAGTTGTAGATTATGGCACCAGGTAATTTATTATAAATACATAAATCTCAGTTTCCTTTTGCATTTTTAGAACTGTTTATTTCAGACACACAGATATGATACAGCAACATACTCCACTGAAAGTGTAGAGGTGCTCTACATGAGAAGTAGATTTGATTACCCATACTTTTATAAAATATAAATGAAATATTTTTCAACCCTCTGAGTAAGAATTTGATGTGCAAACAAAATTTTGGTATTTCAAAAGGTAGACACATTACTGAGATTTCCTTAATAACAGAATTTTTCTGCAGTAGGAGAACTTTTTATATTTGTCTGTCACAAGCTATGATCAAAGATGTGCTAAAGTATATATTCCTTAGAAAATCCCACACCCTCTGTAGCCTACCTTTCTTAAAAGTGGGAAATATTTTTCATGTTGAAAATCTTCTACTTGTCTGTTATTGTTAACTGTTTAATCTGGGGAGTATTTCTCAGCATTGAGAAATTATTCTCCTAGCATCTTCATGGAATTTTTTTGCAGAACATTGCATGACATATGTATGTCTCTGTATACACATACTTTAATTATGGGTTTGCTCAGAAAATCATTTCATATTGGAATGTTAGGAACTAGAAAATTTAATTAATTGAGGTAGTGATGGTAGACTGATGATACAGCATGTTCATTAAATAAGTAATTGTCTTAAATGCATCTAAAATACTCTTGTTTAAAACTACTTCATGAGAAGTATTTTTAAATTCCATGTTTTTAATCTCCTAAATTATAAGTATTGACAATGCACTTAATGGTGAGAGAGTAAAAAAAGGCTTCCCTCACTTTACAAATAAAATTACCCAGCTCTCTGTATTTAGAAATTCGGGGACATCTTGGCAATTTATATAGTTTATATTTTTCATGTTTCTGATTGGTCTCTTAATCCTGTGTAAACATAGTCTTGACTTTGTGACCAGTGTTTCAGGCTTGTCTCCACTATAGAAACTGAAAATCAAATATGCAGATTGCAAAGATTTTTCCTAATCTTTCCTAAGATTAGCATTTTGAAAAAGTACTTGGTATTCTGAGGATGCACCTTTGGTAGTGTAGCATAACAAAGGAGGAGATGTACCTCACTTTCAAAATGCAAGAATATAATTCAGAATGTTTCTGCATTTATCAGGCTGGTCACCTGTTGCAACTAACTGTTATTAATTTCATGCTATTTTGATGTTAATAATTTTATTTATTTTTCTGCAACTTATATTTTTGAGTGCTTTAATGTTCTTAAATTTTGATGTTACAACATTGAATAAAACTAATTGAAAGCTAACTAAGATTTTAAATGTTTTAACAGGCTTTTCCATTCAATAATGAACTTGAAGAAAGTGATAATTGACTCTGCTCATCTTCTTATCCTAAAGGACAAAAGTGCTTATAGCTATGACACTGCAACTCCATTCCTGAAGATGGTGAGCTTTCTCTCTTGATTTTTTTCCAAAAATGAAATGTGAACTATGTCTTTTGAATACAGTTTGAGTAGCCCTAGGAAACATCAGAACTAAATTTGCAGCAAACATCTTCTCAGAAATGTGGTACTTAGCACTCTTCATATTAATTGTAGATATTAGAAGGTAAAAGTGAACATGTCAGCAGTTGATGCTGAAAATGACCCACACAGCTAAAGGAAGGGGACCTACTTTGTTCCCCTTTGTGATTTAGATAGTAAAAGCAGGTATTCTGATTTTCTTGTGGTCATAAATTTGTTGGTGACTGAAGTGATAGATGTATGTAAGTAAATATATAATAGTATGCAGTCCTGTAATTTGACCTCACTTGTAACTTAAGAAATGTGGGAGGAAGAAGATTTCCATACCTAGCGGAAGTCTAACCTTAGTTTGCAGGATGAGGTCTAGACAATACCTTGTGCTGTTTTTCCTTTGCTGAAATTATATGAAACAGAAATGTTCAATAAAATGGATGATAAAGTCAGCAATGGATCCTCATGTGTCATTTTGAGACCTATTTTACAGTGAAGAACACCTTGAAGAAGCACGCTTCCTAATATTGCTTCCTTTCGGAATTCTTGGTTTCTTCACTTTCTGAACAAAAGTCCTCTTGTGTGATAGCTAGGTATTTTTAGGAAGTCTACTTAAGTGCATTTGCCCTGAAGAGAGACAAAATAAGATGCTTTAATTTCTTTGTGCATAAACACAGCAGGGTTAAGACAGTCTTTATGTTATGATTATCTCACACTTCTGACATAATAAATGACATACAATTCTACTGGTTTTGTTGTGTCAGGTATAGTTGTGCCAGGTATCATATCTTGAACTATACTTCCAGTCACATGTGGACATTTAAAAAAAGTTAAAATAGTTCTTTTTACTTTTTATGACTTTTATATAAATATTTTTATATATGCTGCATGTGTATGCTATGCATTTGTGTGTCACAAATACATAATTTTTCTCCTCTTTGGAAAATGAACGTGCACTTTGATAAAGTAGGAATATCTTGAAGGCAGTCATGGGATGAAAGTTTTACTCCTGCTCTGAATTATATTGGAAGACATTGTGACATTACATTTTACTAAAATTTTGTTGTTCCTGTTCTTCATCAGTCTGGATTAATACCCTTGCATTGCAGAAGTACTAATTGCTGTTTAAACGTATATTACCTAGTAGCATACTAATTTAATAAACTATTATTAACACTGTGAAAGCAGAAATTAAAAAGGAAGTTCTAATTTCAATGAATTTATTGCGTCTATATAAAATAAAAAGAAGGTGATTACAAAAGCAGATTAAGATTTATCTGTATGCCACACAGTATCTGGAGCATATTATTAATCTAATACTTCTGCTATGCATTGGATATAGCAACAAAAGTTTTTTAATGTGGGATTTGTAGACTGCTAACAGGAGAATTTCAGGATACTTACAGAAATTTGCAAACCTTGAGCAAGTTGGAAGTTCAAAGGAGTACATTCATTTTGGAGTACAGATTGTGGTATTTTGATGGCTGATGGAAGCTGACATCAAGAATTGCTCAGAGATGGGCATTAAGAATGAATGTCAAGAGAGTTGAGAAAGACAAATGGTGAAGACTCTAAGACTGAAAGTGGCTCTTGTTTTTGAGGGGTGAAGAAATCAAAAACACTTAGAGGAACAGAGCACAAGACCACAGCAGCAGCATTCCAGCTGCTAGATACCAGGTACAACCAGTGAAAATTTCCCTTTTGTGAACACAGACAAAAGGAAGTTGGGAATAAGACACTATTGAACAACTCCAGATTGACACCTCTTGCGC
This sequence comes from Hylia prasina, assembly GCA_013397195.1. Taxonomy (NCBI): domain Eukaryota; kingdom Metazoa; phylum Chordata; class Aves; order Passeriformes; family Sylviidae; genus Hylia; species Hylia prasina. The sequence goes on along the minus strand of VYXD01013790.1, from coordinate 78,394 downwards.
TTTTTCTACTCTTCTTAATTTAGTTGCACACAAAAACATCATGTTTTTCTCCGTTGGTAATGGGATACTTTGTACTTCTTGCATTAAGTTTTACAAACTCTACACTAGTAAACAAACAAAAAATCACTTGGAAGGCAATACACTGAAAAATAGAAGACACTTAAAGATCCCAGAATGACCCAGCTTTAGCTGGATCATGAATGACGCTCAAAGTGTAAAAGTAAAGCTGCAACTATTACATAGTTCATGTGCATTAGTCTTAGTTCTTTCAGTGCAGAAAGAAAATTTTAATGTAAGTGACAATTGCTGGATTTGAAAAACATTTTGAGGATGTTTTGAGGAACTAAGAATTTGACACTTCAATTTCAAAGTCTGTAGCGGTCACCATTGTAAGAACTGACTGCGATGCATCGTGAATTAGCAGTTAGGCTATTCTCTTAGGCTATGCAACAGTGACGCCAGTGTCTTGCCTCTACCTTTCCTCAGTGGAAGTGAGCCCTATACCACACCATGCCCCAAATTACGCTTTTTGAAACTTTTCTTTGTGTACAATATAAGGTAACAATGAGAGCTCACAGGAGACTACACGGTGAATCCTTGTGATAAGTGCACAGGAGTGTAGTGTTTCAGAGTATATTTATAGCAAAGGAAATTTATCAAAAATATGTGATAAGTATTTGCAAAATTTGAAGGAATTTAGTGATTATAAAGTGATTCATGTATGCAAAAATAAGAACACAGGTGTAATAATTTGATCGTGGAGTCTAATAAGATCTTAAGGAAAACAAATATTTCCCAGTGAATTGGTCAAACTGAGTGTCTTTCTTTTGTCAGTGTGATGTACTTAGTTTATTAAATTTTGTGGCTTGCTGTTGGAATTTTGGAGGCTGAAAGCTTCCAGCTTTCTGAACCTGAGGGTTTCAATCCTCAAGTAAACAAAACCTCATTTGACCTTAGAAAAAGCTTGAAAATTTGAGTGATAGCACAGAAACTGTGTGTGTGTAGTTTGGATAGTATTATGTGATCTCACAAGGTGAAAACCTTAAATTTAGGATCTTAGTGTATAGTGGTATATGGGAGCCAAGGCAGAGAATTCTGAACATGGATTAGCTGTCTTTTTGCACCTTCTTCCTTTTTTTTCATGAACCTGGGTACTTTTCCCTAACTGTGTAAAAGATGTGCACATGGTGGGTTTTGGGTAATCATAATTGGGCTAGAAACATAAATTATATAGATGTCAACTGTTTATTGGATGATAGGGGCTTAAATAGCCTGAAATGGGCACCGTTTTAACTTCACTTTTCGGTTTGTTGGAGAGACTTCACGTCTCATGAGTTTGTAGTAAATAAGGATAATAAATTTCAGAGACTTCAACAACGTCTCCCGAGTTTTATTCGCCCTGATCTTGGAGCAAGAAAGAGTCAAGAACACCAACAGCTTGCCATCCTCAGTAATGTGCTAAAATGAGCTTTAGTTTATGATATTGTTATGATATTGTTAATGTTAATGATATTGTTAATATTGTTATGTTATTGTTAATGTGGTTTTGTATTCCATAAAATGCATATAATAGAAAAAGCTTCTATATTATCCATTCAAAAGCAAATTCAAAGATGTTTTCTTGTAGGATGATGTTCAGGCTTCTCAAGATTCTTTGCCACACAAGACAGTTATAAAGCTGACATTGCAACCAAGGTAAATAATTTATATATTACTCAGATTCTGATAATCTCAGTCTGAGATTATTTTAGCAATGTATGTGTTTTCACTACCTAGTAAGTAGTTTTTATGCCATTTCTTTTTTTTTATTATTTTTCAATTTTTGCTCAAAATAGAGCTTAGATTTAAAAAATAAAGAAAATTTAAAAATTAGTCTGGGAGATTATGCTAATAGCATTATTTCTAATTGAAAGAGGACACAGCATGTTAAAACTATAGGTGTTTCTCACATACCACAGCTGAAGTAAGTATTCTATTTCTGTGTGCTTTTACAACATTGTAAATCTTTACAAAGATTGTGCATGACAGAAACAGTAGAAGATTCTAATTAAGCAGAATTACAGGTGCCTCAGTTTACTCTGTGAGCAAAATGTTAAGTTTTATAAGGTCTAAAAATCACAATTTATTAATATTGAATCGTCTTTAAAAATCAAGTAGAAGACTAGGACATGGTTCTCTCTTAATTACAATTTTCCATTTTATTAGAAGGGGTTACTTTTTATTTATATGTAGTTGTAGAGTATTCAGCTGAATCTAGCATCCTGCTGTGCCCATGAACACTCATTATCCCACCTGAAATAATGTACACATTCATTTAAAGAGGCTGATCCAAATAAAGTGGATAAGATGTCTAGATATGAGAGCTGCTGTGTATGTAAACCAAATAATACAAGGTTTTTGCTTACAACAGAAGATTTAAAATTCATTTAAAAAGCAGTGAATGCTATTTTTGCTGATGTTTGTATTTAATTTCTCTAGTTCTAGCAAATGGCAAGCTAATAAGACTTACTTGCCTAAATCATGCAGGTGTCCAACTATTCAGCAGACTAACTGCTACTGTTAAAAATATAATTAAAGCCTTTGAAAAAGTGAGTAAAGTTTAGTTCTTGTGACCTTTTGGGTGAAGTTTTCTTCAGTCCTCCAGCACTAAATGAACATAATGTATGTAGTGTACGCTTTTCTCTAGAGCATGCTTTTTTAATATGACTTCTCTTACTGGAGTGCTATATAGATGCTAATAGATTATCTTATACTTGTCCAAAATGGCCAAGAACTCAGGTGCCTGTTTATTTAACTAAACTCTTTTGACTTTTCAAAATTATATCCTCAGGTTTCTTCACTGGAAGAAGATTGTATATGTAGTGTATAAGCACTTGGTTGGAGGCAAGTTATGATGTAGACTTTCTTTGCCATTTGAGGATAGCTTTATTGCCTTTTCTTTCCATACCTGGGTTAGCTGTTGAAATTTTCCATGTGCCCCTTTCATCCCCTAATACACCTTTTGTTTGCATATAGTGTTCCACTTTTGTCTCTGCATAATATGCTAAGTAGATTTTTCCCTTTTTGATCTTAATTAATTTCAGACATTTGCCTTCCTTTTCCCTTCTGACTTATATATTAAACAGATATACATGACATTACCATTAATATTATTCTAGCAGACTACCAAACTGGTCTTAACTTACTAAGAAGATAGTACTTGTAGAAAATTGCTAACTTTATGTTGTCTGGTATTGTGAAGATACCATACAGTCATATAAGTGACGATATATGTTCCAAAGACTGCAATCAGAAATATGGGAAAAAGAATGAAAAGGGGGGAAAATGAAACAGAAAGGGGAAAGAAAGATTATAAGAGAATATTGATATTACTGATTAAACCCTGGGGGATTTTTTACATCTTTTTTTGGAAATACTTCGAAAGTAAAGTATACATGTACACTACTTCATGGTTTTTTGTTGTTAAAATTTTTGTTTGAATATCTGTTTATTAAACTGTTTTTGCTTATAGAAGTTATCTTAGTCTCTTTAGGCTTCTAACTTTATCTCTGGTTGTACTGTAACTATTGCTTAAATCTAGTAAGTGATTATTATGATTGCATCTGAGTTTTCTTGTAGCATTTCATGAAAAATATTTTCAGTAGAAGCTTAAACTCAACACAATAAATCTGTTATTAAGGATTACTATGTTTATAAGGCTTATAAGAAAGAAAGTATTGTTTTCAATTTAAAATTTTGGGGCATCATCAGATTTTAAATCCTGATTTTCACCAACACTTTGTTATTTGCTTATCTTCTGTTCCTAATAGTCTTTATTATTCACCTTTGTATAATTGAATCTCCTGATTTCTTTCCACTAGTGTGTTCTAGTATATCATTATATGGCATAGAAATTAAATCAGTGTAAATGGCAAGGTGTTACTTTGATTGACTCTTTAGTTTTTTTATTTTTTTGCATTTCCGTGTCAGAATTTTTTAAAAAATATGTGTATTCTAGCTTGCTTATTCTTATGTAAATGTGGTTCATATCTTATGTGAGTTTAGAGGGACACTGCTGATGGGAAGCTCATAATGGCTTTTCAAATCTCAATAATTTTTTTCCCCCTCTTATTTTCCTGATTGCAAATACAACCAGCTTTCTACAGGAACACAGTTGGTAGTGTGCTTTTTGCCTCTTTTATCCATCCATCCTTTTGGTTCTTTAGTTAAGTATTGTCTTCACTGCTCTTGAAAGTTGTAGTTGGTAGTGAAAACTGATCTGACAGATTATACAAGAGAGTTATGACGACTCAATTACACACAAAAAAAAAGAAAGCAGGAAAAGATCTATATTTAATTTGTTAGTGTTCTAGTATGATGTATCTCCGTGTTGTTGTATAGTTGAGAATTATCTTTTGAACTACTTCTAAGCAGGTGCCACCTGTAACCTATTTGGAACTGGTTTTGCCCCCATGTGAGCATCTCGTCTCTGTAGTGCTGTTGTGATACCTTGATGAATCCATAATCTTATTTTAAAAGTAATGTGTTAATTTTGATGAAATACAGGGGATATATATATATATAGGGTATACAGGGGATTTTAGATCTTAATTTTGACTCTGCCATGTCAGGATGACTAAGTGGTCCTATGATCAGGCTTTTGACTACTGAAATTATGGAGTCTTTAATTACATTAAATCCCTTTTAACTGATAAATGAAGTTGCATGCTTTTTTAAAAATTATTTATTTCAGCTGAAAAATGGAGCTTTCACAAGATAATATCCAACTAGATAAAGAACTACTTCAGTCTTGTTCTGAAGTTTACAATTACTGCATGTCTTGGAGACAAAGCCACTTGGAGACATACACTTGGAGAGTGTGCTGATAAATTGGATGCTGGTTCATACTCTGTGACTTGCCAGCTACTTAATATGATAATAGGTTTTCAAGAACAGTCTGCCGGAGGTTGTACTTCCTGGAAGTGCAAAAGACTTGCACTCACTGGACTTGGTGGGTGGGGCGTGTGTTTGTACCTCTTGTTGTCCAGTTTAGGCTGTCAGCAGCAGATGAAGGGCACACTGACTGTGCGGGGAAGGTTTTTCCAGCTATTTCTATCTGTGTGGTTTTCTGGAGACAGCACTGCGGGGGAGCATGATACATGACAAAATGACTGGATTGGCTGTCTGTACCAGCTTGGATCTTGTAGTGGTCTTGTTTGGCACAATAAAGTGAATCTTAGTAAAAAGGCCTAACAATGGCAATTAGGTTTTATCTCTTCTTCCCCCTTTTTGTTTTAACTCCTGAACTTGGGCATTTTCAATACTGAGTTCCACTTCACTCTATCCTATCTGAACTGAAGATACTATGGCATTGAAAAATTTTTAAAAATTATCAATATAGGAATGTTTTTAGTGCTAAACCAACTATTCTTATAATTTAACCACAAATAACTTCTGTCAGCTAATCGTAGAGGAACAATATGATATGATATGATATGATATGATAATCTTCTTATCAGGCCAGTTTTATACCTTAGCAGACTGTATTTCCACTAGCTGAAATACTTATGTTGCCTAGAGGATTAATTGTAGGAGGATACACTGCAATCAATTATTTCTTCAAAGATCTGTCAAAGCAGTTTAGTGATATCCACCTTATAAAACAAAGTTTTCTTTTTTCAAATAGAGGATACAAAATAATCCAGGCTGTTATCCTTACCTTGTTATCCATGAGCAGGTTTTGACATAAAGTTGTAATAAAGTTTTGGCATAAGTTGTGTTTATCCCATTAGGTCCAAAATGTGTGGTATTTTTTGAGAAAGAAAATCCCAATTTACTTCTATAATTTTTAAATTGATAATCTTTTCAAAAATTCACTTGGCAGGGTATTCACTCCTTTCTCAACACAGCACTATAATGTAGAAATTAAAGCTATATTGAGAACTTTAATGTGTGATAAAGAATAATATACAAAAGTCAAAAATTCTTGACAGAGCTGTGTTTATGTTACTGTATTTGGTTGGATGACTACAGCAAGAATAATTTATCTGGGAAGGAAACTTTATTAGTCACATCACATAAAATGTGTCTTTGTGAGTTTAGAAAGTGACTGGTGATGCTCTTTATTTGGCACCTTTTGCTATGATGGTGATTTTTTGTTTCATTTTTTTCCCCCTTTAAATCTATGTTGCCCATTTTGGTACAATCTATCTAAACTTTATATCTAAACTTTAGCCCAATGCTGTTACAAGGACAGGACCCTGCAACAGCATTTTATTTTTTTTTTTATTTTAATAATAAACATCTTAAATGCTTTTATGCTTGCATGATTTCAGAGACATATGTATTCCTAGCTATACTCCAAAACAGCTGGAAAAGGACAGTTGAAATAAAGGTATTTTCAATTCTCAACAAATGAAAAAAACAACTTTAAAGAAAAAAGGAAAGAATACTGTAACATTTAAGTTGTGTCCATAAATATTTGTGGCAGTTCACGCATTGTTAATATGCACATCTGTTCCCCAGAGGAAAAAACTGATCTTGTAAAAGCAAGCAAACAAACAAACGCTAACCAAACCAATAGTTTTAAGTTTTAATTGGATGAAATAGTGGTCATAATATGCACAACCTTGTGTTTGTGTTTAAGTGAAACCTCTGTATTAGTATCTTTTGGGGAGGTGGACAGAATGTGTGGTCATTTAGTCAAGCCTTAAAACTTTCTGCTCCTATTAAGAAACAATTCTTAATTGTGCCCTTCTATTAAGCACACAGTAGTGCAAGTAGGTGAAAAATCAGAAAACACTTTAGAGGTCATATACGAAGAGCCTGCACTTTGGTTTCCAGTGCTGTGGTTGCTTAGGTTGAATACAGCCTAATGGTCTTTTGAAAATTACTTTAAAGTGTTAGTCTCGGTGTTCAGCTGCCTGATCAATTTACTAGATTTCAGGTGACCTCTAACTGCCAGGAACATGTTCTGTTTGTAGTAAACTCAAGATCATTTTGACTAAATTGATCGGTTATTTAAAAAGTATTCTCCTTGGTTTTCATGATGGAAGAGCTGTTGCAGAGACAATGAAATGCTTGGCTGATTCAGGATAACTCAGATATTTGAATCTTGAAATGTCACTAAATGTGAACTTGAAATAAGTATTTCAGTAAAAATCATTCTGGTAAAAGTGGTGGTCATTCAAAATGAATGAAAAAGTATGATACATTCATTCTGTTTTTTAGGTGGAACTTAGCTGTGCAACTATCTTTATGACCAAACCAGCAAACTCCACTGAGAATCTAGGAAGAGTCTAGGGAAGGAAGTGAGGGGTATAGAGGAGTTTCACAGCACCTTGATCTCTTTGTTCTCACTCTTTGTGTAAGGTCATAACAGTTTTTCATAGGTTTCCATATTTTCTGTGCAGGATTTCTACTTCTTGCATTAAAAAAAATTTTAAAAAATATACTATAGACAGGCTTATCTCAGAACTGACTCCAGACACTGGTAATTGACATCTCTTTAAGAGTTGTATCTGTAAAGTCTGCAAACAAAACAAATAAACTAAGTGATGAATGCCTGGATTTGTTTAAGGGCTTTAAAATTGAACTGTGGTACATTTTTTGAGGTATGATAAATTTTCATTATAAAGAAGCAAAAAGCAGCTTTGATTTTCAATTAATTGTACTTCAAAGCTTTTTGTGAAATTAATTTTTATTTTTTAAAACTCAGTTTTTGAATGCTATGGTTCTGAATTTAAGTTATTCTAAAAGTTGTAAAATTTCAAACTTTTAAAGATTAATTTTTTAGTGTGTAAAAATTCTTAAACGTCAAAGTTTTTTCAGTTTTTGGTCTGTCTTAATGTAGATGAATTAATGACAGTATGTTCTAAATGTTTTTATTTACTGACTGTCTTTGAAATTGCTGTTGCAAAATTAAATCAGTAAATAAGTTCATCGTTTGTAGGATTCATAGAATCTTCACAGTTTTTCAAAATTTTACTGCACAGAATATCAGCACCTTTTTTGGGCGTTTGCAGTACCACTACAGTCAGACTGTGAAGGTGTTTGGTGCTTCAGTTGCTATAAAAAATTAAAACATTAAAATAAAATATGACAGATCTTACAATAAATTTCTGGTTTCCTCTGAGAACACTATAGCGGAAGTAGCATGCAATGCAGAAGGAACAGGTGAACTAAACATACTCTAGGGGAAGGAAAAAATCCTGAGCTTGTTTGCAAAACACTAAAAGTGATCATTATGAAAGAATATGGTAGTGAATGATTGAATTCAGCTGAAAGATCTACATTGTATGCATGTACTTGTTGAACCAGTTTTGGAAGTAGATTCTACATATTTTCAGTTTATTAGTACATTTGTGTATTATTTCTTTTTTTTTCCAGGCACTGGCCCCTTCAGCCTTTTTACTGGAGTTACCGTGGGGCAATATTGTAGTTAGTCCAAGGCTCTCAAGGCACAGACTGAAGTGATTTGGAATACTTAAAAGTCTTTCTACTCTTCTGAACCAGATTTTTTTTCCCTTCTAAATGCAGATTTATAAAGCCTGCACTACAAGAGGAACAAGGAAAGGATTTTAGTGAAGGTACTTCCTGATCCTGAAAAAGTCAGGGGGCTTCAAGCCCACCTTGGACCTCAGAACATCTCACAACTTTGTGGTAAAAGAAAAATTTAAAATAGTGCCTTTGGACTTAATCCTTTTATCCTTAATTGGAGAGTAGTTATGTGCTCCAGATCAGGATATGTGTGCCACTACAATCCATCTAAATCATAGGATGTATGTGTATCTGGCATATGTAGTAGATACATAACATTTAAAAGTCTTGTCTTAGGTTGATGTTGATTTTTTTTCATGTTCTCAAAATATATAATTCTTGCTGTGCCGTTGTCTGTGTTTTTTGTGAATGGTGTTTTCTTGAGGGTGTTCCATGGTTTGTTCTTGAGAAAGCCACACAAAGGTCCTGTTTCCTGTGAGAGTGGAGAGATGGATTATGTGCCTGTTGTCTGCCTAATTCTGTGCCTTTTGCATGAGCAATGGATATTATAAAGATTTCTCTGTAAAGTTATAAAGGAGAGAATTCATAGGAATGCATGTGTGTGAGCTCTCTCACCTTTATTTATGAGACTGAAGGTCAGATTTGGGGTTGTCATTAGGAAGGGTACTTTTTTATAAGTACAAAATCACTGGTTTTATTTTTTTGTTATGTTAACCAGAACTTCAGACATTACTGCACTTAGAAATAATATGTAATTTTAGTATAACTCTGCTTCTACACTGCACATTACTTTTCAAATGCTGTTATAATTATGGCATTATATTGTGTTATTGCAACTCCACTGAAGTAGATTCTTGTAAATTTACTTATTGATAGTATCTCTTTATTTCTTGATGTCACCAGTTTGGTAGTATAATGAACAGCTGACCCTTGGATAATAGATTATGTTTCTACCTTTTTACACTTTATGAAAGCAGCACAAATTTATGTTGTGTGCTGGTAATTTGAGGTTAAGATCACCATTCTACTAACTCTTATGCAGGATATTATTCATAAACTGGAAAAGATGTCTTATTTATGAAGAGGGGGAAAATCCTAATATTTCTTCATGTATGATAATTTTATTATATATATTCAATATTAATATTCTGTTCTAGAAGGAACAGCTTAATTGGATTATAATTTGCTGCTTAGATGTAAATTGATCTTTTTTTTCTTGTTACATCTGTGACAGTATTGATCAAAGCTTATCTGGATGTGATGTAGAGGAACATATTAGCATTATTTATTTTATTTTGTTGGATAAATCTCATGAGACTTTATCCAGTCAGTTAGATGACCCTTGGGGGAAAGTATTGGAATCTTCTTTTGGGGAAAACCTGTTTTTCTCTGACTTAATAGAAAACTGTTTGTTCACCTTGATTTTTAATAAGCCATATTCCTACTGCCCCAGATTTTGTGTTTACATCTGATACTGTATCTGAGAGCATAGGTCCTAATCATAAACAAAAGACTTCTCGATTTAATTAAATATCAAGGATTTTATACCTATGAATGTAAATGGTTTCAGTATCTACTGTATCTCAGAGGAAGTATGTTTAATCTCCAGCAATTATTGAAACTATTTTAATATAATTAGGTGTGTTGATGCCGTTCAAGCACAATTTCACTGTAGTTTTATATATTGCTTTGACTTTAACTCTTTGCTACCTTCACTCAGTTAATAGACAGACTTGCTAATGCCTAGCTGTTTTCTAAATATTCATTGATGAATGTTTATTGGTGATTATTGGATATCACATATTATTCAAATTACATCCTTTGGTATCAATCTGAGTAGAGTGGAATTTTTTTGTGCAAAGGGAGGCCAAAAAGCAAGTAAGGAATTCTTTTGGTAAGATACTAAAGTCACAAGTTATTTTCTTTTCTATCTGTCATGCTAACAGAGTAGAATGTAAGTAGATTATTAAAGTTGATGTCATACTGGCAACAACCATTCTATATAGGATTAGTATTTAAAACTGTCTTGGTAAACTGGAGACATTATTTCATAATTGAAGAAGCAGGCAAGTTGGAAGTATTGCACATCACATGGAAAAACAAGGTGTGGACTGACCAAATGGACATTAGTGAAGTAGAAGAGTAGTTATGACAGAAGATGAAATTGAGAGAGTTACTTGTATGGTGTCAAAGGCAATTTTGCTCTTGGATAATTTAGGTGGAAATGTTTTTTGTAAAATGCAGCTGAAATAGTGTGCTATACTCAAGAGTGGTGAAGGCTCCATCAAAAATATGGGGTGACACTTTGGAAAGGCTTAATAGGAAAAAAAGAACATTAAGTCAAAGAAAGTAACCATAGTGACGTTGAAAGAGCATCATCTGTTTAGTTTGAAAATACTGAACAGATAAATCTATAAATGCATACATGTTTGTTACAAACAGTCATTATATATGCAGTGGAAAATAGGAGATAATTGGAGGAAATGTTTAAAATAATTAAAAATGTAAATTTATATTAGAAAAACTTGTGCTTGAGCTGCAGAATAATATTATCAGATTTGGACTTTTTCAAGACTAGTGATTGCAGTGTTTTTCAATGTTTGCCCTACTGATGTCCCATTTTGTTTAAGAGGTCAAGCTACAGCAAAGTTCTAGTCCTTGGTGGCGGGGGGTGGTTTGTTAATATCTAGATTTTCCTTTTTCTCTTCAGTTTACTCTTGGGAATCATAGAGAAATGGGGTATTTTGTAGTACCTAACATGACCTAAGGTTATAGAACAGTCTGGTTTGTGCATCTACTTCTGTTTGACCAGGTGGAATAAAAGAGAAACGTGGACTGGTTTAAGGCATGTAAGACCCTCCAGTGATCTTAAAGGCTGCCTGACATTTATATAGGAACTAGTTTCTTTAGTGAGATAACATCTCTGCTTAGAGTGGTTGTGCACAAGCACAACAATTTATGTTCTGTTTGTTGTACAGGAAAAAGGAATTTTGTGTTCAAGAAAAAATCATTTTTTTCCTCTGACAAATGCTGTTTTGTCACCTGGCAAATCTGCTGTAAAAGCTGGAGTGCTTTGGTATCACTTTTGATGAAAGGTTGTCTGAGTGCTAGGTATTTTAACTGTTTTATGCATTAAATGTTTGCAGAGTGATATTTGGGGGGTTGTGGAAGTCTTTTTTTGGTGACTTTTTTATTGCTGTTACTGTAGGCAGGTTTCAGATGCGGTGAGGAGTATTGAGCAGTGCAGTAACTACTAGTACGAACTGTGTAGCTTGGTAGCAACAGATTAGATCCCTACAGGAATGCAAAGGGTCAAGAAATTTCTTCATACTGGAAAACCCTGCATTTTCCCTTTGCCTCTCTACACCCCTCCCTCTCCTCATCCCCAGAAATTCTGTTTGGAAACGTATTTTCGCTTTTGGAAAAAACCCACAAAAACCTCTGATGCACCTAATGAGTATTGCTGATTTTGCTTCCTTTAAAAATATGAATTAGGAAGAAAATTATTTTTGTATTATTGGACAAGTATCCATGCATATCTATTCCAAATTACATTAAGTAATTTCTCAAGGGCTTATGGGGTTTTATCTCAAAGTTAATTGACAAATTGATTTTGATACTTTTTGTTTCCTTCCTTTTTCTTTTTTTTCAGTAGTTTGCTGCTATTGAAAGGTTTTATCAGATGTCACTGATAATATTTTGAGGTACACAGAGATATAGAGTTCAGTATTTACAATAACATATAATAGAAGAAGTATAATCTGGGTGAAATCATGAGAATATTTTACATTTGAGAAATAGATATTCATTTCAAAGAGGGGGAAATAAGGATAGTTTAAAATACCTGCAGAGTCAAATTTTCTCTGAAGTGAGCATGAATCAGACTCCAATGCCTTCCAAACCTGGAGGACATTGGTCACAAGATTTGCATGCATAATGGTTGGAATAACTTTGTCCAAAACTTTCTCTGTTGCCTAAATTTCTTACAAAATTAATTTTGAAAAGAACTGAAAAGTGTCTTGAAATTCTGTGAAACACACAGATTCTGAAGCTCAATTTAGTAACTGAGCTGTAGGAAAAAAACATTAATCTGCTGCCAAGGAGAGTGTCACAGTCATGAGCCTGCACAGTTGGCTTTTGATGAGTTTTGTTCCTAAAGGAATATTAAGAACAGACCATCAGTTGAGATACTGGAAAATGTGTAATTTCTGTATAGCCAGAGGAGCACTATGAACAGATAATATCCTGAAGATTGTATATATGGCATTTCTTTTCAGAACAATTATTTTATAGGCTCTATAATTATATTTTATAGGTCATCTTTAGTAAATCATAGCAGAAAAGCATACAAAATGGATGAGGGGATCTGTACTTAAAATTGTTTTATTCATACTTTTGACTAAGGAGGCCTTGACATGAGGGACCATTAGAGTTTTGAAAAGAGCTAAGAAACTTGATGTAACTTTTTTTTAACCTACCAGTTTGAGTAAATATTCAGTTTTCTTTCTTAAGCAAAGGGAATTTTATGGTTAGGTTTTATTCTGTTTTTCCCCATCACCCTTTACAGCAAGAAGAGAGCTTTTTAAATAACAAGGGACTAATTTTTGTGCTCAAGTTACTCATGGTTTTATTCTATATTTAAAAAAAAAAAAAAGAAAAAGAAAAAAATAAGTATCTAGATGTTTTCTTGGGCTTGAGTGCAAGAATCACAGAAGTTTTTTCTTCAGGAGAGGTTGTATATATGTGCACAATGAACAGATAAATGCCTGGTTTAAATCAATGGTCTTGATTCTTTTTTTTTCCATGTACCTCCATCCCTAAAGACATGCACCTGTCTAATAGCAATTCATGGCAGTTTCTTAGGATTCTAGTTTTCTTGGACTTTTAGGGGTGTTTTTTGTTGAAATTCCAACATACATCAGAAGTTTTGTACTTTTGATTTTTAATGGTATTTTTGGAAGCTACCATGGCAAGAAGGGCTTTATGCAGTTTAAATATTAAGCCCTAGTTTGTTTCTACCTCATATACATCAGGGTTCAGTAATTAAACATTATGACCTACTGACTCTTCTACCATCTTTCAAAGCAATTTTTCTTGCAATTTTAAGGTGTGAAACAGTTTTGGTTGTATTTACCAAGTGAGATGATTTTTTTTTAGAGAATTTCTGATTTATTTGCAATTTTAAAGTCTTAGTCTATCAAAGTCCATCAGCAGTCAAGAACCCAGAGTACATTTCAAGCTGAATTGTGGTTTCTAACCCACCAGCCTTTCTGGTGAATTTTAACATAAGTAGTTACTTCAATTCCTTTTCTCTATAGCATAAAGCATTTTATCTGTTTTCATTACTCCTCTCTAGATGTTTTCAGAACTCACATGCATCTGTTTGTTGTCTTTTGTTCTTCAGTGGAAGACCACTGATACAGCATATGATTTGACTTCATGGCTTGTATCTTTTGTCGGTTTGGATGTACTTGTTGCTTTTTTTTTTAAACCACTTAGGTGGTTTTTACCTTGGTCTTTATGGGAGAAGAGTAAAAGAAACTAATCAGCTTTGAAAGTCTTGCTGATGTAACTTTGCATTAAAATTGTGCCTATGTGTCCAGAGCACTGACTCTGATGGAACCATTTATAATGGGAAATGCTCCAATCCATCTCAGGTTTGCTGGAGAAATTTCAGTAAAATTGGTCAGCCTGAGCTGGAGTTCCTCAAGGAATTGGTTTTCCTGATGTATTTGAATAAACTTACTCTGCTGAGTAATGAACACTGTTGTCTTGAACTGTGAATCCAAGTACCTTGAAGAGGTAGTTTTTGGATAAGCCTTTATCATTGATGATGGTCTGACATTTACTAGTAGTGAGTTATGGTTTCTCATGTTAGTTGAATGCATCTCTTGTGAAGGAAGGATGAATGACCTTCAAATGGAAGTGGTAATTCTGGTAATTGTGTTGCAGGTGTTATCAGTAAATGTGTATATTAATATATATGCTCATCTATTTAGGCATATGGGAGAAACAGAAAACAGTCATCTTTTGAAATAGTGAAGCTCTTCTGTTTAAGAAACAATATTCTTTGAGGAGGCAGAGATTAAAATTGTTAGAGAGCTAAATCTTTATTCATATTTTTGTCTGTAAATAAAGCCACAGCAGTGATTTCTTAATTTTCTTTAAATTTATTTATTTATTTATATATTTATTTATTTATAAATAAATAAA
>VYXD01013790.1:23787-63639 GCA_013397195.1 Hylia prasina | reverse complement strand
ATTATCTAGGAAATGTGGTCATGCTTGTATGATTAAAAAATACCTGGTTTGAGTTTCAGAGACCCAAAACAGTATGTGGTAAAAGAATTCAAGATATATCTTTCCAAAAGTGTCAGAAAAGGTGTCAGGATTTGCTTTTCTTAAATTGCAAATATTTGTGATGCATCCAATTTAGGACTAAGAGCTCAAATCTGCAGTAACTTCTCATTTTTAGATGGGCTGGGAGCAGTTAACTCTTGCTCCCAGACGTGCAGACATGAAATATGTGATCTCCATGTGCGTGGTTTCGTCATGGTTTTTGTGTCAATGCAGTTTATTTTAACATTATTTTAGGGTTCTTATATTTCTTGAATAAATGAAATAAATTACAGCTGAGTCTTGGCCATAATGGTGCCTCTAAAGTAAAATATTTCAGATAAAATTTTTCATATGAATTTTACCAATAACCATTAAAACCCTTCACTCTTTAACTGAATGAAATATGTAAACTTTAATAGTTTTATTGGTGTTGCCAAAGACTAGTGACCTGAATAATGAAAATAAAATATTTGCTTGCTTCTTCTGAAAGACATAATATTCATGTTTTTTACTTAAAACAAGGAATAGAAAACTTTGAAATATTATCAAGTTGCTCCTCTGTGTAATGTAACCACAGTGCATTAAGCAGTTGTACTCTGTTTTTGCTGACATTCTTTGCATGATACAGTTTAAGTGAGGTGTAGCTCTTTTTTTTTCAAATAAAATCTAAAATTTTTATAATGGGATATTATTTAAGGGTGGGAATTGAATGGTATTTCAGGAGTAATGTGGTTTAATTGCATTAGTCAGTGATTTTGTCTATGCACAAGAATTATGTCTTACTTTGTATAATTACTACAGTCCTCCTGAAATAATATGTTACAATATTAGTATCTAGTCAAAATTTCTTCATGTCGAGTGCTGAAAATCTGCCCTGTCATTGCTAGCTTCCTCTGACTATCTTATTACTCTACCTAATAAACTTAAGTACATTAATTCAAGGAGTTAAAAAAATGTATCCATTTTGATACAAAAATAAATTTGTTTAATCCAAATACAAATTTCAAAAGTAGCCTGATTAAATAAAATATTAATAGTACAGTTCCTAAGGTCTTTTATTATAGGTAAATATGTCATGCAACTGATTGAAGTTGTGAAATATGTTTGTACCTATAGGAAGGCGAACAAATTTCCTGGAAATATTTTTTTGCAGTTCTTTGCTTGGCCAATAATTTAAATTTAATGAGGATGTGTAGCATTGCTGAAAAATTATTATATGCATAAGGTCTCCTTTTACTTGGTGACATAAGAATTGAGGAATTCAATTGTATAAGAAGAATAAAAAGATGTGTTCTGTTTATGGATGAGAATGAGAATTTATTTTGAGCTTTGATGTTCAATTATCTCTTAATCTGTACTGTTCCTGACAGAGTTCTTAACATGCTTTTTTTCACAGTACAAGTTAAAAAAACTTGATATCACTTCTTTTCTCTTCCTAATTTGTAATGGGTTGAGACTAGAGAGCAAGGTTGATATAGCTAGGTTTGGATTCCACTGATGTTATTAAAAAAACCCCAAACAAACCAACAAAAACATTTATTAAGATTAACCAAAACATTTAAATTAAAATCTTACTCTGAAAGAAGACAGCTCCAGATAAGAAGTCTAGGGGAGGCTCTCAGAATATCTTGCACAAGTTCTTAAAGACTCTGAAAGCTGACCCAGGATATGGTTAACTATTATATTGTCTAGTAATCTATGAGTCTTAAGCATGAAACAGGGCAGAAGTGACTATCCAAAAGCATTTTTGGTTGTGATCACAAATAAACATTGGAAGTCATTGGTATGCTTAGAAGTCATGTTTTAAACAATACTTCAGCACAGGAATTTAAGGAGTTGAAAATATTTTTTAATGGGAAGATCATTTGACGTATGACAAGTAATTCAAAGGTTCTTGATATAAAAAGCTAATAAAGCCTCTGATTTTGTTTATTCGACTAATGAGAAGTTGGAGTTGACCTTTCATTTCCTCCTGATTATAAGATAATAGGGTAGCAGTCAAGTTCTGGGAAATTTACTAGCCAAGTTTGATGCAGACGAACAAAGGAAGCCAGTGAAAAGATATGGGAGAAATTGTGGCCTGGTGAGGATGCTGAATGAGATTTGTAGGTTGAGTGGATGGAGACAATTCTAGATGAAGTGGTTTAATCTGTCAAGGGGGTAATCGAATTTGAGCTTTAAGATGTGAAAGCAAAAGAAGTAAAACCACAGACAAAACCCTGAATAATCTGCATAGAAAACACAGAGCAGAGAACAAGGAGAATCTACTTAGAAGAAATGTGGAAGGAGTGATTTGATAAGTAAGAAATGGATCATGGGAACTGATAAAAGATCAGATCACTGCTTTACAGTGGGGAGTGTTAAGAAGGTTGAAGATAGAGTATTCATTCTGCTGTATATAGTTAAGAACATATCAGAAGTTTTGGCAAGAGCAGTTTGTGTTGTAAAAGATTTCTTTTAAAGGATGGCATGAACAGAGGGAGACTTCAGGGAACAGTTGTAAATACTACATTCTTTGAGCTTGTCAGTGAAAATACGTGAAGTATAATGATAGACCTACAATTGCACGAGCCACAAATGTTCTAGTATAATTTTGTTTTTCTGTATCTTACAATATATGAACCTGTAATAATAAAAAATATATACAGTCAGTCTGTTCAGCTAAGGGCTGATTCTTTTGGTTAGTAGCATAATCTCTGTTCAAATATAAGAAAAGGCATCAGACTATGGAAAAAATTAGTTATTCCATATGTACTTATTAAGAAGATATGCAAACAGTTGCCATAGTGTAACTATGATGCTAAATTTTAATTTAAATAGTTTTGTACTTTCCCTTATAGGAGAGAGAATTTAGTTCCTTTAGTGAATATATGTATATATGTAGACCCATTTTTCTTCACCCATTTTTTCTAAGCTGTATTTAAAAAAAGGAATTTTGGAGGAGAATTTGATTGTTCAGCCTGAAAAATACATTTTAAATGTCCTTAGGTATCTTGATTGTGCTTGCAACTGTTAATAGCAATTCTTTAGCCATTATAATGGGGAATAGATGTATTTTTAAAGGAATTTTCAAAATTTCTTGGAGAAATAATAACATTAAGAAAAGATCTGCAAATAATTGATGTTAAACATCCATTCTTTCTTGGTAATGTTTTGTATATTTATTTGTTGTGGTATGTACCTGTTCTAATGTTGTTTTAATCCTCTGTATGTAAAATTTATGTGCTGTAACATTAAACCTGAATGAGGAAGCTTGGTTGCCAAAAGATAATTTAGTAAATACATTTTTTTCAGATACCTTCTGATATATAATCCTACGGAACAAGAGCGATTTTCAGTGGTTTCAGTCAATGTGAATTCACCCAGAGTTAAATTATTGTCTCCTTTGGGAAAACCTGTTACTGTCCAGATTAGTGCTGTTTGGGATGGAGCAACTACAGTATCACATGAAGCCTATCAGGTACCCTACTTTGAGTAAAAAGCATTAAAATATGTTTTTTAACAGATACTGTAGCTTCATAGCTGAAGAAAGTGAAAAGTGTACTTCATATATTGGTAATCCTATTCTCTGTAGACAATACTATTAATTCAGACATTTTTAGTAAAAAATCTAAAACTAAACAAAACAAAAAAAACCCCAAATCCACATGTGTTTAGCATTAATGTTTCTTAAACTGATAGGCTGTTAAACTTTTGTGATATAATTTACTACATTTAAAGAATCAGTTTCAGCTGCATGACTGGAAAATACTGGATGTGTGTGTTTTCCTCTCGCTTTCTCAATTGAGCTGCTTCTTCTTTCAAGTGCCAATCTGTACACACAGTCACACAAGTCTGGATGTTCTTCCAGCTGGAGGAAGGTCTGGTATGTGCAATGGCTTCAGCATTTGCATTCAGATGTCCTCTTCCCTTCCAAATACTCAAGCTGGACAGATAACTGCAAGCCCATGTCCTGTTTTCTGTTTGAAGCAAAACTTCTGAGAATTTTTGAGTTGTACATCATTATAGAAAATCATCCTCAATGATCACATCACACATCAGGAATTAATTTAATTAAATTTTTAATGATACAGTAATAGTGTATTACTGTAATAGTAATACTGCATTGTTTATGTTGCATATGTTTTGATTCCTTTTGATATAGTAACTTAGTTCAGGGTAATATTTCTGTGAAGCTAACTCAAAAACTGTCTCTCAGTTGTGTCCAAAGGGATGACTATTGTGGGTAAACCCTGCTAAGCAGCTCAACCCCGCGCACATGCTCACTCAGTAGGGTGGAGGAAAAATTGCGTGGGTAATGGTGAGAAAGCTCATGGGTAAAGCTGAAGCTGTGTACACAAGCAAAGCAAAACAAGGAATTCATTCACTGTATTCACTGTTGGCCAGCTGCTCAGCCATCCCCAGCAGAGCAGGGCTTCATCACATGGAACAGTGACTTCGGAAGAGAAACACCATCATTCCAAGCATACCCCCTTCCTTTTTCTTCTCACAGTTTTTATTGCTGAATATCATGTCACATAGTCTGGAATATCACTTGGGATCAGCTGTCCTGGCTGTGTCCCCTCCCAACTTCTTGTGCCCTGCCAGCCTTCTCACTGGTGCAGCCCTGGTGCTGAAGGGGCCCTGATGCTGCATAAGCCCTGCTCAGCCACTACTGAAACATCACTGTGTTATCAATGTGGTTAATACTGAAACCAAGCACCAAAAGCGCTACTACAAAGATATTTAAGCTTATCCCAGCCAAAACCAGCATAATAATTACTACTTCTATTGCCTGAAGAAGAGGAAAAAAAATTGTTTGGACTTCAAATTCTAAACAAATTGCTTTGGAGATGTACGCGGTATACTACTCTTCTATGTAGATAATTGCTCCTAAAAAAACAGAGACTGAAAATGAGATGCTTTAAACTTAGTTATTTTCATGCATTTTTAAATTTAAATTTCAAAATGAAATAATAAGTACAGTCTGTATGCATTTGATCCAGTACACATGTATCTTCAATGAAAAGCAAATATACTCAGAACTGCATATCACAGCTAACATTCTAAACAAGATTCAAAATTATTATTGCATTAATATAATGGTAATCTTGATGATAAGCAAATTAGTGATGCAGATATTTTTGTTTGTTGATTCCTCATATTTATTTATGGACTACCAGAAAACTCAGCCATCCTAAAATCATTCAAGCAAAAGGAGTTACTCTGAACAAAAAATCAGTACAAAAAGTTGATATTTTACTATTTTTAGTAATGGCTACTTATTTGCTCCCAACAGATATCTTTCATGGCACATCTACCACCTCTTGGGATTGGAATTTACCAGCTTTTGGAGGATGAGAATTCAGAAGCAGTTTTAGCTGACTATAACATATATGTAAGGAACAGCAGACAGGAAAAGCCAGATAGAGTTTTCAAGATAAAAGAGATGCCACATTCTGTGGATAATATAATCTTAGAAAATGCATACATGAAACTGTGGTTTTCTGGAATGTCTGGATTACTGGAGGTATGTTATGTTTTATTTCAAAACACTGTATTTTAATTTTTGTGCTGCTTTATGGAAACCTAACATGAATCTCTGTCCTTTTAGAAAATAAGTACCAAAAAAGATGGTAAAAATCATCAAATGAAGCTGGAGTTTGCTTGGTATGGAACTACCAGTAACCGAGATAAAAGTGGAGCTTATCTCTTCTTACCAGATGGAGATGCCAAGGTAAACCTTTTGTTTGCAAAAAGATTCTAATCTTGAAGTAACTAAGTGTTTGGCAAATACAGATTGGAAGAGCTATTTTAGTGTTGTCCCCAAAACTGAAAGAAAAGCTGTGTGGCTAGACATAATGACATGGGCTATTGAAGTGATTGGCAGAAGTTCATACTTCTTAACCCTACACTGGAGTAAAAAAACCATCATAATTTGAAAATATGAAAATCTAGAGAATATATATGGTTCCCCAAGACCTTAAGAAGTGATCCTTGCAAGAAATCAGTGAGATGTGGCCATTCATTATCAGTAAAATAAGTTCGTTTTTACTTTCTATGGTGAAAATGTGTAGGACATTCTGATTTGTTTCTACATCTTTGCTTTTCTGATTTTTTTTTTTTTTTTAATTGTGAATGAGTTGCTTCTGGTTTAGAGCTTCTTTTGAAGCTGATATCAGCATATTTAGTTTAATGTAGTAATTAAGATACTGAGTCCCATTTGGTGAATATAATGACAGTGTAGCAAGGAACTGTTCTGATTTAGTTCTATATGGTTATCATCATGTAATTATTGGAGAGCAGCAGCATACTCCTCTTAGTTTTCAAGCTGGAAATGGGGAAATGGCAACATTCTTACAGAGATTTAATTACCATAGGGAGTCTACTACTTCCATTTTGGAACAGGAGTGGTGATATTTCAGGAGGCAAAAGATAAAATAATGAACATTTATGAAGCTAGCTAGTTGGCAGCATATTTCTTCTGAGTTTCTCGTGTGAAAATTCAAGTTGCATACATAAGGCAAACTATTAGTTCTACACTTACCATTTTAAGAAATATGCAAGAGTAATTGTTCTAGTTTTTGGTGGGAGGGAAAGGTGTTTGGCTTTCTTTTTCTGTTCTTTTTCTTTTTTTTTGCTTTTTCTATTTCCCCGTTTACATGTGTAAATCGGTCTGGAAGTGACAGAACGGTTTTGTTTTATTTTTGCAGACTTTGCTAGAGGCACACCTTTTGAGGTCTGTGAGTTTATGGTTTTGAACTAGTTAGTATATTTAGTCCCACAATTCTTTACTTCAGATATATTCATCAGGGTTCCCTTATCCTTCATTTTATATGCCAATTCATATCTCTTCATTCATTATTATCTATGAATACTTGAATAATGTCACTTAGGGTTTTTAATTTTTATCTTTCACTAGCTGTGTGGTCATACTAACTAATTTTATTTTATATTCTAGTTCATCTTTTGCTTTTAAAAATAATCATTAAATCTAGCAGTTACATAATTTTAATTATATATTTAAATAATTTACTTTTGAAAATAATCTGGACAAATTGAGGTAGCAAAATGATATGGTTTAAACATAAAAAGTCTGTCACATGTCTGCAAGCACGATTAGAAAAGAAAAATGAAATTGAAATGAAATTATGTTAACATTAAAAGGGTACTGTTCAACTTTTGTAACATTTTATACAATAAAAATGCAATTGTTATACTTCTGAAAATTCTACTTCATTAATATTATGCTTCACCATAAGGCTCATTTGGCTTGCATTTTGATAACACTAATTAAATTGTCTCACTGGGAATAACAGTATAATTCCATAGTAGTTTCTAAATTAGTTTGAGCTAATGCTTTCTGTCTTAAAAGAAATGCCATCTGTTCAGGGTTCTTACTGCGATGTCGATTTACTAACTTTCTAAGTCCTTATGTTAACTAGCAATAGGATAGATGGCAGGCAGTTTTCCTGACTTTTGGCTAGGGGTTTTTTTTTTTCTTACCTGTGTATTACAGCAAAATTTGCAAAGAATAATTGCTTTTTATTTTGGACTATTTTCCTTTGGTATGAGTAGAGTTATATGTTTTCTTTGCCCTTGTTAACTGATTAACTTTTTATCTGATAAATCTTTTGGTTATTTTATTTTCAGTTCTGCAATACTCAGAAATTATTTTTCTTCATCTAGTTTAATCATTTGTCTAACCACAGTGCTAAACTACAGTGGTGCAAAGTCCAGAGCACAGGCACAAACTAGGGGCTCCAGGTCTAAGGAGATAGGACAGTCCTCCCACCATGCCTTTGTTTTTCCTGCAAAATCAAAACAAAAAGCGCCAGAGAAAAATGCAGCATCCTTATTTTTAAAAATGCAATGCAGTGTAACTGATTGACGGTGCTAACAAAGTTTGGAAGGAAGGGATTTCCTTAGGCCTCACAATAAATATAATCAAAACGTCCTGTTCACAAAGGCAAAACATGTTTTTTATCTCTTGTGATTTCATGAAGAGTGTCCAACTCAGTTTCTTTGTAGATCTGTGGGAAAATAACCCCACAATATTCAATAAACTTTGGAACACTTAAATGTCTGTATTTTCTTCTGTGTATTCAAGAAAAGTCAATATGTGATGACTTCTTACTAGCCCTGCTTGGTATCAATTGGGAATAGAACAAAGCAGTTTTTTTCCCAAGCATCAGATACTAAATATTTTTGGGATCAATGTGAGTTGTTGATTTTTTTGTTTTACAAATAATTTTTTCAGTATCAAAGTGATGATTTTTGGTGCACCCAGAATTAGAAATTTTGATTCTCCCTCAGGCAGCTGATTCTGTGATTCTGTGTATGTACTAGTTCCCATAGGTACTTATGTACTAAGAGAATATATAAGAAAACAGATTTTTTTCCCTTGCAGGATTATAGTGCTAGACCTAAAAAAAAATAATATTAGGTTAGTCTAATCTCAAACCCTGCCAAATAAGGGGCAATCTGCTGTTGAGAAACACCTTTTCCTGTAGGCGTGGTTTTTTTGGGTTTTTTGTTTTGTTTTGTTTGTGGCATTTATTTATTTATTTATTTATTTATTGACCTATCCCAAATATTTCACCTGTGGTTGAAAACTTTCCCCTGGGCATAGTTCTTTTGGCACCCAGACCAACAGTATGCTGCACTACCAGAAGTTTCCTGGCCACACTAAAATGGTTAGGAGTGCTTTACATGTCTACAAGGGGAAAAGCTTGTTGCCTGTGCTTCATGCCTTCAGGTTGCAATATGCCATGCCATTTTCTCTACAAGCCATTCAATATTTTAGTGAAGGTTTATTTCCTGTTATTTCCACCCTTTGGCACCTGTTTTGATATTAAGTATTTTTATATACCCTAGGGATTCACAAGGTATTATTTTGTTCCAAGTATTCTCCTTTAAAATTCCTAGCTACCTTCTCCTCAGGTCTCCTGCCCACTATCTTTCTAAAGCAAGCTTGCCTTATTTCTCTTGAGTAGGAGTACAGAAAGATGATTCCTGAATCCTTTGACCCATAGTTCTGTTGTCCTGTATCTGAAAAATAGTGATTTCCAGGCTCAACAAAAGCTGCCTCACCAGGCTGCTGGATCTTGTACAATGGAATTCATTTCACTGGAGCTCAGAGGAACAGATATTACACCAGTTATTTATTTTAACTCTTTAGAAAATGGAGTCGTCAGACTAACCATTGGATATGAAATGAAAAGATTTTTATTTCAGTTCAAGGTATGAGTAATCACAGATTACTTCATGCTGTGGAAGGTCCTTTAGCCCATGCTTGTTTACAAAGCAGACTTAACACTGAATTTGGACAAGGTCTTTGTCAAATCAGTTTTGCAAATGTCTATCATTGTTCTTTTCACATTGCCTTAGACTTCCATATCAAAAGTACCTTTGTATTTCAGATCCAGGACCAGGATCATTTCACAGACCTGTGCATCTCACCAAAGATCTTTACAATGATACTAGAATAACTGCATATTTGATACATAAAGATGTTTTCCTGCTTCAAAGCCTGGTTGATTGAAATGCTTTTGTTGAGGCAAACTTGGGCAATTATCTCTTTGTAGGTTCTGAACTCCTGGTATTTCTCCTATCAACTATCAGCAAATCAGTTTCTAGGATTAGCGCTTTTCTAAGCACTGAATAAGAATTAGAAGTCTCCCCTGTTCTATCACTGCCATATTTTTACTTCATTTTTCCTGCTTGCCCAACCATCAGGGAACATCAGTCATCCTTGAGAACTTGAGTATATATCATATTGCCACTCTTTCTATCAGAAAGAACTTGTCTGATCCCCAAAACTACGTGATAGCATCTGCCTTTGTAAACCACCTTCTTGTGTGCCTTTTCTAGCACTGTGACTGAATTGGAAGCTTGCAAACTCAATGCACGTCCTAGCAAAATTGTGAATTAGTATTTTTTAAAAATTTATGCATTCCAGGCAATATCCACAAAATAACAGTTCCTTTTCCATCAGCTGATCTTTCTGTTTAGTTCAGAACAGTCTGTATGGTTGCCTTTATCTGCAGAAGAAGAGCTGATTTGGTCACATATGCAGCCTGGAGGCTCAGGTGTGCGAACTTAATATTTGTGGCAATATCCCAGAATCTGAGAGCTGATATATCCATGTCATTTCAGCTTTCTGTGTATTTTGATAGCTATTGTCAATATCATGCTCATGTTTTGTACTAAAAAACTCAATAGAAAAGAGTTCCTTCAAATGTTTGGAGTTTGTTGTTGTTGTTGTTGTTTTTGTTTGGATTTTTTTTGTTTTGTTTTTTTTTTTAAATTATTATTATTTTATTTATTTATTAATTTTTTATTATTTTTAAAAAATTATTATTATTGAAATTATTTTAGGTAATTTTTTTCCAATAAGTGCACAGACTTACATTCTTGTGCCACTCATCCAGCATCTATTTTGCTGGCTAGCTCCAGTGAGAGCCCAGCAAGAAATACTCTTACAAACTACAGAGGACCACAAGATCTGTGTTATTTTGATAACAGAATATATTTTGGCAGTCTGCTGTCCGTATAACTGAATTCTCCTAGGTAACAGGACATTGGCTTGTCCTGATGACCTCAGGTTTCTCCCTTCATTTTCTGAGAGTTCCTTTAGGTGTCCTTTCAGTCTGTCTTTGCTAGCTTGCATACCTTCGTGTTTCTCTGCCCTGCAGGGAGGATTTTGAAGGGTTTGATTATTCCATCTTTGGGTCAGTCATCCAGTTCCTCTTCTGTGGGATTCTTAACTTCTAGAAGCCATGTGGTCACAGATTAAATGAGTTTGTCTTCTCTGTCTGTATGTGACAGAAAAGCAGATATCAATCACTTCTGCCAGAAGGGGAAAATTCAGTCTACAGTTACGGATATTGTCAGTTTTTCGTGGAAATAAGAGGTTCTAACCTAAGGTCTGGTCTTGAAATTTCTTGTATCTGAGTGTATTTTAGTTCATCTGTCTTATGTGCCCCCTGAATACCATATTCCTTCTGTATTTCTCACCTAGCAAATTGCTTTTTGCAAAACAGATAATATTTGTCTGTCTTATTGACCAGATGAGATCCTATGGGAATATTCCATCATTTTTTCATGTAGACTATCAAGAAGTACAGAACACTGTTTAGAGGTTTTTATTGATTAACTTGGTAAGATTTTCAGTAGGAAAAAGCCCTCTCTCCCTAAACCAAACAATCTTATCAAAGTGTAAGTAGCCAATTTCTCTTCCAAACTCCTGTACAAAATATTCCTGTACTTGATAACTGCAGAGTTGGCTCTTGTGGCTCTGGCAAAGCTTTTATTAAAGAATATTATGAAGCTCTAAGAACAAGTATGTGAATAGAAAAGGCAGGTTCACCCTTGAAAGTCTCTTTCAGTTTTTTTCTTTTATACAATACTTCTCGAAATTTTCCCTGTAAATATACATATGTGCATATCTGTACATATGTACATATATGCTAAAAGAATATTGGATATTTACCTGTACTTGTTCTTCTCTAGTGGTTTTGTCTGTATATATGTCAGCTTGATCTCTGTTCTTCCTCAAAATATATTTGATCTTTGATGTCATTACTTCAAGAAAGACCATGCTCTGGTGCTTATGACCAAT
Organism: Hylia prasina; assembly: GCA_013397195.1. Lineage (NCBI taxonomy): Eukaryota > Metazoa > Chordata > Aves > Passeriformes > Sylviidae > Hylia > Hylia prasina. Next base: position 51,959 of record VYXD01013790.1, on the reverse strand, counting down.
ATACATGTACTGGTTTGAAAGCAAAACCAGTGAGAGACTCCAAGTCAGAAGTACAGTTTAATAAGAGCAAAAGAAAAAGCAGTAAAATAAAATAAATTCAATAGCATAAAATACCACTGACAGAGTCAGAATACAACCTGACACCCTGTTAGTTAGGGTGTTAGTAGCAGTCCAGATGAAATGGTCTTGTCGAAGCAGTGGTCTTGTAGAAAGGTCTGGTAGCTCTTGTCCTCCGTGAATCCAGTGGGGGAAAAAAGCTGACTCTGCTGTCCCAAACCCAGGATTATATGCAGGTGGGAATGCTTGGCTTCTCCCCCTGGGTGGAGCATCTCACAATGGGCTGATATCATTCTAATGGGTTCTTGATGGCCCATTGAACAGAAAGGCTTCCCGAGGGAGTTATCTATGAGTCATAGGGCAAGGCATTGATGGGCCATTAGCAGAAGATAAGGGAAACACTGCCCCACCTGGTTCCAACACCTCAGATGGTGATAGAATACATACTTTGGGCACATCTTACATTTTTAACCTAAGACAATACAGAAGACAATTACCCTCTGAGAGGTTTCTGCTTAGATCCCTCTGAATAATGTGCTTTTCAAGCATTTGCAATAGGGGTTTTTTGAGTGAAGTCTTTATTTACAGCTGTTTCCCTATTGAAGTACTTGCATGTGTTGTATTTTCATTTTTGGCTTCTACACTCAATATTTAATTCATTTTACCTTTGCAGCCATCCATTTATTTCCATCTGGTGCACACAGTTTAGTGTGGGATCAACTGTTTTTTTTTAAAAAAAGTCATTGTTTGACAAGCCAAGACTTTAAATACTGTGACTACATGGAAAAATAATTTTTTTCACCTCTTTAGTTTGACTGTGGATGTGCAAAATTTGTCCTAGTCTGTGGGAGCCATGAGTAGTAAGCCACAGCCCTTCCTGACATTTCATGATTCCCAGCCCTACCCTGTGTTCCAGAGATCTCCACTGGCAACTTTAGCTTCTTCTGATAAAGAAAAAGCTTTCCCTTCTACTTTCAAAGGATATGCAAACTGATCCACATGGCAGAGTAGGGAAGGATTTCCTTATGCAATGTGTACCGCTGACAGAGGTAGTTAAACCACCTGCCCCAAATTTTGAAACTACAATATTTAATTGCTGGTTAGCAGTTATAATTTACTAGCAAAAGAGCTCAATCCAGATGCAATATCAATGCATTCATGTAGACCTTGTATCCATTAATCCTCGTAAAATATTTGTGAGATATGTAATGAAACTTATCCTTATTTTAGCTAAAGAAAATGTAAGACTCTTCCATAACACTCTGAAGAGAAGTTGCTGAATTTCAGATCACAACTAGTTTTTTAATCTCCAGTTTTTTAGACCTAGAATGGTTAAAAAATTTACTATTTTAATATTTATTAAGTATTTTAATTTATTGACACTACATTTATGCAAAATGTCCAAAATACTCACTTTAACTTTCTGTTTTCTTTTTGTAGCCTTATATTTTTACAGACCCACCTACCATAAGGGTTGCTCATGGAAAGATTTTCTCGGAAGTTGTTTGTTTTTTTCACCATGTGACACATACCATGCGGCTGTATAAAGTCCAGGGTAAGAGTTGTGAAATTCTGTCTCTCTTGGCAGCTATTTTACATCACTGTTGTCTTGGATTCTGCCCGCCTTTTAATGTTTAAATGCACTTCTGCACTAGTGCAGAGTTCATGAGACTGAAGTTGTATTGACTCCAGTCCACTGTGACTCCTCTCTGAGTATCATGTTAGTCATAAAGCTGGTATACTTAACAGATTTGTTGGAGATACTTCTCCAGACTTTACTGTCTCTGAGTTCTGACTCATCTGTCAGCTGTACATTTTCTGAAAATCAGAAAAAAAAAAAGTAATACATTGGAGATAATGTAAAAATGTCCTTTCTTCCATGGTTTCACATTTATTGATGGAAGTACAATATATATTAATGGCCTTAATAGAGGAGTCTAGTTTACCTCACAACTTTAGGCTTTAGTTATTTATGACCTCCCTTTGTATATCCTTTATCTGCCTGGGAGAGCTCATGACAGAGTTGTCTGTGTCTGTTGAGAGGCACCAGCACCAATCATCAACTTTTTGGCTCTTAGGACATAACATCTTATCAGTTTTCCTTTGTTTTCTTCAGTAAGGCTTTGTTTGTTTCTCTACTGTTCAGCTACTGATTTCCAAGGAAATTGTAGGTAGACACTAATTTGGAAACTCTCTACCCGTCCAAACTTGATTGAATTGGCCACTAAGAAATGTAAAAGAAGGAGGAAATCATGGTGTGATTGTATACAATTATTTTCATATGAAAACTCATGTTAACATGCTTAAGTGTATCTTCTTGTAATTAAGAAACATATATTTTCAGTTATTCATTATTTATATTTACTGGAATTATTCTGAAATAAAGAAGCACGGATTAATGTTTTCAGTTGAAGGAACTTACATGCTTTGTATTACCAACTTTACTGTGGAAGTCAAAATTGTCTTCATGTATTTTAAAATCCTATTTATCATATTTAAGTACTTTTCCTTCTAAAAAAAAGTAAAAGTACTTTTACTTTTTTTTTTAAAGAAGAAGTTATAAGTACTTTGAAAGTCTTGCTTGCTCTTTTCCTTCTTTCTTTTAGGTTTCAGAAATAGTATTAACATCATCTATTTGTGTTTGATTTTGTTTGGGAGGTTCATGTGTTTGTTTTTTGGGGTTGTTTTTGTTTTGTTTCTTTGATGGTTTTTGGTTTTAGTTCTAGTATATTTCAAACTAAAATTGATTTAGATGTTTCATTTTTGTGACATGTGTACATTGAAGTTTGAAGTTGCTGGAGTTAATACATGTGCCAAAAGCTGATCAGAATTCAGTTGCCAGCTGATAGAGTAATTCTGGATCAAACATTAACTCAACATTCCTTAGGAACGCAAGCCAAGAGTTTGCATTCATTGCTGAAGATCCTAAGGAAACATAACATATATTCAAGACTCTGATTTCTTTGTTTTATGTGACAAATATTTAAAATAATCTTATATGAAAAAAGATGCCTTGAGGTCAAGAGGTACCACGTTGCCAAGAATGTGGAAAGAAAGTTACATTCCCATGTGAATTTTAGTAAATTACAATTCTCAGCAAGGAGGAAACTTATATAGGAGGATATTTATTGTAGTGAAGGGGAGGAAAAAAGCCTGAAAAACCTTTTTTTTTTTTTTTTTTGTTATGGTGAGGTTGTTATTTTAAAGTGGATTATTCTGTAGTACTCCTTTTTCTTTAATTTGCTACTAAATAGCAGGAAGTATTTTACCTCCCTTTCACAGCTCACAGAAAGTGAGTTGTCTGTAAATCACTAGCTTGCCAGTTCCTAACACATTTGTTTTTTCCCAGTGAGTGTACTGTCTACTTTTTACCTTTGGTTTTTCTGACAATTTTTAATTCATCATGTTTCAATACTTACACCAGTACATACATAATGGGTGCATGGGTAAATCCTGTACCATGCTTGTAGCTTTCATAAGGAAAACTGATGCAAAATATATTTTATATATTGTCTGTTTGCTTTTTGGTGTGTTTTTATTTAAATTTCTTCAAGTGTTCTGTTTCAAAGTTTAAGATTTGATAACTTTACATCATTGTTTTGCTGAGGTCTATTGCCTTGCCTTTGTAAGGGGGGTTATTTATATAGCATTACTTCAATTAAAATAAGATATTTTGAAGTCTTACTAGATATGTACTGTAACAAAACTTGTGGAAAAAAAATCAATATGTGTATGTGTATAAATGCATTTTGATTTCCAATAAGGACCTGCTCTCCTGTTGTAACGTACCTGCTTGCCAAGGGGTAGCAAGACTGATTGTGTGGCTAATCAGCTCTTGGATAGTACTCCCAACTCCAACGTCTTCTTCAGCAATTTTGCAAAAAAACAGCTTTTACCACTTTTGGCTTTAAAATTCTATTGATTCTGGCCAGAAAGTACTCTGGATTGACAACTCTGTTCAGTAACTGAGTGATTTTTAACTTCTACTGCCATTGGCATTTGTTTTTTATATTAGCGGGATTTTGTCAATCGTTTTATCAGAAGCTTGTCATATTTTATTTTCTTCATAGTTGTATTTTTGTATTATCTCAAATTATGCAGTACAAAAATGATGACTAAAATACTGTATTCTTCTTCAATGTTCTCATGCTTTTAAATATTTGGAAAAAATACTTGAAATATTTGGAAAATCTATTACTGGGAACATCAAAAGTGGAGCATATAAATCCACATTTTCTGAATTAGGTTTGGGAAAAAAAAAGTAATTAGCTGAATCAAGTGTTTTTCATTTAGCACTGAGGTTTAATAGCCATGGGTAAATGTTAACATTTTAACAGTTGCTGTACTTCTGCAGGTGGCATTCAGATTTTAAATAGATGAGGAAACAAATACATTATCTCTGTTCTGCTTGCTGCAATTCTTTTTGCAATCATTTGTCCCATTAGACTACAAAAAGGGTAGAAGTGGTGATGCTTTATGATGGTATGATTCCACTCCAGACTGTGACTTGAACTGTTTGAAAAGGTCAGGTTATTATTAAAGGTATTTAATTTTCAGTACAAGGCACTGTAGAAAAAAAAAAAATCTCACTGAATAACTTCTCTGAATTTTCAGACACCTAATCCTTCTTTTTATAAATAGGAACCTTTTCCCTGTCAACAAAGTTTTGTGTCCTGCTTGTTGTTGTATCAGTTCATATTTTTTAATTCACTGTCCTTAAGGAAGATTCTCATCCTAATCCTTTGATTAAAGGAGCTGCTTACAGTTTCCTGCGCAGTTGAACAGTTTATTAGGAAACTGGCAACTTCATTCTTGTCTGGGAATGGGGACAGCTGCTTAAGAATGAAGGGGAGAAGTAACTGACCAGGTGCTGCTCCAGCATATTTATTTAAAGGCAGCACTTAATAGTTGTTGCTGTTTCCTAATGATTTACTGGAACCCACATTGGTTCTTATCATGTATTGCTCCTGTTCCCCTGCAATGCTGTCTTTCAGACTGTCTGTTCAATTTGTACTGAATTAGAAATTCTGCTCTATCATCTGTTACGTAACTGAGCTGTCTTCTAATACCTGGTTAGATATAACAGAAAACAAAAACTAGATTACTGTGTCTTGTCACAGTCATTCTCATACATGTGAGAATCACTTTTAAAGATTTTAAATGCATCTTTCTCACGTAGGTTTGGAAGGCCAGTCTCTTGAAGTTTCCAATATTGTGGACATTAGAGGAGAATATAATCGTGAACTCGCAATGAGGATTTCATCTGACGTAAACAGTCAAAATAGATTCTATGCTGATCTTAATGGATACCAGGTAATTACCATCTTTCAATTGTAAAAGCTTAGGGTGTCAGGTTTTGACTGTCTAAATATAAAGAGCTTATATTAAACTCTCATGTTAAACTGCACTAATCATTTAAAAGGAGAAATGCTTTTTAAAAATGTAGCTGCTATAAAATTTGATGCAGACCAGACTAAGAGGTCTGGTCTGTGTGCTTTTAAGGGGTTTGTTGAATATTCTTTTATATTCTTTTTAAGAGAAGAATTATAATACAGCAAGGTATGACAAGTCTCAATGTAGTTGCTTGTACATGTGCATGCTTGCTTTCTCTCTGCTTTGTTTATTTAATTAAAACTCGTTGGATAACACAGTGATAAGTATGTATGAGGGCCAGACCTAGTGAACAGCTGCTTGCTTCTGTGTTGGAAATCAATTATGTATTTTTGGATGTATTATGCTTTTTAAATTGTTAATACATCTGAGGAACAGGCTATTGTCTTAACTTGAAATGTGCAGCACACACAAAAGAGGAAAAATTGTTTTTCCTTACCTTCCTTTCTTGCTAAAAATAGTTTTGCACATACAGGGAGACCATGACTCTTGTGTAAAAGAGTACTGGTTTTCCAGTTACTGGTACTACTGCATTTTGCTGGAGACAGTGAATATTTAAACATGAAAATAATTTTAATACTAATATTCATCATTTACCATTCAAGAATTTCAACTGCAGTTCAATGAGTGCCCATTATAAACCAACAATTCCTTTTCTGCTACTTTAAATCTACTCACTTCTTGCTCTCTAGGGGAGAAAATTTTTTCTCTTGTTTTATAACTACCTTTTTGTAGGAACCCTTGAATTTTTCACATTTGTTTTAATGTTCTTTGATCTAAAAGTACATTGAAGATACTGTTTCCAAAGTGGTAATGTTAGCCACAAATTTCCAAAAAGCTAAATAATACAGTTGAGTAAATGCTTTCATGATGGTTGGTCTTCCAAAGCACATGGGATAAATGTCTGAAAATGTCTTTGAAATTTAATTGCATAAAAAGAATATATGTTTTTGAAGTTTGTGTTCATATTGCAGATCCAGCCTAGACTGACGATGAGCAAGTTGCCACTTCAAGCAAATATCTATCCTATGACTACCATGACTTATATCCAAGATGCTGGTGTTCGTTTGACACTGCATTCAGCTCAGTCTCTAGGCGTTGCAAGCTTGAAAAATGGTAAATATAAGATGATAGATGTGACAAACGTCTCTCCTTCATGATATTCTGAAATAGTTCATTCAAAGATTACCATACTTACCTACAGGTATTTGAAGAGAGGAAATAAGTTTCTGCAACTCTGAAATGTTTTAGAATATGTCCATAACAGAGGAAGAAGACATTGGTCCTACATGAGATCCTGTCATCTTCAATGAAAGATCTCTCTCAAACTAGAGACAGAGGAAAAAGATTGTGAAAAAGATAGAAGGAGCAATAAATTGTCAGAACCAGCTATTTTTTCACCCAAGAACTCTGGTGGAACTCAGGAATGAAATAATAGAACTAATGGGTTTATTCCTTTTTTTACTGCCCTGGTAGGACAGGATTTACAAAGATGCTGATCATGTTTTTTGTTCTGTTTGTTTGCTTTAGTGTAGACATCACTAGTCTTAAAGTATATACACCATAGCCTAACTTTCTGTCAAGGAAAAACAGCAACCTTTTTGAAGATTAGTGTTAGTGAAATAAAGGATAAATATGACCCTGGGTAAGAGTGAACCTACTTGTGAAACAAAATGATACCTCACAAATTTAATGGAGTACTTTGACAGAGCTGATGAATATGTTGACAAGAAAAATCAATTCATGTTATGAATTCCAAAAGAGACACAGTCTTGCTCCTTGGAGCAGAAAAGGATGTAATGAGTGGCCTGGACAACTGGAAACAGAGGACAGTTATTCAGTCAATTGGAATGGGGGAGCTAGTCAAATAAAGCTAAAGGTAGTGGGCAAAACTGGGTATATAATTCATAACTTAAGATGTATAATTCCTTGCTGTAATATGTATTATCAGTTCAAATTTGTATGGTTTTGAACAATAATGGAATGAACACTCACAATAGAAAGAATCCATCAGAACTGCACCAAAACCTACTTCCCAGTTTCCCTTAAGAAAAATGTTATAAATACTCTGTTCTGACAAAAGGTAAATACCATGCTGGATTGGTGGCAGTTTTAGCTAACCTAATTCTCTTTAGGGCAAGGAATTAACACTGACCTATACAGTGATGCTTTAATAAAACCACAGTGGAAAATACCAACCTTTTGTTCGAAGTCTGCCCAATACAAGACCCAAACCACATTTTTTCATGCTTCCCCTTGCTAGAAACCCAAATCCTATTGGCCTGATCTTGTGAATGACCCTGACACCACTGTTGTTGTTATGCACTCATTAAATTAGTATTGCGACTAAATTAGTCTGCAGAGCTTCTGTTACCTGATAATAGTGTCTGTATTTGTCCTTTAACAATCTTAGTCTCTGCATCACAAAATAATACACCATCCAAATCCACAGACACTCCCACTCTCTGCTATGAAGTGAAGGAAGTTAAGGCTAGCACAGTTCAAATTTTGCAGTTAAGCATCAGGGAGAAACTGACCTTCTGTGAGCACTTGTTTCGAATCTATCAGAGGACATTACAGGCTTTTCACCTAATCCAGTTAAATAAATGAGCAACAGATGTATCCCATTCCTTGACATGATACTGATTTCTTGACTGTTTCACTCTTTGACAAACTGTATTATATCATTCAAGATACACCAACATCAAATATTTACTCTGTGCTCACTAAGAAAAAAAGGAGAATGAATTGATTTGTTATCTTTAAGTAATATTTAATTAATATTTAGTTAAATTACTGCATTGGCTACCTTGTCTTGAAGGCATGTTGAATTCCTCAAAAAAAACCAGAATTGAAGCGGAAGGTTCAGTGGTTGCTGAATATCTATCATATGTTTCATGACACATTTTCTGAAGGTCATTCAGGAGCTCAGAGGGATCATGGTAGAAAAACCAAAAATCTTACCATTTAGGCAAGCAACTGTCAGTAACTGTGTGCCTGTGTCTGAGACACAGGTGTGTCTCAAGGCATAACCTACCATAAAGTTACATAAATAATGCCTTAGTTCAAAATAACAGGTTTTTTTCTTACTCATTGTCAGCTGATATCTGTCCTGGATAAGCAGAATCTGTTCATACAGGGGAATGGAAGAAGAAGTATTTGAGAAAAACGGTGTTTGTAGAACACTGAGGTATAAAAAAGACTGCCTTAGTAAGCAGTCTTTTCTAGAAGCTTAAGTTGTAAACTTCTTATTCAGGATACAAGCACTTCAGTCTTCCAGTTTTATTTAGGAAACAAGTACACTTGTTTGAATATTCAGTGTGCAAAAAACATAACATCCTTAATTACGTGCCCCAATCTGGTTTCCTTCTGGAGATAGACACTTGGAAAAAAGAGCTATTTTGAGTGGCTGTGCCAGAGTTCAGTATAAGCTCAGAATTTCATGCTCAGTGCTTATCCATTCCAGTGTTCTTTCCTACTCCCTCAGGTGAAGTTACCCATGCAAGAAGTGAGTATTTATATACTCCTGTTGATACCTGTTTTTTTCCTTCTGACTTCAAATGTGAAACAAAAGAATGGAGTACAAGGCGAAGATCTTGTACAGAAGGTCTCTCCATACAACTCTAGCTGCTTGGGGGTGATTCTGATTTTGGATGTCTGATTGCCAAGTATCTTTATTGCAAATAGTAGTTAATAGTAGTATTTTTTCATATTAAACTTTTATACAGACTCTGAAAGTAAAAATTGCTGGACATTCTGCAGAAAGGCTTATGAAATTTTTTTGAGGTTATACCACAGTCCAGTGGTATTAACAGTTTTCATAAGCAGTCCTAACAATATTGATCAGCCCTAACTCTTCCAAACTCAAGAGAAATATAATGATTTTTTAAGATAAGTTAAATTTTAGGGCAAGATTTTTATGTTTAACAGAATCCTTACCTATTCTTGATACTAGTATAGTCCTCGTGTTGCTCCTTCAGGTCAGCTGGAAGTGATCATGGATCGTCGGCTTATGCAGGATGACAACCGTGGCCTTGGACAAGGTGTTCAAGATAACAAGATTACAGCTAATGTCTTCCGACTACTGTTGGAAAGAAGACATGGAACAGATGTGGTAGGATTTACTGTCTGGATTTTTTATGCCAATTAAGTTGTAAATATTAATTTCTGTTTCAGCAGCAAAGAACTTGGTAAAAAAATTATTCAGTCAGCTGTAGAATTAAGGAAATGTAGCTTCCAAGGGTGTTTTGTCATCTTGCTTGCATATTCTGATTGTAAAGACTTAATCTCTCACTATTCCTCACATAAATCCTGCAGTACCTACTTCCTCACTCACACTTCAGCATTATAAGTGGGGTACCATTGTGGAAGCCTCTTTTTTCTTTTTTTAATTACTTTTTTACTGAACAAGCTATAAAAAGCTGCTAGTTACTGTGAGTTTTGCTTCTCAACAATGTTAACTGAGTCTAAGCAAAGACTGACAAATTATTTCAGTTGAATGGGCAGAAAGAGAAAACCTCTTATAAATATAATTTCCTCAGGAAATAAGATTCAAGTGCAAAATGTTTAGACACCAGACATAAAAATCTTTTCAGCTCATTATGATTCTAGGAAAGTTGAGACCAATTTGTTGTGGTTTTCGGGTTTTTTTATTATTATTATTTGCACATATCTCAGTTTGCCTTTCTGTATCTTAGTCTTTTGAATAACCTCAATTTTCTTTTCATTCTTTGTATTTTCTCTTAGTTTTTTGGGTTTTTTTACCATTTTTGAGAATGACAAAATCAAAAGTACATCTTTGTACTGAGGCAGTAGAATAATGATGACAGCACTGAGTATATTTTAAAACCACAGCTAAAGATGAGAGGTTGCATACCAAGCTCCTAATGAATATGCAGATAAATTGGAATTAATTCTGATTTGTAATGGATATCATTAACCACTGTGAGCGGATGATAATATCAAGCTTAAAGATAATTTTCACCATTTAATGATTGACAATGGGGGTTTTTTTCAGGTTGTATATAGCATTATGATTTTCTAGTTCCTCATCAGTGTAATGCAGACTGCGTATTGACTGCATTTATCAGTGTGATGTATAGCTACCCAAGCTAATTTGAGGTCAGCAGCAGTCTGACTGTGACAGCAAGCATTGCACAGGTTAATCCATCCTTACAAGAAGAAACCTGAGAGTCATCTATACTCCCACCAAAAATTCCTTTGTACCCAAGGTAATTTGTGTTGTATTAAATTAGAATACAGACCTGGTAAGTAAGAATGATTGGACATAGAAATCCATGTTTACATTAGAAACTAATTTGAAACAGCAGAAGCAGATCAAATCAGTTAGTGCCATAGTGCTTGCAGTGACATTGTGTGCAGTCTTGGTGCTTTCTGTAGAACCATAAAATAACTCACTAAAAGGTACCTCTGGAACTCTTCCAGTCCAATCCCTGTGCAATACAGTCTATTTTTGTGTCAGAACAAGCATAAAAAGTTAGTCATCCATTCAGACCATAATCAAGATGTGACGGGTTAGAGCATATTTGTTGCCCTACCTCCAGGGGAACTTCTTGGTTGTTTCCTTCTAAAAAGAAACTGGTCCACACACACTGAGATTGCTCTGCAAAGTAACACACAACCCCTTGAGTGAGGTTGGCCACAAGTTCAGTTTCAGAACAGCTGCTGCTTCAGACCAAAATACACCATTGGAAAAGATTTTGAAGCTACCTCAGTTAGAGTAAAGGCAGCCTGAACAACTCTGGGATGTTCTAGTTAGTGGAATATTTAAATGTGTCTTTGCATATGTTGACCAATTTGTTTGTGATAGAAGTCAAGTATCATCTCAGCAAAATAACGGTGTAATTCCCTTTTTTTTGGTTAAAATCATCTTTCCTACAGATTTGAAAGATTCTGTGCAGGTTACTGAGGCAGTTACCTACTACAATCAAAAATTTTTGAGGTGTTTTGCAAACCTGTATTCCAGCATCTTCCTTTCCCTGTAGTTCTTCATGCTGAGCTTACAATGGTTTTAAATGGCTACAGAGGACTTCAGGGGCAGTTGATTCTTTTACACTCTTGAAGGGACTTCAAAGAAAGTGGAATCAGAACTGTGGGGGAGTAGGCACAGTCCAAGAGTTGCTGTTGTTCCAACTGATCCAATGTAGACAAGTCCCAGGAGCCAAGCAAGATGTTTTAAGGAAACATTTTCTTTCTGGTGTTGTGTCTGGAATTCCTCTTTCATATAATCAGAATGTTCTAGAATTTTGTTATTCAAAATGTATCTGAACATTCATAACATTTTCTGAGTCATGGTACAGTTTCAGTCTTAAAGTAAGGGTAGTTCTGGTTTGTTAGATATGCAATCTAACTATCTAATCTATACTTTTTTTTAGCCCAGTTACTCAGAAGGTAGTTGTTATAATAGCTTAAAAAGAACCATTTCAGAAAAAAAATATGACGAAATTACATGCAGTTTATATATGTAATCGTCTACAGTGTGATTCATACACTGACCCTGGTTTTTTGTTGTCACACTCTATTTTATTAATGACTTCAGAGTACCTGGAGGAGAAGGTTGTGACCATTTGACGTCTTCACCATTACAAGCTTTTCCTAATGTGTGCTCCAAAACATTTCATTTTATCTTTTCTCAAAAACAATCCTGAAGAACAGGATACTTTCTACTTTTTGGGAAACTTCCCCATAAAAAGAGAGTATGTGAAGTGTAACACGTGCAGTTCTTTAAAAATAGTTAAAATAATTGTGCATCACTGGTGAAATTACCATGGAGAGTTTTTGTTATCACAGTGTCTATCAAAAGTTCTTTTCATTTACATCTCTAAAATATTTTTTCCTTCCCCAACGCCGCCCTGAATGGTAAATTTTAATGTCCTGAAGTGTAAGACTCACATGTCCAGTGGATGGATAGAGTGAAATTCTTTATCATTCTTAATAATTGTTGGTATACTCAGATAGTTTGTATTCTAATAGGTTCTTAATCCTAACACTACCTGGGGTTGGGGTCTTGAATTCTAGACCATCTAATCAGTCATAAATACTCATTCAGATATGCAAAAGACTTCGTGTTGATGTGTTTTTTTGAAGCTTTTTTGGTTTTGTATATGTGGGGAGGGAAGAGACTTGGGGGGGAAGTGTTTGTGTTTATATTTTCTGTTTGTTTGTTGTTTTTTTTTCCCTAAGATAGATACTAAAGGTTTATTCCCAATGACAGTGTATTGTTTGTTAAGTGAGCTGTGTTTGTAGTAAGAACTGGGCAAATCTTATTTCTCTTTACATTATACTCACCTAATTTATTGATAACTGTGTTCCTCAGGCTTCAGATGTTTTTACTGTATTTTTGATACAATTTCTACATACATATTTTTCTTCTGCTAGATGTAACTAAGCCTTATATGTTCTTTTTCTCCTTGCAAGGATTTTTCAGCTTGCATATCTCTTTGAATCATCTTCTAAGATTGTATTCTCCAGATTTTTAGCCAAGAACTGAATTAATGTCATTTTTAAATTGAAGGTATTATATTTAGCTGAGAATGAAACTGAATACAGTTTATTAATACTTACCAAAACAGTAAATGTTTCTGTCATTTTGAAAATACAGACTACTTTATATTTGCTGTAGGTTTTGGAAAAAAAACATTAATATCCTTTTATTTTCTGAAGCCCAGCATGTTATATCAGTATAGGAGTGAAAGAAATAGGATTTATAGGAAGTGGTAATATATTATTTCATCAAAGATGTAGCTGGAGAAAAGACGCCATGCCAGGCAAACACTTCCTTCTTCAGATTCCTATTTCATACCTTGTTTTGACTTGGTTAATTTATATAGCTGGATTTATAGACTAGGCTCAAGCAGAGAGCCACAATTCAATGGCTCAAATGGCCATTACTTTTGGAGGAGGTTGTTTACAGCAACAATAATACAGTTAATAAAGTCACAAATATGTGGGAGACAATCAAACTCCCTTTCTTCCACCACATACAACTACTCTTTTTTCTTACTAAATCTCTGTAAGTACCCACTTTCTCTGAAAATTTACAGTTGGTGATACAGCCATTTTTGTCTGATGATTGCGTTGCATTTGCTCCTTATTGGTGTGCTTATTTATAAAGCATGTGCATGTTCCTCACTGTAGCTGTATATCATACTGTGCATTGCTATGCTGCATGTAACCACACCTTAACAAACGTAATTAACTAGATGTTTCAAAAAAGCAAAACTTGACATTGGCTTAACTATTACCATTTAGAAGCTTTTTCAAGCCCATGTGTGACAAGCTCAGGTACTCTAATATAATTTTTAATTGTAACTGCCACAGTAAACTCATCGAATATGTTGTTAGGGTTTGGGGAGTTTATGGTGGCAACAGAAGGAAAAAAAAAAGAGATATTTCCCTCTTGTTTTCACACAAAATACAATGCATCATCTTTAGAGCCTTACCACATATATTTAGTAAGGTGTGAACACTAATTTTGTATTTCATTTGAAGAGATATTCAGGTACATGCTACTTTCCAGTTTTGCTTAAAATACTACTTTTAATTTTATTTCTTCTACCACTGTATAGTTCTTTTACTACTGTATTTCTTATGCAGGAATTTTGTGTTTGCTAATCAAGAATAATGTTTCCGTCTTTTATTTATCTACAAATACTATGTGTTTTCAGGCAAGCACTGTCATTGTTTTTATGCCAGGACACCTTAGAGCTTAATTTCCTTCAATTTTTTTTTTTTTTCATGATGTGACAAAGATGTGTTTCAGAAAGCTTTTACATAAAAACTGCTTTGTCTTCAAGCTCCATTCCTATGTTCCTGTTATGAAATATTCTCATCCTTGTAACAAGGCAACAGCCACTTGTAGCTGACTCTTTGCTTGAGTAGGTAGCACAGAAGACTGCCTTCCTCTGGGTTCTGGACATACAGCTATATTTTATATGTGTGTTCTTTTTCACATACATGTCAACAGTGAATTACTTTCCTTGGTTTGGTTTTATCTGTCTTTGTTTGCATGTACTTGTCTGGCTCTGGCTAGAAAGAATTTTACCTCAGTATTATGCATAGTATAACCTTGGTCTCTCCACTTCTAGCTTGTGTAATTCATCATAGGATATGGGCAGGCCTCTTTATTGTCTTTTGTTAGGTTATCTGAGCTGGTGCAGTTTGAGATCTGAAACGTATACCTTTCTGTATCACCACTTCTAGGAAGGCCTAATTACTGCTTTAAGATTTTACTGTAGGGCAGAATCCTTCCTAAAGTAGGGAGAAAGTGTGCGAGTCCTTCTTGCTTCTTCTTCTTGTATTCTAAAATGAAATGACTCTCTGGGAATAATCTCCTTGCAAATGCAGGTTTCCACCAGTAGCAAGAACTTTGCATGAGGAGCAGAGTTCCAGTGCCTGGAAATTAGCAGATATCACTGTGTACTTTCTGTCCTTAGCATCAGTTTTTTTAACTACTTCCTCGCCGAAACTGAACTCCAGAAAATTTTGATCACTGTTTTCTACCATCATTGGGAACAGGATAAGTTCTTGCCAATCATCTAGCACCAGGTCCATTCCACAAGCCTAGCATGGGGTATTTATTTAGGCATTGAGTGCCTCCTCCTGTGTCATTATTAAATAATATAAGCACTCTGAGAAGAATTAGAAGAAATAAAATTGGCAGGAAAGGCTATAACTGAAGTATAAAATACTTTTATTGCCAAAGAAACATATCATGCTGCCTATCTGCTTTTCTGATCACTTTCATCCAGCTATGTTGATGGCTGTATTTATCAGCCTTAGTAATTGTGGCAATGCGCTTATGATCATGGTGACTCCAAATGATCTCTTTATAGAACATGATTTCTATTATGATTGAACACTAAGTGTACTAAATGCAGTCACCAAAGGAATGGTGATAGGTGGAGCAGTGGAGCACTAGCCCTGAGACCATGAAAGGGAGAAAATTAGATTGTTCCTGGTGTGAACCACAACAAGATGAATCAGAAGAAATTGCCTCAGACTAACAAAATTCTGGATTTTTAATTTCTTTTATGTGAAACAAGAGACTAGGTATGGGATGTTCAGTAGACCAGACATGGAGGGAAGGAGAAGGATTGAGGGGTTACAAGTGGAAAAATTAGGGGAAAAAGGAACATAAAAGGTTCTGATGAAGTCCAGTGCTTGATCAACAGCCCATTTTGGATTATTAAATCTGATTTCTGTGTAACTGCCCAATTTTTCCTAATCTGTGTGAGCCATTAGCTAGCTTCAGGTAAGACTAGGAAACAAGCAGAATAAGAGGTGTGTGTGACAGCTATTGGGGAGAGATACACTATTGGACTAAGGGACCAGTACAACTGGCTTCCAGTTGCTGGCAAGACCTCTATTTTCTGTGTGTGCCTGTAAACACCAAGCTGATACATCACAGGCCAGCTCCTGAAAGAAAGTGAAATCTGACCTGGCAAAACATTAGGAAGCCTAAGGTCCAGACCTGGATATCAGAAGGGCTTAAAGTCCACACTGAGGTATCAGGGGTTGTTGAGTGTTCTTGTGAATCAAGAACACTACGATCTTGAACTCCAGACCTGGTCAGTTGGAGGGCACAATCAGGTTTGGATTGTCTGTTCTACTTCTGTTACCCAAGTGCTCTGCTTATGTAGGTTTTGGCAAAGATGCTCTATCTGCTCACATGTATGGATGGCTATGTTTTTCCATACATGCCTCATGGGAAATTGTTCTGCCTTTCTCCTGCATGGTCTTAGAAGAGCAGAACCACAACTGGCTCCTATCTATAATCCTGGAATGAAAGGAGTTGCCTCCTGTTGGAGACTACCAAATTTGGCTCTAACAGCCTGGAAAAAATTCCTCCTGTGGATGTAGATTTTCCTGGGTTGGTTACTCACAACAGTCCCAGATTTCTCATCTGCAGTTTTAGTGCCAACTAAGCATCAATACAGAAAATATGTGGTGATTTTTAGACTCACTGAGCCAACACCCAGTCTTGTGGATATTTTATGGTGCCTCAGAATTTTCAGTTCTTCTATAATCAGCCTCCAGGAACCCCTTTCAGCTAGTGTGGCAGACATGCATTTCCAATGCATTTTCGTTAATCATGACCAAGTGAGTTGATAGAAAATTTTCCATTCCCAGAGGTAAAGAGATGAAATCAGATTTACTCTGCTCTCATGAGTTGTCTTTTGCTGGTCACTTCAATAGCTATCAATAGACCCTAAGCACTCGGGACCATGGTTCTCAGTTAAAAGACTTGAAATATATTGGAGGGAAAAAAAAAAAAAAAGCTTTGATGTGCAAAAATGTAACATAATAGATGGATTTTTTAAAGTGTAGACAAAAATGTATATACAAACAATTCTGATCTTATATTTATCTGTATTTTTGCCCCCAGCACTCCAGGAAAGCCAAATGCTGTGGTATAGCAGAAAATAATCTGGCATCAGTATTCTTGTTTACAGTCTTTTTAAGATGCCAAGGTATCTGCCTGTTCAGTACTCACATTTGTGACAGTTATTTCTGGATGATACTTACCCAGGGTTTCCTGAAAGTTTAATTGGTCTAAGCTTGGATTTTTTACAGAGATTACCTGAAGATTATTCTGCTGAAGATTTTTGTGCAGCTTTAAGGTCTTAGATGTTCTGAATCCCACTGCACAGAGAAGATCGTCCTATCACCTTTTTTGATTTCCATGAAAATTTCCCTCTGCAAACACCAGCCATTTTCAAAGCTGCTTGAAGTCTTGGTCACTGTTTTCTTTGACAGATGCTTACATTTACCTTGCACTCTTGGACACTGGGAAGGAATTATTCAGTTCAGAAGAATTAAACCAATTTATATCGGTCATTAATTACTATGAGTTGTATTAGGGGCGTAAGACCCTAATACAGCAAATAGTTGTTATTATTTTTCTTTCCTTCTGAAAATCAGTGGGAGCTCTTGCAGGCACGCAAAAATCTAGCTCCAGGTATCAGCCTGAGAGGAAAGTGAATGAATCATCCATATCTGCAGGACTTTGAGAAGTTGTCAGACTTTGATTATTCTTTTTGTACTACAGTGTGCAACTTTGAATAAATTTAAAGCAAGAACATCTGATTTTCACTTGGTGAGATAACAGCCAGGCAGTCTTGCATGCAAAGCTTATAACTAAGTTGAAGCCATTTACTATTTGGTGTCAATTTAATGAACTAGACTGGTGTCAGTCTGAAACAAAACCTGAATTTCTCTTCTAAATTGTAAGCCTTAGGGCAATGTGTGCATAGAACATTGTGCAATTTTCTCACTCTCTTCTGACTTAGAGACTCCGCCTTCCACAGTGAGGAGCCACGGCAGTTAAGGATTCAAGCTGTTTGTGTTTGGTGAAAAATGTATGTAATTTTAAAGCTTAGGCCTTCACCCTTACCTGTCACTTATTTTTGTCATGTGTTTTAAAACTGTTATCCAAATCATCAGTGGTGTTGTCTGCTGTTTCTCACCTATGAGCAGCATAGCACAGTATTACAGAATTAATTTCTCATATTGAAGCAGCATCACAACAACCATACTGATGGATTGTTGGTCTTTGAATTGTACAGAAAGAAACAATTTTTTTTTTCCAAATCTGTCTTTGGAATTCTTTAACTCACATTCTTGATTGCTGTCAGTCGCTTGTTTAGGGTTAAGATATTTAAAAATATTGTCTCCATATGCTTTAGTAATAAAGGTGCTCTGAAAAGTGTTTTTGCTCCACAGATTAGATTTTTCAGTACAGAAACATTCGCCTTTGAAGAGTGCTGCCCATTCATTTTCTGAACCTGTCAGAGAGAAAGTTAATAAAAATTGTTTCCTGACACAGCATGAAAGAGAATGAGAAACTTTTTCTTTCCAGCAATAATCCAAGTGGTTTGGTATCAGACTATTTTAGTCTGCATCCCTTGATTTAGCAGGCCCAGAATTCTACCTGTTTCTGGTTTTGTTTGATTGTTCTTACACACTGAGTGAACATCCATATTTCAGCGTGTTAGATTAGGTAGCGTGGATGCCGGTGGAGGTTTACTGTTATAATTAAGGGTTTTTTTGGTGACTTTGTCATTGCAGAGAAGAGTCTCAAGGAGGAGAAAATAGTCAAGATAATGCAATTTGATAAACTGTCTGACTCAGTTTCCTTTCCTTAGCTTTATATGGGAAATTTTAGATAAACTTGTCTGTATTGAAAAGTTCATTGGTACTCCATTAGCTAAATTGGTGTCCAATTATTAATTCTTCAGCTTTACTTTTTTCTCTACAGAATTTTCCATTGCTTTCTTCTGTTCAATTAAATGATTTCTGAAGAGCCTAATTAGCATTTTCCCCTTCTAATTAGGGGGAAAATACTTAATTTAAACTCTGATGTGAAAACCCTCTGAGTCTTGGAGGCAGAGTGGCTTTTTACACAAGCAGTGGGCAGCTCATGAAATAGAGCGGTGGGGTGGTTGCTCTGTCACGGGGAGCAGCGGAACACCAAGTCGCCGCAGCGGCGAGCTCATTTGTGGGAATGGTGAAGTAGGGCAAAGCAGGAGTGGGCAGGGAAGCAGGACCACGGAGAGGAAAAGGCGAGGGAGGGGAGGAGGGTCAAGCTGATCCTCTGAGTGAGCCCCTGATCCCTCCAAGAAACCCAAAGCAAAATGGCTCTCCCTTGTGTCACAGATATCTGCTTTTATGTGCTAAAGTCCCTCCTACATCTCGATTTCCTGGATATTTTTTCCCAGACTTACAGGCATCTGCCCCACAGGCAAGTGGAGGGTGTTGCTCACAGCCCGCTCCTTGAAGCTTCTCTCCCCTGATCAGCTGCCAGGCGAAATCTCCTCAGGGACAGGGCTGCCAGCACATGTACAGCCCCTATAGGAATCCTTTACCTCATGTATAACATATGCTGAGGCATAAATAAAAATCAGTTTGGTCCCCATCACCCATCCCTGGAAGTGTTCAAGGCCAGGTAGGATTGGGGCCCTGAGTAACCTGATCTGGTAGGTGACATCACTGCCTGTGGCAGAGGGGTTGGAACAAGTTGACCTTTAAGTTCCTTTCCAACCCAAGCCTTTCAATTATTTCTATAATTATCAATAAAATAGCTCATTTCTGATATAAAGGCACTTTTTATAGATGACACTATTGTTAAAATTGTTGCAAATTGTGAATATTAGATTAGATTATGGTTTGTGTCTTCTCAAAACTGAAAATTTAGAATTATTCACCTTTTGATTACAAGGGAAAATCCTAAATGAGGATCCATTTATGTCTATTGCATAGTCATTCAAGGGGTTGTGTTTTAACACAGTTTTTAATTGGATAACTGTATATGGATGTACTGCAAGATGGCTAAAGAGGGAATATTTTCTTTGATTTGAGCTCATTAAGCCAGCACATGATCATCTGGCATTCATCAGATTCTTGCCAGTATTTAATGTTTGTAAGGCAGCCAGAGGAGCTCCATTTACACTTTGAGTGATAAATGCTGTTATGGAAGTTGAGAAAATAATGTCACTTTTGAGAGAGCAACACTTTAATTCGATGGAGACTGTGGGACTACATCTTCTGATGCAGCATCAGCAGGGTAACTGCTGAAAGCCATGCACATGGTGAAGGTGTGAATAGAGTAATTATTCTTCCCATTACATTGCTTGAGTGTGCAAAACCTTCTCATCTCTATCCAGACAGTCCTGTTTAAATTCTGGATCACTAGACTTGAGGGGAAAGACATACTCCAACCCTTACATGATTGTGATATACCTAGAGGAGAGTGTGATTTGAAGAGTCCCTTCTCAGTCTTCTGTGAAAGCATTGTCTTCACCATGTGTGGCAGTGGGGAACGAAGGCACGGACCCCCTTGTGCATGTGAAGGGAGTCACTTTATTGTAGAAGTTACCCTTCTTTCACACCTTTAGTCTCAACCAGACAAAACCTAGACTTAACAGAAGAAGAGCACCCATTGGTCGGCTCAGCTGCAGTGTGCTGTGTCTTAACCCCCAGCTGGCTTCCAACTGTCTACCCTGCAGCTGTATCTTTCCAACAGGCCTTTCTGGTGAACATGGGCCTTAATTACTAAGAATTATAACCCCATATCCTACAACCATGTTTGCAAAACTCTTTTTCCCTTGGTCTCCTGGCAGCTTTTGACACCTTCTGTACACTCCATTCCCATTGCTGTTACACAGATTCAGTGAATGACTGCACTTTTTCTGCTGGTGCAATTCTCAGAACTGACTGTCGTTCCAGATGTGGGAATACAAGATTCAATATAAAATCTCCATCTAAATCTTAGTTCCAAAGTGGATAATGCATAAGGACAATGTTCTTGCCTGTAATATCACATTTATACACAGTGGGAGCAAAAATGAGACAAGTAGAATCAGTTCTGGATCTAGCATTTGCCAGTCCTTCAAGGCTGTGCTTATCTGCAGTATTTTTTTTAAATAGTAAAGAAGCATGAATAGATTACTTTTTTGATTCATGTGTGATTTGTAAGATATTTCAGAAGACCTCATTTTAAGTTCTCAGATGCAAGCAATGAACTTACTTTACAGGATAAAAAAAGGTGAAAGATGAGAAAATAAACAATTGAATGTTTTGACTGATTTTAGTACTTCTATGGCAACAGAGTGAGCAGTGTTCCTTTTGGGGTGAAAAAAGGAACTCTTCTTTGAAAGAGCATGGATCTGCACATTTTCCCTGTGTTTAGCTCATGTATTCAGGCACTTGAACGGAAGACTTTAGATTAAACTGTACATAGAGCAAAATTGCTCATACTGTAATTAGAATAGAAGAAAATCATGGCAACGAAGTCTACCAGTGATACTGAATTTTGCAAGGTAATGAGAAAAAAATCAAGGCTACACTGAGGAATTGGAAAACTCAACACTGATGAAAGATGCCCTAAAGTGGCAGATGGAATTCAATATAAATAAATGCAATGAGACACATGGAGGAACAATCCTCTACAAATGATAACAATCCTGTTATCATTTGGGAGTCCTAACAGATTCTTAAAAATACTAAGCCTCAATGCTTAGTAGACACCAAAGAGGCAGAGTGTTATTTACTGCTAAGGAAAGCACCAAGAATAAAACAGAAAGTAGCATCTTGCATGGATTTTCTGGAATATTTTCAATTTCTTCACTGTCAGCTCTATTTCATGCTACTGCAGAAATATTGAATAAATATACATACATGCACACACACCCCAAGACAGAAATTATTGTTGTGGTTCTCTGTTATAAGCTGAAAAATAATCTTCCCCTTTGCTTTAAGTATCTCTCTTTTTTTTTTTTTTTATTTCCATGTTTCCAGCCTATCATAAAATGCAAATTTGGTGTGTCAGTGCTTAAGATACTATATTTTCAATAAACTTTCTGCAGAGTTTTTGCTAAATATCACCAACAAGCAGGGATTTGTACAATTAAGTATGCAAGGGAAAAACAAGAGCAAAAGACGTTTTCACTTCCATTTCTATTCTTATCTTCACTGACATTGTAAAATAGAAGTTGCCTTTTTAAAGTTGTTTTCTTTTCTTGTCTTCTCTGGAGCTTTAACTGGTTGTTGTGAATATGTATGATTTGGTAATTTCAGATTTGTACGGCAGCCTCTGCAGCCAAGTAAAAACACTGCAAATATGAAACTTTGGAAAGTACAAAATTTGTAAAATCTTGGGATAGAATACTTTTGGTTCCTGCTGGCATGACATTGAAAAAAAATTTCTGGAAGAAATATTTTGCAATGCAGACTAAGACAAAGATGCTAGCTGCTATTTGGTCCAGTGAATAGTTTGAGAGAAATAGATTTACCATAGAAAGAGGGATTTGGGATACAAGTTGGAGAAAGCAAGAAATGTAGGTCAGAAAATAATGTGAAAAAGGAGGCCTGCAAAAGGCTGTCTGCCTCTGCATGTAGAAAGAGATACTGAATAAATAGAAGCAACTTGCTAAAGTAGTAACTAATTTCTTTCTCCAGACTGCATTGTTCAAGCATCAGGGGCTAACACAGAAACACAAGGGATGTTGTAAAATTAGGTGTCATCATCATTTCGAAAGATTATTGTTTATAAAAACAGTAAGTATACCTATTAATAAAAGAAAATTAGTGGATGATCAAAAGTTTCCAAAATTAATTGAATGGGCAGTTTAGAAATTAAAATTTTCTATGTAATTATTGGAATAAGTAAGTGGGTTTCAAAATTTAGACATGACAGTATGTTAACTTGAATAATTCTTTTGTATTTTGCAGAATGAAGAGAAGGCACCAGTCAGTTTTCCATCACTTCTTAGCCATATGACTTCTCTTTTCTTAAATCATCCTGTAATTCCAATGACTACAAATGCAGATTCAAGTGTCCCAGAGCTGATAAATATTTTTTCTCCGCTGATGTCATCCATGCCTTGTGACATGCATATAGTCAATATGAGGACAATCCAAGCAAAGGTAAAGTCATACCACTGGTTTTTGTGAGCAAACATATGATATAGCTTACTAATATAGTCAATTTATTCTTGTACCTCGTGGGCAGGTTTATATGACATGATAAACTGCAGTGGGATTATAAGCTTTTGTTAATTCTGCAAGAACTGGATAATTGTGTCTGAATAACATGAAATGAAGGGATTGTTTTTTTCACAACATATTAGTATGCATAGTGCAGGATTCTATCTCTGGAGGGGGTACATTTTAATAAGTTCCCAAAATTTAAGAGAGGACCATTCATATACCTCAGCCTTTTCTGCACTAGAAGAATTAAACTTAAGGCAGTTAGAGTTTGTTCTGAGTATATTTTTAATAAAGGATATAGTTTTAAACCAAATTTTTATTGTTAAATTTTTTTAAGCTTAATTACAAGACCTAATTTGGTTATTCTAACAGCATCTCATAATGATTGGTTCCTGTGAAGATGTTCTCTTGTAGGCAAACCAAAACCAAACCAAACCAAAAACCCCCAAACATCTAACCACCACCACAAACCAACAAAAAATTCAAACAAAAAAAAGGCTCTCTGTACTCAGAGTTTTTCTCCTTCAGAGGAAAGAAAGATATGTAACCACCAGAATTTCAATTTCCCTTTGATTAACTGAAGGACTGGAACTTGTTTTGCATTCTTTTCCTGCCAACTGTTCTATAAATTCTTTTTGGTTTTTCAGCTCCTTTTAAAATGTGATTATGTTAACTTTATGTTGTATTGCAGTGCTATTCACCAGTGCTGCAATGAAATCCCTTTTTAATTCTGCCATACTTAGTTACAAACGATTTCTCCCCTTTCCTCTAGAGTCTCCATGATGGCTGAGTGTGTCTGTATTAACATCAGATTATATTCTGTTTAATCTGTTCTTCATTCTGTTTTAATCTGTATTTTAAAACTTAAACAATGTTTGCTTTCTCATGCTTTCTCTGTAAGTAGTTCAATCTTGTGTAAGCTCTTCAGCTGTGACTGATTCTTATTTTGAATTTCAAAGTAGAAAATGTCTTGATTTTGTGGGTCTTGCACTTTTTAAAATTAGGAAGAAGCCTGATATGAAATTAAATCTTCATGTGAAGTGAATATTTCATACTTCACTGTGTATATTTTCATTTACTTCAACTAGCTCTGCATCACAGGTTTACTTCAACACACCAAGTTCAGGGGCAGACCTTCATGAACACCTTCCCTCTCTCTGAGGTGTAAATCCATCCCCTTGTTTGTATGATCCGGGTATGAAAGCTGTGAAAAGACAGGCTTGCTCAGTGTCTGCTTTTTGAATTCAATGTGACTACTTGTACATGAATTCTCTGATTTTATCTGGGCTGTTCTGGCCCCACTCTCCCAACTGATAGAGGACTGTTTGAGGCTGTGATCTCTTCCCTGTCCACAGCTGTATATTTCATTGATTACTGATTGACAGCTCTTGAGCTTGTAGCTCAATATGTCCACTTCAAAGTGAAAGCTTGCAGCAGTCATAGGGTAGGAACACTGTCATTATAGATACAGAATGTTCTTCCCCACAGCAAAAATGATGCTATGCCTTGCAAATAATTCAGTAAATCTCTTCTCATTTTCTGCTTCATTTCTCTTGCTTCCAAGAATTTGAATGACAAGTGACATAATTCTGGCTAATTATCACAATTAATTTTTTCCAGAGATTTATGCCTATCCATTGCTTAAACTGTTGATTTTCCATAATCCAATACAATTTCAGATGAGGGTACCAAATGGAAAAAAAAAAAAAAAAGTTAAGATTTAAGGTATATATCAGAAAGAATATTGTTATTGTTGTAAGATATCTCATCTTGTCATGGAAGACTCTAATCCCTTAGAATTACAACATTTAAAGATTTTTTTTCTTAATAGAACTCCAGCTTTTGAGAAGTTTGACACATATTTTACCTGATATAAACAAACTGGGACTCAAGATCTAGAACACAGTAGATTTGTCCCTTTATACTAAGTATAAATATGTAAGTTTGCCATATTGCCTAAACTTTTCAGTGTGTGTCTATTAGCTTGCAGTAATTGAATTTAGAAATTGTTTAAATGTTTTTTCTTTCTCATCAAAATTTTAGCAGCATTGCCCTGGGATACTGGTTATAAGAAAGCCTAACAATTTTTTATTATTATTTTCTGATAAGGCTACATTTTAATTTTCAGAGATCAAAATCAAATAAAACTTTGAAAGCTCTTTTAAGAAGGCTTGTTAGAGATTTTCATAGCCATGTTTGGGGATTTTTTATTAAATAACAGGTCTGTGACATTTTACAAGGTTAAGAATATTGTTATTTGTTGAAAATTGAGGAGTTTGTTGCAGGTTTTCATGCAGTTAGCATGATAATGTTTAGAAGGTGTATTTGCTGTAAATTAAGTTCATCCTTGCTCAGACATTCTTTAACCTTAAATGTATTTAATCTAATTTACTGAGATTATGTAACAACAGGTAAATTAAAGCAGATGTGGAGGTTGTGACACCTGTCTTTCACCTGCTTTGATAATGGGTTAGAACAGTTTTATTTTTTACACAGGGTTGCTATGTGCTTGTTAGAAGGTGGAGTACTAAATCATAGACATTCATACTGACCAAAACACTTTTACTCAGGGTGCCATTAATTATTTGTTACCTTTTTGTTTTAAGTGTTTTGATTCCTAATTAAGATAATATTCAATTCTAAAAAATTGGGAGATGAAATATTCATGCCATCATTTGAAATGCATACATGCATTTTTTTATGCAGATTACTAAAAGATAATTTAAGTTAATTAGAGGAAGTCTTGGTACTCATTACTGGCTTGTCATTTCTAACATTAATTTACCCCATAGGAAGTCAGGCTTTTTCAGTATGAAAAATGTTTCACTAATCTGATGTTTAGGCAGAGGGTATTATGTTGCATACATAAAAGTATCTACTTTTAAGTGCAACACTGTCACATCAGTGACAATGAAAACCAAGTCAAGTGTTTCATGGTAGGAGAAGGAAAATATCACAGCTATTATCTTACTTCATGTTGAAAGTGGTGCTGCTGTTCCAGTGAACAGGATAAGAACCTCTTTAGCCATCAATGTTAATAAATAACTGGAAACTTGTTTTCATATACTGAATGTAGTCACTATTCATAAATTAAAAAGTTGATTTTAGGTGGTTATAAGCTATTGTTCACAGAATCTTTTCAAGCTAAGTTTTATTCATGGTTTGTAAACTATGCAAAGTTGGGTTTTTTTATACAGTCAGTGTTTCACTAAAAAGTATCTTGTTTCAACTCCAAATACTATTGAGTAAATTTTTACTATTTTAAATGAGGAACTTAAACCCACAAAGTTTATAATTTTTATTACATGAGTGAGTACTTTATACTATGAATTTGTTGTACTTTGAATGCTTGTCATGCTTGGTTTCAAAGAACCTAGTACAAGCTGATCCTTGATCTCCTTTTTGAAAAGGAATTAGGGTGAAAAGTCTGTTAGATTAAGACCTCTTGTTTGGTACACCTTCAGGAGCTAAGGCATCACGGAGTGCCTAATGCTTTTTGGCACTGATTGGTTCCTTCAAGCAATAGATACATTCTGAAGTACCAGAAATGAACCTAACTCATGGCAGATGCTTTTGTGAAAAAGCACCAGTGTAAGAACAAGTAAACCAGAAATAAATAATAGCCTGAAGAACTAGCATGGCTTTGGATAGAACCATCTTTTTTATGCTCTTATTATATATATAATAAGATTGAAAGCTGAAGAATGTAAAACAGCAGTAAATAGAAAAAGAAAGTAATGCATCATAGTAAATAAGTGACTACAGTGAGTGAAGGGGTGCAGCCACAAGAAAGTCATTGAGGGGCTGGAACATGTCCAGGGGAGGGCAATGGAGCTGGAAAAAGGTCTGGAGCTAAAATCTGGTGAGGAGCAGCTTACTCTTTAATGTCTATTGAGGCTCAAAACACTGACTATCTTAGAGATAAACATAACATTTATATCATTTGTGTATTTCAGTATACATTTTTCTGTACATCTTAAGCTGAGTTAGAGAGCAGTTTTGCTACCTGAAAGTTTGTTCAACATAATCCCATTGAATATGTAAAACTGAGTATTGTAGTTAACATATGATTTCTAGTTTGTTTTCAGTTTTGCCGTATAATTTTTGTGGGAAACGTGTTAATACAGGCATGATAGTTACACTTCAGTCCTAAGTCTGTACATGTGCATCTGTTGACCTTTAAATTCAACACTTATATTTATATTCTGTAGTACATTATGTTTCAACTCTTTGCCATTTAGTTCTTTCTGTGCTTAGCTTTATAAAATTTAAAAAAAACTATGACAGTTCAATCAAGGCTGAACATTTTTTTAAGGTGTAAATATCTCTATCCACTGTATGATAAGGATAAATTTTGATGTCCTAAAATGTCTTCCTGACTGATTCTTTATGAGTAATCTTCTATGGTGTTTGTTTGTAGGTAGATACCAAACCATCTGATGAAGCTGCTCTGATTCTTCACAGAAAGGGATTTGATTGTAGATTTTCAAACAGAGACATGGGTCTACTCTGTTCCACTACTCAGGGAAAGGTATGGTTACTAATCTGTAGGAATTTTTAAATAAAATTTTAAAATAGGTTTGACATTTTCTATTGGGCAGAAGAGTAAATATTGTTTTGTTTAGAAACAAGAAGTGTTTAAATCCAAATATTTCTAGTAATTTGGACTATACTAACTAAATTGCATTGAACTGTAGCAAGTGAATACT
This sequence comes from Hylia prasina, assembly GCA_013397195.1. Taxonomy (NCBI): domain Eukaryota; kingdom Metazoa; phylum Chordata; class Aves; order Passeriformes; family Sylviidae; genus Hylia; species Hylia prasina. The sequence goes on along the minus strand of VYXD01013790.1, from coordinate 24,294 downwards.
GTCTAATAAGATCTAATTTATTGTTTAGTATTTAATTTATGATATTTAAAAATATTAAAAATCTTTGGTGTGAGAATTTCTGTGCTGACTGCTGCAAGGAGCTGTACAATTTTAAGGTATTTACTGCTTTTTCTAAAAGTAGTGTTTTGGTTTTTTGGGTTTTTTTTCCCCCTCCAGATAAAGGGGCATAAACTCTTCAGCAAATTCAAAGTGGAAAGTCTTACACCCACATCATTATCTTTGATGCATTCACCTCCAGATGCAAGAAATATAAGTGAAATAAATATGAGTTCTATGGAGATAAATACCTTCCGGATTCGGCTGAGATGAAGCCCTGCTTTATTACTCAGATAGAGAAGAATCTGCAATTGTATCTCCTCTGAGTTTCCTGTGCAATAAGAGGCACATTATTGTTATTCCACGTTCTGGATACTGAGAAAAAAATGCATTCTATAATTTTTTTTGACCAATACAATGAAAAGCCATGTTGCAAGCAGCTTTTTTTTT
>VYXD01013790.1:8657-20063 GCA_013397195.1 Hylia prasina | reverse complement strand
TTAATTTAATATCTATTAATATATAGACTTTAATTACTATTTAATTAGATGTAATTACTAACTATATTTACATATGGCTGTGCATTGTGTTTAAAAAAACTTGAGATCTCTATACATCTTTACTGATAGTGATGCTATTGCTCAGATTGAGAGGGTTATTTGACTTATGATGGATTATATATATCTGTGATAAAATCTAAAACAGAGATTCAGTTGTTGTCCCTTTTTATTTTATGATAAGTACTCTGTCATAATATAATGAGTTTCAAAAATCAGCCAAAGGTATTGTTTTTTTCTTCTAAAAGAGGGAACATATAAAAATAATATATTGTCTAGAATAAACTCAGGTCAATGGAGAATTATTGAGATTTTTCAGACACTTCTGTTACTGACAAAATTTTGTCTGTCTCCAATTTTTCTGTAAATTAAAATGCTAAATTGTGGACCTGTTAATGTACATATTTTAATGTACATATATTTTAATGTACATATTTTATAAAGTAATAGATATTTAAAGTCTATATTGCATCACCTAATCTTTGTACTCCAGAATTTCTGGAGTACAAAGCATCCATAGTGGAGCATAGGTAGTGCAATAGATTTCCATTACTCCCCTTACTTTAGGTAAATAATTTAATAACACTAGGAATAGTAAGAAAATGATTAAATTTTTAAAAATATCCATAAATTATACAAAATTGTCCAGTTTTAAAAGCGAAGATACTTTTGATTATATATTTCAGAGTTTCAGGTTCTCAATATAACACATTCTTCCTGATATGCAGTGCCTGTTAATGTGGTGCCCAGTCTACAAAAATCATTCATTTTATGAGTATCTGTAGACTGGAGAGTTCAGTCACAGTTTTACCTCCACCATCCCACTCCCTTTGCATTGGATACATCCACCATACAGGAAAGCACATGCTTTTGTTCCTTTCAAATCATTGTTAGCGTTGAAACACATAATCACAGAATGATTATAATCAGGTGCTTTTATTGAAGAGTTCTGGGAATCAGGGTTACAGACCCAAATCTGACTCTGGCATGGATACAAGATGGACACGTTTTTATACTCTTTTCGTTGTATAACTATATATTAATGATTAAACTTATATTGTTCTATTGTATATACTGATCTTATCCAAGCATGAATTCTTGTAATTTTTATCAGGCCTCCCAAACATCGTTTCTCGTGATTCTTGTTACGATTAAACAATGATCATATTCAATTACCAAACAATCAACATTTAGTAAAGACAAAGCCCAACCCAGGGCCTACTCATCCCTAGCTCCCTTTCCCAGGGCCTACCAGGCCCAACCTCTCTTTCCACTCTCTCCCCCCCGAATATATTGTATACAATTCCCATGATTTTAGAAACATTTTAACCCTATGCTATCATGACCTGTAAAGTCTCATGATCTCCCCAGATAGCTGGTCTATTTTTATTTCTATCTTAACTTCTTCTGTCTTTTCTCCATTCTTGGCATGCTAGCTAAAGGTGTGGGCATTTGTAGGCTTCAACATCCACACAGCCCTCCCGTGGCACATGGTGTTTTCTGGAGTTGGGCTATCTGCAGCATTAGCCAGAGCATGGAATGTGATCGATTCTTCAAGAATTACATGTTTTAAGTCTGCATCAATGGTCATGAAAATACTGTGCATGCCCTACATGCTTGCCAGAACTGCCTCACATTACTTACCTGCTCCTCAGGCCTTTATTTCTGAAAATCTGATACACACCTTTGTTTCTGATACACACCTTTGTTTCTGAAAATCCACTCGAACAAGCTTCAGTGCCATTCTCCCTTTTTCTCTTCCTCAGTTTCATGATATAACTCACCTCGTAACAGGATCTTTTGGTCATCCTTTTGGTAACCTACCTTCCAGAAGTCCTGCATATGTTCAGAATGAATAATTAACTGTCTTGCAGTTTAAAATGTCTAATGAAGACAAAATAGATCTTGAGTAAGCTGTGCTATCTGAATCACTTGCAGTAGTGTAGACACACAGTTTTGCAAACACAAGGTGACCTTTTTTCACAAAACACTTTAATACCTGTGACAGTGAAAAGATGTATTATCTGTGTTCTCTTTTGTTTTGAATTATTTAAAACAATATTTATTTTACAAGCTAAAATAAACAATACAAGTTTAATGGAAGTAATTCAGATTGACAGTGATGGTGTCAAAAGATTGAATACAGCTGTTACAAACATTCTTAATGGAGCATGTTAGTGAAAGTCCTTCAACCAGATAAAGAAGTAAGGTTTGCATGACAAAAGGGATTTTTTTGTTTTGACAGTGACCAAATCAGTCTCATTGCCTTTTCTTGTATCATAGTGAAATCTACTGACTTGGACAGCAGACATGGGAAAGAATCTGTGAAAGCTCACATGTAACTGTGAGGCAAAGCTACTCAAAAGGTTTTGACACAAGGATCCACAACCTATTAGCCTAATTGGTATTCAAATACACAAAATGAGTTGTGAATTTTCATTCATCAGATATTGGGTCTTTGAAAGATAAGTCAAGATAATAATTACATTGCATTGGGTTTTAAAATAGCTAATCAAAGTGTAATTGCTGCTAGGAAAGGTACTTTACAATTTGAGTTTGTGGAAATTAATTTTTAAAGATACGCTCTATGCAAAACTCATGATTTGCAGCTCTTGGTAGCTTTCCAGGGAGAACACGTGAGGTGTAGCTGAAATGGGAAACCTGTAGATTGGAAGGTTTTAGTTATTAAAGCTCCTGCAGATGCGGATCAGAAACAGATCTCTGACCATTTTCTGAATATTTTTGATAACTCTTCCCTAGATGGTAGGGTATTTTGGTTTTAATATATAATATATGAAACAGTGAATCAAATATATGCTTGTCAAGAAGGAAATGTGTTCTGTCCTCGATGATGAAGAGCATTCCTTGATGATGATATGCATTTAATTGAGGATAACAAAACAGCTCTTACAAGATAAGATTCAAGAGCATTCTTCTAAATCCAAGGGAAAAAAGTGACCTAGCAAGAGTTTGGTGGAGGCATAAGTGTGAGACAAGCACCATCTAAATAAGCATTAAGAGCTAAAGAAAAGAAGAGGCACTGAGATCTCATTCCACAGGGCTTTGTCAAAATTTGTGTGGAATCTTACAGCAGTCCTTGTCATTTTCCCATGTTTTAACTAAAATTTGAAAACACCAAGCAAGCCTCCATCTCACCACCTCCAAAACACATCTAGACTCTGAGAATACCATGTGATCTCTGTAATGATTTTTAAAATTATAATATAGGCAACATCATGTCTCTAGAATTCCAGTTCAATTTTCTTTTGCAAACTGTGATCAAAATACAAGTTTTATTGAGCTTTCTAGTCACAGTGTTCTCACAATGGCGCTACCTAAAGCATTATGTGCCCAAAGCCTTGTGACTGTGATGACAGGCTGTATTTTGGATATGCAGGTCACTGAGGAGCAAGGTTGAAAAGGTGTTGCCTGTGTTGTAGTGGGAGGTGTGGAACTGTGGGTGTGAGTTTACAGTTCCTCTAAAAGTGAGAGCAATCACTAATGCTGCCTTACATATGGATCAACTTGAAAACTGAGATTAAAAGAATTTTTAAAAATTGACATTAATGCATAATAATGTGACACCAGTGTTTGGTTTAATTTTGTGTTCTACACTTGGCTTTAAAAACAGGTACTGGTAAAGTGAAACTAATCCAAAGGGCAAATGGAAAAAAAAATGGTAATGATAGAGCTATGATAGAACAAAAGGATTTCTCTTATCTGAAAGGATGCTTCAAACCATGTTTGAAGGCTCTTGCTTCTTTGCTGAAAGGTGTTGTCTTGGTACATGTTGTAGTCTGAATAAGAATCAATAAAGTTTTACTGACCTGTGAAAACACAAGGATGTCAATACGATCAAATGGGAAGAAATGTGAACAATATTTTAAAAATTAATTTATTATAGCCAGGCAATCAACAAAAAAATTTCCATGGACAGAAACAGAAGTGAGAAAGCAGATAGCCCTAGAACACAGTTTCCCAGACAGCTATAAACAAAAGGTGTTTTGTTGGACTTTGTTGGATGCATCATCTACTTATAGATTTGCCTGTTTTCCAGAAGAAACACCAATGTATATTGCCAGCTATCTTTCACACTAGACATAGGTTTAGGGACACAGAACTTATTTTAAGAATTTATTGAGAGAATCAATATATAGTAATTTTCCCTACTGTGTATATTGGTGTTTCTATGGGAGAAAGTCTGTTGTTATTGCAGAGTTTTTTGGTTCAATCTAATAGATAAGTAAGCAGTTGCTAACCAGCAAATCTGAAATTCTGCTGTATTTATTTTGAATTCCATTTTTTTTTACTTACTTTGGAAAACACCAACACATTTTCTGTGAAAAAGAATTGCTTTGCTTTTGGGAGATCTATGTCTATGCTCCAATGATTAGAAGAAACATAAAGATTTAAATTTCTGCTGATAGTAAAAGGCTGTAGAATGCCTTGAATTCAAAGATTTTTTTAAAGAAAAGAGACAATTAAGTGGATTTATGGAACTGGAAAATCAACAGGAAAGTATCTATTCCAGAAATACTCTTCACTTTCATATTCGTGATAAATTGTTCCTCATCACACAGTGAATGCTTGAATGTCAAAAGTAAAATAGGGAGAGAAACAATGGATGATGATCAGAGCATGGCTCCACTGTTTATCACAGGAAGATGAATCTTGTAAGATTATTTCATTATTTTATATTGTTGGATATTCTACCGTTCTGGAAACTGCAGTCAAGATAAGACAGAATGAAACTGGGGAAAAGGGAAATTTGTCGGTGGGAAATGTACAAATAATGGGACTGAGAGAGCATCTAGCCAAGACTAGGTCACTGGGAGGACAGCAAAGTACATTAGTGTCAACATATCTTGAGCTGGAATTGTGTAGGAGGACTGAAACTTAACAAGAAAGAAAGAAAAGTTTATCGTGAATACACCTTTTCACATCTATTAGAGACCAAGGGAGAAACGTTAACCTGCAGTTCCTTGGCAAGCTGAAATATTTGGAATCTAGAATATCATAGTATTTTAAGGAACATTTAGTCTTCTACCAATATGGAGGGGACAGTGAGGATTGGCATGGTGGCTTTTGTGAGATTAATATTAATATTAATATGACACCAGTTTACAGCATCTGCTTGCCTAAAAACAGCCAGTATCACCCTGGCTGACAAACAGCAACATTTCTTATAGCTGGGGAACAGCAAACCCTACAAAACTCTTGTTTGGAGATCTTGGAAAGTACAAGTGGATTTCTGTCATTGTAACGGTGTGCGGGTCCTGCCAATGCAAGCTGATAATGGTTCCAATATGGGAAGAGAAATGTGACTCTGACTTCTGGCAAGCCAAGTGGAGAAGCCCTTTATGAAAAAAAAAGCTTATTTGATTTTTTTTCACTCAGAGAATGGCAACTGAAACAAGCTCCTACCTGAAAATGGGAGATAAAAAACTTTAATGTTCTCACACAGGCAACAAAACAGTGTCTAAACTGAATGTACATATCAACAGTCTTTCTAAATGTCTTCAATTTAAGTCAGATTAAAGATTTTTTTAACATAAGGGCCATGCTACTGAAAGCTAAAAATTTGTAGCTATGAATTCAAACAGAAAAGATGGAAAAAAAGAGATTAAAACAAACAAACAAACAAACAAACAAAAAACCCCCACAAAAACAAACAAACAAAAAAAACAACAAAAAAACCAAACCAAACCAAAATAAAACAAAACAAAACTAAACAAAAAAAAAGAAATTAGAACTGAGACTTTGATCATGTCTCTGTGATAAAAGGGACCAGTGCATAAAACAGATGTGTTTGGATGTGTTTGTGGCAGACTTTGTCAAAGAAGTAGAAGTATTAAAAGCATTCAGTGATCTCATGTAGGAGGATACTCAATGGCAGCAATGGCAGTGTAGAAAGAGAAATAGTAGCTACAGGAGGTTTTTTCTTTTGTTTTTCTGCATTCAAGGAGAGCAAGTAAGTCTTCAGAGGGACTCAGAGAGCTCTGTTAGGTGCACTGAAACACTCCCTGCACAGCCCTTTCCAAGGTGCTTATATTGAGATTAATCATTTGGTGCTCAGCTTTATCATATGGTCTCACATCAAAAGATCAAACAGATTTTTCACAGCAGTTTTGGAGCCAAAAAGATGTCAAAAAAAGGAATTTAAATTAAAAAAAAAAAAGAGGATATAAAGACAAATTCAAAAATATGTATTTTGGGAGGTTGTGATCTAACAAATTAGTGTCATTAAGAGCTGTAAAATCAATGCTAGAAGATGGTCTGTCTGTAAGAATTCGAAAATATTTGTTTACACACGATGTTTTCCCAGGTGATGCATAGGTGTACAAATGAGGACAACATTTATGTGCTCTGCAAATATTGATTAGAGTACAAGATCACCGTGTCTGTGCTCTTCTGAAAGCCTTTTCAAATGTATGTAATTCTCTTTTAAAATGACAAAGGGAAAAAACACAGTTACAAATCATGCACCTTTTTGATTTAGTGACTCATTTCAATTTATGGGTTTGCATATCAGAGGGTGCAAGGGTATATATTTTTGGTTTATATTTTGAATTCCAGGAAATAATTTTATTTAAGACAGACTCTCTGGAAAATAGAGAATATTCTCAACATAAAATATTGTGAGACAACTGTTCATAAATTTTAAATATTGATTTTTATATAATACCTCTGCACGGTTTCGCATTCTTGAAAATTATAAGATCTTTAGATTAAATAGTGCACAAATATTTTGTCCTTGAAATTTATATGAATTAATCCATAATTTAAAAGTGGAATCAAGGAATATTGCACTTTCAGTCTAAACTTATACTATCTTTACCTATGTAGTAACCAAACCATTGTATGGTATGTAGGCAACCAGACCATTCACATCTGATTCCTGTTGCCATGACAATGGATTTAGTCCCTGTTTTGTGCTTTGAAGGGCTTGCTTTCTTTCTCCAAATCTGATGCTCAGCTTGCTCCAAATTCCTTACATGAAAAAAAGTAAGACTAATAGAAGACTAACAACAAACGTGTGATTGTAATTATGCCTTCAAATACAATTGAGGGAAAATTATGAATGCAAAATTTCTTTAACCAAAGGCCTACACATGGCCAAGCTTGTAGCTATATAGCTCTGCTTTTATAAGAAAACTAACACAGTTCAGAAGAGGATGTGTGAATTTTGATACAGTTTTCATCATAATTTTGGATGTGATGAGGTTTGTGTCTGAAACCAGCAGGTCAAAATAAAATGTCATTTACATTCCTGAAGCTCTAAATTGCTTGTCTTGTCACCTCAGATAAGAGAGAGATTTGCTATTCCAGCTAATTTTCTCCATTGTTCACTATTTAAACATTTCTGTTCATCTACACAAACAATCTTCTAGTGCATCATCACTGCATCACAAAAAAAACCCTACATCCACAATTAGTTCAGTGCTGTTTACTCCAAGGCTGTAAATACAGTTGTGAGTTTATGAGAGAAAGTGTCACCATTTCTTCATTGTCTTAAGAATTTTTTATTTGAGACACCCTACTGTTTAGCAAATAGTGTAACATTGTTGTGGGCCTGACAGTGGTCAGAGAACAGGTTCTCAGCCTTCAAGCAGTTGCTTGAGTTCCTGTGAGAAAGATAAGCAAACGCTCTCATTCTGGCCTGGGAACTTTTAAGGAGGAACCCAAAACAATTCTTTATAGATAGCTTCCCCCTAACACCTGGTGTTTTTCCTACTTGTTTGCTGGTAAAGAGGTGGTGCTCTAAACTACCAGTCCTGTTCCTTGTAGAGAAGCATGGTACAAGAAGGGGTCTGTCTTTCAATAAAGTTGCTTTATGTCCTCCAAGAAGACTGGAGTTTATGTATCCTTGCTTCTGTAGACCCCAATGGTAACAATATAACATTTCACTGGCAGAAGTCTCTGGGTCTTCTCTTCAGTACATGGAACACCATTCAGCAGCAAATAATGGGAATTTTGCCGTTGTATGTTACAACTGCATAAATAATTGGTAGCATACATCTTCTATGTTACCAATTATTCTACTAGCAAGCAAAGACTACTATCCAACCTTTTATTATCAGTTGCCAAAACTTTCATAAGAAAGTTTTACAATTTAAATCACCTATGTTAAANNNCATGTTAAAAAAAAAAAAAAAAAAAAAAAAAAAAAAAAAAAAAAGTTTAGGTATAAACCATCCTAAAAATTGTTTCAGAGTTTAATAATCTGTTCTTGCAGCTATCACCATGAGACCCTGGATTCACAGAGAGGATATGTAGTGTAAAAATAATGCCACTAACCTTCTGTTCACTTCCAACAGAAACAGAAGAATCTGTCTTCCAAATAATTATATATTGCTTTATCTGATTTCCTAAAAGGGAAAATACAGTTAAAACCTATAGGTTGCCCTAATAAAGCCAGAAAGGCTCTGTGCATTATGATCATAGCCACTTGCATTTACTTGCATTATAATGAGTCAGTTCTGGTTCAAAGAAAGTTGAGAGTATTTGGCACATTCGTGCAGTGTCCTGCGAAGTGTTCTGTCATTTCCTGTGTTGGAAAAATGGTATGTTGGGATGGCTAGTTATATTTTCTCTCCAAAATTAAGTCTGATGTAATCCGTTACAAACTGTGGAATGGAACATGCTTCCCCTCAAAGAAATGAGAGGCCGACACCATTGCTCTTTTAAAATGAAGTTTTTCTTGACTTCCCCTAAGTTTAGATTTGTTGTCTCTTACAGATCCCAATCTTTTAAGATGATGCACTCTCCACTGCTGACTTTTCAAGCAGTGTAAAACTTGTGTGCTGACACTGACAGCTCTGCTGGAGGTTGTGCTGTGGGGTTGGGTCATTATGGAAGTGGTCTGGGGAGAATATGTCTGCTTTTCCTTACCCTAAAGAGTGTCCACTCTGTGGTTTGGGGTTTTTTGTGAGATGCTTCAGGTCACTTTCCAGAGGGCTCCTTCAGTTTGATATTCACATAGTCAGTAGTATGTATAAATTTTAAGTGTTCACCTATTTCAACCAATCTTTTGCGACTTTAGGATTGCAGACTGACAAGATTGCCTGAACTCATCTTGAAACAGAAATATGATATTTAATCTCCTCTCAAGATACCTGATGGAATTTCTAGGGATTCACAAGTGGACAGCAGTTAACTTCTCCTTTAGAAAACTAAAAGAAATATAGTAGCCTTTCTCTTCTATTTTACTGCCCTTTCATAAGATTTTCTCTTAACTGTTTATTTCTAATGAGATGGGAAGAATTGATTTGTTTTTCCTTTTTTTTCCTGGTTTTTTTCGACCTCTGTCTATTTATCATTAGACAAGGCCTGTATGCTTAAAAAGAGAAGACCCTAGTGCCAAATTAATAATATCCAGAAAATATTGCAGAGGAGCTCTATTTCTGTTAGATTCATGACTGGTAATTTCTGAGTTCATCCTTTAAGGGTCTTAAATAAGCAATAGCACTTGTCTGTGATTGATCTATAACCTAGCAAAACATATCTGGTAATGTTTTTTTTAGGCATTTAGCTAGCAGTTAGTCTTAGGAAAAAGAAAAAAGATAAAGTATAATACCTATTTATCATACGAAACATTCATTAGTTTTCCCAAGGCTTCCTGCATAATTCATATCAATATTTAAATCACCTGACCAGCAGAGAGACTGCAAAGCTAATGGTTTTTATGATGGTGCACTTTCTTCCCTGTATGCAGATTAAAGTTTGATGAAATTGATCTCTTCTGATTGATTTGTTGAAAGATTTTTTTTTTCAGCAATCTCTTCTGGTATAAGAAGTTTTCTGGACTATCTTGAAAAGGAAAACACCTTTCCCTCATTTTTCTGATTTGGTATTATTCTTCTGGTATCAAACCCTTGTTATTTGAATGTTCTTAGCTTTCAGTAGCTTTAGGCCTGCATGAAGATTAAAATTCTATTAGTATTTCCATAGTCTTAGGATATCTTTGAGACTAGAGTGTCTTCTGTGAAATAATTCTGCCATTTGCTGTAATACTTTGTCCAGACTTCAATTAAAGTTTCAACAATTTTAGTAGACTTGATGCTTCAGTATGTTCCCGCAAACATACCTTCTCTATTGACCTGGAAATGCCTCTATTCAGAAACATGTCTTTAATTCTGGATATGTATATCTAGTGAGGTTTTTCTTTAATTTTTATGGATTTATATTCTTTTGGCACCAATCATTATTTTCAGGCTTAGGGGTTGCAATACATATACAAGAGGCAAGACAAATGGACTGGGAAATTAATTTCAGAATATGGAAACTTATATATGTATATGAAATTATGGGCTATAAAGTAGCTAATACTGAAAAAATTGTGCATGTCTCTGAAAATGTCAGATGCAATGCTCAGCGGCAGATAAGAAAAAAAATACTCATGAGAATTTGGACAAATTAACATTATGTCTCTGTATTGAATGTTGTCAGNATACCACATACAAAGTTATACTGCTGGTCCAAATCTGACCAGTATGATCAATTATTGTGCAAAGTTGTTTACATGAGACATACATAATTTATTTCTTTCCTCAGACCACTGTATGACTATTCGTCTCAATAGCATCCATTTATGCAGAATTATGCAGAATAATTCTCAGGCAAGGATCAACTGAAATGGTGGTTGTAAGAAAACAAGTACAGTTCAGATACATGGATAAAAATTTATAAGTAAGCTGANATTCTGGATATGTATATCTAGTGAGGTTTTTCTTTAATTTTTATGGATTTATATTCTTTTGGCACCAATCATTATTTTCAGGCTTAGGGGTTGCAATACATATACAAGAGGCAAGACAAATGGACTGGGAAATTAATTTCAGAATATGGAAACTTATATATGTATATGAAATTATGGGCTATAAAGTAGCTAATACTGAAAAAATTGTGCATGTCTCTGAAAATGTCAGATGCAATGCTCAGCGGCAGATAAGAAAAAAAATACTCATGAGAATTTGGACAAATTAACATTATGTCTCTGTATTGAATGTTGTCAGTAGTTCTAATTATTTAATCTTTCAAATATTATAGTAGAAGTAGAAAAAATCATGGCTACAGAACAGAGAATATTAGAATTGCTTCCATATGAGGAAAGAGTGAAAAGCTGAGATTTAGCATGAACTACAACAACAACAAAAAAAATAGCTTCACAAAAATGTCAGACAAATTCAGAAAGAAATCTGGTGGCTGTTAAAAACAAGAGCCTGAGCAAACCCACAGTTCTGGAAATCCCTGAGCCTTATGTTTTTGGAAGACAAGAGAGTAAAGCTGGGTAAGGATTAATTAATAGTGGTCCTGTACTAGTACTCTTGTTAAAATATATATATATAT
>VYXD01013789.1:208150-219806 GCA_013397195.1 Hylia prasina | reverse complement strand
CGAGGGCGGCGGGACGAGCCGTCGCTCTCCATCGACCTCACCTTCCACCTCCTGCGGCACCTCTTGCTGCTCGCCCGCGCCCAAAGCCAGCGCGCCCGCGCCGATTCCAACCGCCGCATCCTCGACGCCGTGGGGCGCTGAACCCCCCGGAATTCCCGGGTACCCCGAGCCCCCCGCAACCCCGGGGCTGCACCGGCCTCCAGCCGCCGCCTCGGCCTCTGCACTGTAGGACGCTCGGCACCAACAGCGGCACGGGCTGGACCCGCCTCAGCCCCAGCGCTGGGGCGAGAGGGAGCGGAACCGGCCCCGGGACCGGCCCCGGGACCGGCCCGCACCGATTTTGCAATAAAACGTGGTGGAAACCCGAGGCGTGAGCGAGTGCGGGGTGGGGGCGGCTGCGACTGTGCAGGGCCAGGGACTGGGCAAACTGGGAACGTGCTCACCGGGAATGGGCTCACTGGGAATGGGGAGTGGGGAAATAGGCTCAGTGGGAACAGGGGAATGGGCTCACCAGGAACAGGGAATGGGTTTATCGGGAATGAAGAAGGTGCTCACCAGGAATGGGGAAACAGACCGTGGGAGTGGTGGAATGGGTTAACCAGGAAGGGACAGACTCGCTGGGAACAGGGGAAGGGCTCATTGGAAAGGGGGAAAGGGCTCAGGATGACAGAATGAGCTGGGCCAGGGCTGGGAAGGAGCAGCTGGACCAGCAGCACAAACCCCCCAGCACTGGGAACAAGGCTGTGTGTGTTCTGGGACAGGAGGTGACATGTCATGTTCTTCAGGAGGGGTGAGATGCCCACAGCCCCCCCAGTGTGGGAGAAGTAGGAAAAATATGGGGCAGAGGGATGGGATGGGATGGGATGGGATGGGATGGCATGGCATGGCATGGCATGGCATGGCATGGCATGGCATGGCATGGCATGGCATGGCACAGGGGGGCTGCACCCACCTGCCCACAGGTGGGGACATGAGCAGGGGAGCAGTCCTCCCCCCTGCCCAGGAAGGGGGCCGAGGCTGGGAGCTGGGGGAGGGACAGACACAGGCCCTTTGAGGGAGGATATCCACCCATGTGGGAGCACCAGGAGTGGGGGAAACCTCTGTGGGACACACGGTGCTGCTGAGCGGGTCAGGGCTGGAGTCGTGGGCGGGGAGGGGGGCACTGTGGTGGGCCATGTTTCAGGCCCCCAACCAAGGGGATGGGGATGAAGCTTTCTGAAGCAGCGGGGGGAGGTTCAGCCTCCTTGTGGGTGGCCCTGCTCCTCACTGGGACGTCCAGTGTGGTCTGTGGAAGGCGTCCCTGCCAGGGATGTCCCTTCCCACCTAAAGCAGCCAGAAATTCTGTGATAACATCCCAAAACCTGCTGGAAGGGCAGCGCGGCAGGGCTGGAGCAGGAAGTGGTGGTTTTGGTGGTGTGCCTGGGAAGGACTCGGTGGGGAGGGCAGGCAGCACAGTGCTCCACAACACTGGCAGGGGGTGCAGCCCTCAGATTTCACGTGAGCTGCTCTCAGTGACCCAACAGCTCTGGTGGGAGTCTGCTCCGAGGGAGAACGGAGTTGGGGAGCACGGCCATTGGGAAGGAGCTCGAGGCTGGAGATTCCCCACTCCAGGCCCTGCTCCAGCTGCTTGTGCTGTGGCCAGTGGGACTTGAAAGGGGAAACTCCACCAGGGCATGAGCACCCTGGAGCTGAAAGGCCATGCTGGCAAGAAGGATGGTGGTGGGACAACCCCTCCTAGGAGATACTTATGCCGTGTTGGACACTGACTTGGACAGCTCGCTTCAGCCAGCCCTGACGAGCGGGGCTGGGGCTGGTGGGGCTCTAGGGGCCTCCTGCCCCTCACACAGCCCTGGGTGTCTTCCCAGCTGGAGGGACCACAACCCCTCTGGGCAGCCTGTTCATGCCCCCTGTGTGATCAGCCTCGCTGCAAAAAATACCCCAAATCTTTGGAGGCCAATTTGTGCCTGTTGCTGCTGGTTCTGTCACTGGGCTCCACTGGGAAGAGCCTGGCTCCCTCCTCCCGCCCTCCCCAAACATTCCAGTTCCTCCTCATGCAGCACATGCTCCAGTCCCTTTGGCATTGCTTTGACCCTTTCCTGGGCTCCAGATGTCACATCCTTCTTGCTCCAGGAAGGCCCAGCCTGGCCAGGATGCTGCATCCACAGCTCTCCATGCTTCAGGGAGGGGAGGGCTCCCCACCTCCCTTCATCCTCCCCAGCCCAATGGGCTGTTGTCCACCTGGAGCCACTGGGAAAGGATGTCACTGGTGCCTCCCTGACAGTGCCACCACTGAGGATTTTGTTGTCCCTCATGTCCCTCAGTAACTGTAGTTGGACACTTTTGGTTAGTAATTACATCGTGAACCTCATGGGCTCAGCTAATCTTCTCTTCTAAGGAAAAGGGAAGACCTTCCCAAGAGAATCCCAAGGGCTGTCTGGATGGGAGGAACCAGGAGTGTTGTCAGCAGGACTGAACAGCACCAGGGGAAAAGGTAATTCTGGCAACAGGAGGTCACAGTCACTGGCTCATTGACCACCTGCTCAGAATGGACCCCAACTCAAATGGAGGAAAGAGCTGTGGAGTGATCAGCACGAGGAGGGAGATACACCCAGCAGAGAGGAGTTTGAGCCCTAATTAATAACAGAGTTCTGTAATTGGCAACCAACGAGTGCTGGTTCCTTGCTCAAAGGTATAAATAGTGTAAAGTTCTGATTCTGAGGGAGCAGGGAACAGCCTTGTGGAAACCCTTATCTTCTGGCTCTGCACTAGCTGGAATAAAACCAGAAATCCCTTGCCTTGATTTGTGGATCATCAGGGCACAGCAGGAAGCAGGGAGCTGTTTTTGATGGCCCAGGTGGGATGGCCAGAGTGCCCTGCCCTGACTGACTGGCCACTCCAGGCAAGGGGGCTTGGCAGGATGAATTCCAGGTTGAATTCCCAACCTCGTGGTGGGGAACTCTGGATGACAGCCCTGGCACAACCAGTAGCTCAGTGGCACAACACATCCTGGAGGCATTTCCTTGGTGAAGGGGGCAGTTGGAAATTGCCAAGAAGCAGGATTTGGGGTCTTGGCTCTGCATAAGCTTAAGAAAAAAATATTTTGTTTCTACAGTTTGGTGATGCATGTCTTGGATTTTTGATGTTTGCACACACGTTTTCACACGCAGAGCTGGAGATGTGAAAACTGGGATTTGGATGTGTGCTTGGGGATAGTGTATGAAACACTGGGAATTCCACAACTGAAATGGGTTCCTCTGCCTCTGTAGAAATTCCACTTTGCTCTCCTCTAGGATGAATCCTGAAGAGTTAGTGTGTCCTATGACTCAAGGTAAATTGAAAAGACATTGTAATCAATGGTTGCCTCATTCTGAATTAGATGATGGTGAAAGAAAAAGCCAGAAAACAACAGGACTTTAAAATATAATACAATTTTACAGTTGATGTTACTTCACAGGAGGCAAAAAGAATGGGATGGATTCCCTGCTGTAGACCTGGTTTTCACTTCAGGAAATAATTAATAAAGTAAGAAAAAAAGTGGTTTAGTAGATCCAAAAGTGTCAAAATGGAATATATTCTTTGAGGAATGAAGAAAAGAGGATAAGGGGAAAGATATTTATGGCACGGGACAAGAAGATAAAAGAGACAAAACCCTAAAGTCCAACAATTGGCAGCTCCTCCAACCCAGGGATGAAAGCTGGAGGTGGGCAGTGAATCTGGCAATGGAACGGATCCCATTCCCAGCAGGATCAGGGAGAAAGGCAAGTGGGATTACAAGCACACTTAGGGCAGCAGATGGACCTGAGGGAGAGGCAGGGGATGTGCAGGTGCTGGCCACACTTCAGACCTGCTGAAACAGGGACAGCAAGCAGGGTCACATCACAAACATCCCGACAGAATGGGTAGTGTAATTAAAACCAAGATGTCAGTTCATAATCCAAACAAGGAGGACATCCAGGCTCTCCTGGAATATTTGTTTCCCCATGAGGGATGGAGGGCATTTTAGAAAAGGCTTGAAAAGAAGGAGTTGGGAAAATAGGATTAGATCAAATGGTTCACAGCACCCCAAATCCTCACAAATTTCATCCTAAGAATGACCGAGAGTGGGATCCCAACCAGAGTGCTGGTGAGATTCACTAAAATTATATTAGAAAATTATTTTGCTGGGATTCTAAGAGGAAGTGAAGAAACTGTAACTCCTTGCCAAGGGAAAGAGGGAGCAAAGGAGTCTCCACTGGCTTTGTATGAAGGTTGTGTGAAGTGGCTCCCGAATGGATGGAGTCAGATCCAGCAAGGGGAGGAAGCAGGATGCTGTTTAACAGGCTTTCTGTTGGGTAGTTGGCCCCTGCTGCGAGGAACAGGCTCCAGAAGAGAGAAGTGGAGGGGATGGTTATTTCCCAAGTGATGCCTGTAAGGATAGGGAAGAGGTAGAAGAGAAGAGCCAAGAGAAATTACTGAATCCATTGTCGGGGGCAAGCAATTTCAGGGATGAGGGTGGGGCTGAGGGTGGGGATTAACACCCCTGCAAAACTATCAGGGTGCCCATTGCAGACAGGAAAGGCCCTGGGAAAAGGAGTGACCCCGACTTACAAATGGACAGAAGGAAAATCAGAAGATGCAGAAATTAGGCTGGACTGAAGGGGAGCAGAGGCATTTCCTATTCTCCTGGCCAATCCTTTGGTCCCAGTTAAACTGGGGAATGAAACAATGGATTTTCTAGTGAATAATGGAGCAGTGAATTCTGTAGTTATGCTGAAGAACCTTTAAGCAAAACCAGGGAGGAAACTCCTCCTTCACATCCCATGGAATTCACGACTGGGATCACAGAATGACCCCATCACTTTCTCTGCATGCCAGAGTGTCCTTTGCCATTGCTGGGGAGGGATTTGCTGTGCCAGCTGTGCAGGTCTTCACTGACAGAAGCAGTGACATGGTAAATGGAGGTTGGAAGTTGGGGCACACTGTGGCCACTGCCATGAAGGTATTGGGAAACAACCCCCTGCCCTTGAACAGCTCTTCCCAGAAAACCAAACTGGGAGCTCTCACTTGGGCCCTGAGCTGAGGAAGTAAATATTGTGCAGACTCAAAGCATGCCTTTGGCACAGTCCATGCTCATGGAGCAGTTTGGGAAGAGCAAGGAGTTTTGTCCTCATGGGGGAGTTCAGAAAAATATGTAGCTGAAATTCCAAAGCTATGGAAAGCAGTTCTTCAACCAAAGGACCTCACAATAATACGTTGCAAAGACCCCCCAGAAAAAGAATCCAAATATTTTAAAGGGAAATAGAAGAGCAGATCCAGCAGTGGAAGAAGCTGCATTGAGGAAACCAAGTTATGAAGGAGCTTTGATTCCACAAACCTGTGCAGATTCATCTCCAACAAATTATACCAACAGGGAGAAACAGTGAGTGGAACAGCTTAACTGTACTAAAAATAAAGAAGGGTGGTGGAAAACACCTGGAAAGAAGCTCTTGGAGATAATGGAACTCCAACTTAAAAGGCTGCATCAAGAGACACACACACACAGGGGCAGATGCATCACTGCTTTTGGCACAAAAAATTCTTTGGGTGCAAGATGCAAAGTTTAGCAGACAGAGTAGTTAAAAATTCATCTTACGCTGTGTTAATCATCCAAAAATAAGAAAGAAAATACAGTGAGGAAGCGCAAAGCAAGGAATAACCCCTGAGAAACATTGGCAAATGGATTTTACAGAATCACCCAGCTGTAATTAATGCAAACATTTATTGGTATTTGTTGGAGTCCAGGGCACAGGGGAAATCCCACGAGCTGCCCTGGGGGGTTTGAGACCCTGCCTGGGACACCAGGAAAGCATTGACTTTGACCTCAGTCCATGGGAAAACTTAGAGATGAATTAAAAACAACAGAGATTTGAAATAAATGGTAGTTTGTCACAGGGTGAAAATTTGTAGTTTTGGGTTTTTAGAATGGAGGTAGATGAGAAGAAGATGGAGAATTATGGTTGGTGTCTCATCTTCTTCTTCTTCTCCATCTCCTGCTGTGACCTGGCATAGAGACATTGGTAGAAAGAATTTGATGTAGAAATTGCATGTCTAGAATAGGTAGTGACCATTGGTATAAAATTGTAAATATAGTATGTTTTAAGAGTTAATTGGACCAGAGGTCTATAAAGGACCTTGAATTTCCTGCCTGGTGTGCTTGCCAGCTTGGTTTTTTTCAGCGTGTTAAGCCTGCAGTAAGGTGGTGTGCAGATCTTGAGATAAGAAACTGAATAAACATCTTTGAAGACCAAAGCTGCAAGTTCCATTCATCCTTTTAAACCCTGGTACAGGACTGTGTGGAGAAAAAAAACCCTTATTAGGGGGTTCCCAGAAAGGAAATTCCACAGGTGTTCATCAAGCACTTTTCTGGCTGGCTGGTGTTACCAAACAGTTCAAATGCCTGGAGAAAAGGCCTTGGAGGCCCAAATCTGTCTGTTCCAGAATCCTGAACCTGAAGCAGAAATATTAGGGGAAGTAGACAGTGCAGGATGGGCCTGGAATGCAGAATCCACCACTGAGCAGGTGTCCTCCAGTCAAGAAGATCTACAGGACAGTCCTCTGGAAGGAGCTGATGGCACACTCTCCGTGGATTCCACAGCTTTGTGGAAGGTGGGATCTGAAAACCAGGAGTGCAGCGGCAGCTCAGTGTGAGGTGACAGGAGCCAGAGCCTGACCCGGCTCGGAAAGGAGAGCTGATTGCACTGACAGAGCCCTGGAGCCCTCACACGAGAAGGCTGTGAACACATGGACTGACTCAAAATTTGCTGTTGGAGTGGTCCGTGCCCACGGAGCGATTTGGAAAGAGAGAGAGGGCTGTGAACCTCGAAGGGATCTCCCAGGAAACACGGACAAGACATACAGAGGTTGTTAGAGGGCACGCAGGTACCTCACAGGGTGGCAATAAGGCATTGCAAAGCTCGTCCATTCAGGGGAAACCCCAGTGAATACTGGAAATGGCCTGGCTGACAAAGACAGAAAGTGGCAAATTTGTCAGATCCCGAAAACAGCCCTGAAGGATGGTGGGTTACATCCAGCAAACAGGAAATAATTCCCCAACACCTTCCGAGGAAGATGGCAGAGGAGCAACAAACTCACTGGGAAATAGAGTCTCTAGCAGAAGCACTGAAACCTCCACGTCTGAGTGCCATAAAAAGCACCATTAAAAAGTACCAATCCTGTTTAAAGAACAACACACGTCAAATGAGAGGGCCCACACCCAGGACTGCTGGGAAAGAGAGTGGTCTGTGACAAAGTCTTGTGCCAGCTAATGCTTCCTTATTTACTTATAGTAGTGATTAATAGGTACTAGCCAATAGCTTAGTTTTGAGAACAAGGATTGTGTGTCAGAACAAACAATGGTAACAGAAGTACCTTATGACCCAACCACATACTTAAAATACTTTCAAAGAGAAAAGATTCATCAGAAGATCTGAAACCATACCAAAATAAGTCCTCAGAAATTGCTGGCATATGTGCTTGTATTCAGCATATATGTGATGAATATGTATTTCAGGAATATAACCTGGTCTGTTAGGTTAGTGGGCGTGCATGCTTTGAGGAGAATTTCCCATGCACCCAGCACTCCTAACTGAGCCACGTTAACTTTCTGACCAAGCAAAATGGTTGGAGAGTTTATTTCCCAGTTTTCCATGACACCAGGGCTTTCCCCTGTTGCACCACCCAGAGAGAAGGGATTAGGGT
This sequence comes from Hylia prasina, assembly GCA_013397195.1. NCBI lineage: Eukaryota > Metazoa > Chordata > Aves > Passeriformes > Sylviidae > Hylia > Hylia prasina. Next base: position 212,090 of record VYXD01013789.1, on the reverse strand, counting down.
TTCTTAAAAGTAAAACAATACCCAGGTGGGGTGTCCCAGAAGGAATTTCTACGGATAATGATCCCTACTTAATAGCAGAAATGGTGCAGGAAGTGTCCAAATTTTCAGTCTATTTGGGAACTACACCCCTCATGGACCCCACAGTCCAGCAGGAAGACAGAAAGGATGAATCAGACAACAAAGAGGCAAATATCCAGACTACAATGAAAGGCTCGAGTGGAGCATCACCTTTGGCTCTTACACGAGTTTGTGTCAGTCCCTGGGGTCAAAGCAGGAATGAGCACTTTGGGAACACCACTCTGGAAGGCATAACCTCGTATCCACACACGGAGACCAGGCGTGTGCAAGGTGACAAGCAGAGCCATAGAAATATTTAATTTCTCTTTTGCAGCCTTTTTCCTCATCCACGGGTGTTTGAATCAGGGGCCCCACCCTTCCCTTGGGTACCCTGGGCAGTCCTTTCAATCCAGAGAAATGATCCGTGTTTGGACATGGAGGGATGAGACTCTGCAAGAAAGGTGGGAAGGTATTTTCCCAACAGTGTTAAGGACACAGGAATCAACTCTTGGATCCATTGCATGTGAGAAAAGAGTCCCTGAGATACATGGAATTCACACCTGGAAACCTGAAGCTCCAGCTGACTGAGGACATATAAGTATGATCTTTAATATTTTTATCTGTTTATGTATAATTAATTTTGTAAGTAAAGTACTTAGGTAATACGTTGCTACTTTATGGTGATCCATTCTATAATATTTGAAGTTTTTAAATTTTACAGCTTGTCCAATCAATCAGGAAAATTCAAACCCCAGCAGTAAAACTGCTGGGTTTCCCAGCGTCACAATCAGTGAAGGACCCTTTGGATTGGGGAATTTTAATCGTAGATTTAAACCTGATATTGCTCCTTAAGTCCCAAACCCCTGTGAGGATCTTCCATGGGGTTTAACATAAGCCAAGCAGAAGGTAATTGGCATTAAATGTGTGATGGATTGACCTTGGCTGGACACCAGGTGCCCACCAGAGCTGCTCCATCACTCTCCCCTCCCTTGGGCAGGGAAGAGAAAATATCAGAAAAGCTCATGGCTCAGGATAAGGACAGAGAAAGGTCACCAATTACTAAGGTGGGCAGAGCAGACTTGATTTGGGAAAATTAGTTTAATTTGTTGCCAGTCAAATCAGAGTAGGGTAACAAGAAGTAAACTCCAAGAACACCTTCCCCTCACCTCTCCCTCCATCCCAGGCTTAGCTTTATTCCCAATTCTCCACCTCTTCCCCTCCAGTGGTGCAGTGGGATGGGAATGGGGGTTACAGTCAGTTCACCACGTGGTTTCTGCCACTGCTTCCTTCTTAGGGAGAGGAGTCCTTGCCCTGTGCCCGTGTGGGAGGGGGCAGCCCTCTGCAGACTCCAGCAGGAGTCCTTCCCATGGGCTGAGGCTCTTCCCAAGCTGCTCCAGTGTGTGTCCCTTCCATGGGGACAGTCCCTCGGGAGATGTTCCAGCCTGAGTCCCCCACAGGGTCACGGGTCCTGCCAACAAACCTGCTCCAGCATGGGCTTCCCACAGGTCCAAAGGTCCCTGCCAGGACCCTGCTCCTGCATGGGCTTCCCACAGGTCCAAAGGTCCCTGCCAGGACCCTGCTCCAGCATGGGCTTCCCACAGGTCCAAAGGTCCCTGCCAGGACCCTGCTCCTGCATGGGCTTCCCACAGGTCCAAAGGTCCCTGCCAGGACCTTGCTCCAGCATGGGCTTCCCACAGGTCCAAAGGTCCCTGCCAGGACCCTGCTCCTGCATGGGCTTCCCACAGGTCCAAAGGTCCCTGCCAGGACCCTGCTCCTGCATGGGCTTCCCACAGGTCCAAAGGTCCCTGCCAGGACCCTGCTCCTGCATGGGCTTCCCACAGGTCCAAAGGTCCCTGCCAGGACCTTGCTCCAGCATGGGCTTCCCACAGGTCCAAAGGTCCCTGCCAGGACCCTGCTCCTGCATGGGCTTCCCACAGGTCCAAAGGTCCCTGCCAGGACCCTGCTCCTGCATGGGCTTCCCACAGGTCCAAAGGTCCCTGCCAGGACCTTGCTCCAGCATGGGCTTCCCACAGGTCCAAAGGTCCCTGCCAGGACCCTGCTCCTGCATGGGCTTCCCACAGGTCCAAAGGTCCCTGCCAGGACCCTGCTCCTGCATGGGCTTCCCACAGGTCCAAAGGTCCCTGCCAGGACCTTGCTCCAGCATGGGCTTCCCACAGGTCCAAAGGTCCCTGCCAGGACCCTGCTCCTGCATGGGCTTCCCACAGGTCCAAAGGTCCCTGCCAGGACCCTGCTCCTGCATGGGCTTCCCACAGGTCCAAAGGTCCCTGCCAGGACCTTGCTCCAGCATGGGCTTCCCACAGGTCCAAAGGTCCCTGCCAGGACCCTGCTCCTGCATGGGCTTCCCACAGGTCCAAAGGTCCCTGCCAGGACCCTGCTCCAGCATGGGCTTCCCACATGTCCAAAGGTCCCTGCCAGGACCCTGCTCCTGCATGGGCTTCCCAGGGGGTCACAGACTCCTTTGGGCACCCCCTGCTCCAGGCACCCCCCCGGGTGGACACCACCCACCTGCTCTGGGCTCCTCCAGGACCTGCAGGTGGGTCTCTGCTCCCCCTGGGCACCCACAGGCTGCAGGGGAATCCCTGCCCCAGCACTTGGAGCACTCCTGTCATTCCTTCTGCTCTGATCTGAGAGCTCCAGGGCTGTTGCTCTCACATACGTCATTCCTCTCTGGCTGCAATTACCTCTAAGCAAGAACTCCTTTTTCCTCCTTAGATACATTATCCCTGAGGTGTTCCTGCCAAAACTGATGGGCTCTGCCTTGGCCAGCAGCAGGTTCATCCTGCAGCCAGCTGGCTTTGGCTCTCCTGGACACGGGGGAAGCTTCTGTCAGCTTCTCACAGAGGTGGCCACTACCAAAACCTTGCCACAGAAACCCAATGCAAACCCAATCAAATGGACAAAATTCCACAGATGGGACATACAGCTGGATAAGTGATGAGAGTAGCTGGACAACCCACCGGCCTTTGTGGGGGAAAGTGAAAAGACATTCCTTATGTTAACATTGTGCCCCTTATGGAGAAAAAGGCCTTTGGAAGCACCTTATGAGGAATAAGGAGAAATAATGATGCATCTTGGAGACCCCCTTGGACAGCAACTGTGCGTTAGAATCCATGCTCAGTGCACAGATCAGGTGGGGGTACAATTTAACTGGACAAGCAGAGGCATCAGCAAATCCCAGGGGGCTGCCCAGAGGACAGGCTGGTTTGGGAGGGCAGTGGCAGGTCATGAGCACCTGGACACAAAGCACAAGGAAGAAAATTGCCCAAAACAGAGGAGAACTAAGGTGGGGCTCTCCTGAGGCATCCCAAGCTGGGGTGGCCCCCGTGGCACCCAGCTGAGGGGCTGCTGAGTGCTTGAGCCCCTCCCAGACACCTCTGGAGGGTGATGGCACAAGGGAACATCCCTGAGGAGCGGGGGGAAAGGCAAACGCTGCATCCACGAATGTCTGGTGCGGGCATGGGGAAGCCACAGCCCCTCACGCTCCCCGGGCATCGCCCAAGCCCTCCCAGGGATACATGGAAGGAGTGTGAAGGAGCAGATGGCGGCAGGGAGCAGCTGGGCTGAGCCCAGGGCTTGGTCCGCTGGCAGCCGCATCGCCTCTGCTTGGAGCGACAGCTCGGGGACCCAGGAGAGCGGAGACGTCCCGTCTGTTCCCGGTGCCCGGGATGCTGCACCCCAGCCCCAGCCAGCGCGGCTGCCGCGGTGTGCCGGCTGCCGGGGCTCCGCAGGGCTCAGCCCGTGCTGTCCCGGGCCGGGCAGGGTGTGGCAGCGGGGATGTCCCCACGGACCCCGCCGCAGGGGGCCCGCGCCGCCCCAGGCCCCCGCCCCAGCGCATCATCGGCGCCCTGGAGACGCGGCCGGG
>VYXD01013789.1:190326-201405 GCA_013397195.1 Hylia prasina | reverse complement strand
GGGATAGGGGACAGCCGGGATAGGGGACAGCCGGGACACGGGACAGCCGGGATAGGGGACAGCCGGGATAGGGGACAGCCGGCCCCGGGAACACCCGGGACGGGGGACACCCGGCCCCGGCGATACTCGGGACAGGGGACAGCCCACCCCGCCCGCCCCTGGTGCGGCCGCAGCAGGAGGCGACACACGCGGGTCGCGCTGCTCCTTTATTGGTACAAAACGGCGGCAGGGGGTGGNNNGGTCGGGCCCCGGGACAGCCCCCGCTGGAACCTCCCGCTGCCGCCGGTGGCGGGGGCGAGGGGCGCAAGGCTGCCGCTGCCCTTTGGAAAAAGAACCTGAGCAACAAGGGCAACACCGGGGACACCTCGCCGCTCCCTGGTCACCGACACCACTGCGCACCGGGGGTGGGACAGCACCGGGAAGGCAGCCCGATGCCAACCCCCCAGCTCCTGGGACCAGGGATGGAGTGTGTACTGGTGGGGACAGGGTGGATCCATGAGGTCCAGTCCCTGATGTTGGAGGGTCCCAGTGGAGCCGGGGGCTGCCCACAATAAATACAAATAAATACGGATTCCAAGCATGGAGCTTGCCTGGACTGGACCGCATCCCCCTCTTCCCCTGGGTAGAAGGTGAGCACCCCCTCAGGCACAGCCGCGGGGAGGCCACCACTCCCTTGGGAGGCACGGCTGGCCCAGGCCTGGAGGCAGGGCTCTGGGAGCAAGGAATGTCCCTAAAATGTCCCCTCTCCGTGGTCCACAGGAGAGGCCATCCCTCTCTTCTCCTCCTCCCTGGGGAGGATTGGTCCTTTGGGGCAGAGGGAGACCAGCAGCAGGGGCTTGTTGTGCAGGTCCGGAGAGCCAGGGGCTGGCAGGTGGGCACAGCTGGCAGCTCAGGGCCTCTCCTGGGGGCAGGGATGGGGCCAGCCCTGCAGCCAGCCGGGCCTGTGGTCCTGTGGCCAGCCAGCTCAGCAGTCCATGCTGTCGCTCTCACACCAGGCTGAGGGGCCATCAGTGCCAAAGTACCTGTCTCCAAAGTTACCTGGCAGAGAAAGGGACAAAGTGAAGGCACAGCAGCACCAGCCCCACCAGAGCCCCTTCAGTGTAGCCGCAAGGCTGTCCCTAGGGCTGCTGGCCCCAGCCACGAGGTGCAGCACACCCTGGGCCCCCTCACCGATGCCCGGGATGATGTGGAACTCCTCATTGACCCGCTTGTCCACAGCGGTGGTGATGATGCGGACGCGGGGAAAGGCGTAGGCCACGGAGTGCACCCCCATCTCCGCCATCAGCAGCGACAGCAGGAAGATCCTGTCCTCCTGCACGTCGTGGTCCTGTGGCACACGGAGATCTGAGGGCCCCGCTGGGCGCAGGGGATCCCACGCCCCCGCCCGCCCGCCCGGCCCCTCACCAGCAGCACGCGCACGGCCATCATGGCCGCGGCCCCCGTGGACCCAGTGCTGTCCATCAGGATGACGTAGTCCTCGCTGATCTCCTTGGGCAGGCGCAGGTAGTGGAGCTGGGGAGGGAAGGAAGGGCGCTTGGTGACGTGCTGCTGGCGCGTGGCTGTGTGCCAGGCTGCAGCAGGACCCACCTCGGGCTCCCCTGTGTCCAGGTTGGTCTGGATGAGGATCTTGCCCAGGCGGATGTCCTTGCAGACCGCGGTCAGGGCCTGCTCCATGGTCTCGCCCGCTCGCAGGATGGACACGCCGGTGATCTGGGAAAGGGGCAGGGACACATGCTGGGTGCTCCTGGTGCAGGGCGGCCTCCTCGGGAGCTGTGCTCTCATGGGGAGCAGGGAGCGGGGACCGTGTCTCACCCGCTGCCTGTGGAACCGCTTCCCCTCGTACATGGTGCCCTGGGGCGTCTCCACAGTGACCGACTGCAGAAGGGGGAGCACAAGGAGTGTGGGGGGAGCCAGACCCCAGGTGGCTCCCAGGAGGGAAGATGGGGACGGGGCTGTGGCTGCACCCAGGAGTGGTCACTCACCTTCAGTGGCAGGAAGGACAAGGCATGCTCAATCAGCAGCCGCATCAAGCGCTTGGAGTAGAAGATAAATTCGTCCCTGGTCGTGTCTTTGTTCCTGGGAGGGATGACACATTTGAAGGGGGGAACAGGGCCCCTGCCATCCCCTGCAGACCACATGTGGGGCTCCAGAGGCCAGCCAGCATGGAGAGCAGTCCCAGTCTATGGGAACCAGAGCACTCTTGGAGTGACACAGCCAGTGATCACCAGCACTGTGGGGCTGAGACTTCAGCTTTTGTCTTAGACAGAACCACAGAGACAAGAGAGTGGCTTAGCTACACTGGGAGGGAGCCACAACACCAGTTACAGACATCAGAGAAAGCTGGGAGAGAATGGGGAGTAGGAACAGGTCAGGCAGGACCCTTGGTCCTGGGGCAGGAGCAATGGGTGAGTGTTGGGGAGCCCGGGGGGGAACAGGAGCAGAGCCAGGAGGGCCTAGGACCCCACTGTGGAACATGGTGCACCATGGCTGAGCGTGCTGGGTGACAGAACAAAGTTGAACATGTCCCCAGCTCTCCCCTCTACATGCCATGTCAGAGATAAAGCACTGCCAAGAACCAGGTGACTCTGAAATACCCATCGTGCTCTTTTCATAGCTCTGACGTACTGGAGGCAGCAGTAAAACAAACACAAACCGGAACAAAGCTGCCATGGGGCTGCAATTCCCAGGAAACATCACCCCTCCCCTGGGAGGGGTAAAGCCAGCCCTGCATGCAGGGCACTAACCCCACAGCAGAGGGGAAGTGGATGGCTTTTCCTACTGGGAGCACCCTGGCCACCAGCCTTGTGAGGAATATGAGGACAAAGTCCCACAGACACCTGCCCATTCCCAGATGGAAGAGGTGGAGCTGGCAACACTCCTGAAGAGGCAGAAGGATATTGAATGTTTTTACTCTGTATTTTAAGACATCATCTGCCATTTCTTACACCTCACTGGATGACAGACAGCCCCACTGAGGCACTGGGAGGAAGACAAACAGTCACTGCTGTCCTTGTGTGTTCCTGCAGCCATTCCAGTGTCACTCACAGCTGAGCACCCGCAGTGACCATGGCATACGGACAATCCCAAATCCCTGGGCACAGCCGGCACCCCCAGGGAAGACAGAAAATCTGGTCTGGAAGGAACAGGCACCCTGCCCACAGCTCCCAGTGTGAGCCGTCAGCATGCACTCGCTGGTGGGCTGCACCCACACATCCACCCACAGCAGCTCGGGAGCAGCACAAGCCCGGCAGCCTCCCCGCCTGCACGGGGGCTGTCCCAGCCAGCTGTCCCCACTGAGACCCACACGGGCTGTGCTGGCCCCCACACTGGTCCTGCAGAGGCAGGTTCCTCTGGGGGTGGGGAAGCACCCCTGGCCCCAGTGCAGAGACACAACCATGAAGCTTCTCCTTGCCCAGGGCACAAGCAGGGCAGGGGGAAGGGCTGTGCCAGGGAGGACACGCTCAGCAGCAGCAGGTTACCAGGACCCATCAGTGCCACCATCCCACCTCCTCAGCTGGCAGAGCACTGCCAAAGGGCCACTGCTGTCCCCACTGCCCCACGGCACCAGTGCCTGGGGGCAGCCTGAGGAAACACACTGCTCCTGTGCACAGAGCAGGCAGATGGACCTCAGCACGCTGCAGCACACTGGGACCACAGGGAGCCTGCAGCTGGGGATGGCAGCACCACAGCTGGTGCTCCTGACAGCCTCAGCCCTCCCCAGCATGCTCAGGAGATGACAGAGGGACCATGAGGATCTGCCTGGTGCAGAGCACAGCATCAGCTCTGTGCATGAAGTGGACTGTCTGCAGCTGAGAGCCAGCTGACACAGCCAGGCACCAGGAAATCTGGGCATGAATGGGCTACAGAATGCCAGAATGGTTTGTGCTGGGAGGGACCTTAAAGGTCACCTTGTCCCACCTCCCTGCCATGGGAAGCAGCACCTTCTATTAGACCAGGCTCCCCCAGACCCTGTCCAGCCTGTCCTTGGGGCAGCCAGCTATCCTGGGCAACCTGTGGCAGAGCCTCACCACCCTCAGGGAAGAACTTCCCAGTATCTCATGTAACGTGCCCTCTGGCAATGGGATACCACTCCTCCTCATCCTGACACTGCATCCTTCATACCCCGTCTGTTCTCAGCCTCATGACTCAAACTGTGCAGCTATTCCAGCGTGGGACTCATTTTCAGTTTCTGTCTCTCCACAAGAGCAGAAAACTGCTTCCCCCGGATGCCAGCCTGGGTCTGCCACGACGATGCTCATCTGCTGCCACCAACACCCTCCCAACAGACAGACAGACAGACAGGTGGAGCAGGAGGAGCCTCTGGTGTGGAACAACAGGGAATGGTGCTGGCTGGCACACCAGGATTGTCTGTCTGCATCAGGGAAACATCAGGCAGGAAAAGGAGGGAGAAGAATCCTGGCTCACAGCTCTGCAGGGAGGGAGGTGCTGGGTTGGACATGTCAAGGTGCTTGAAGGGGCTGTGCTGGTGGGAGCAGCAGCACTCCATGAGCACCGTGGCAGCTGGAACCTGGTGCAGTGGAAGGTTCCCTGAGGATGTCAGGGGCTGAACTAGGTAGCCTCTAAAAAGTCCCTCCCACCCAAACCACTGTATGATTCAATTAATAAAGACAAGAGACAGATCTGCCAAGATGCAGTAACTTTGCACGTGGAGGTGCAGGAAACGTGGCTAAAGGTGTGTTTGATTCTCACCAGCCTGGAGCTCTCTGGGAGCCCAAGAGAAGGGCAGCAGGCAAGAGCAGCACCTCGGGAGTAGAGGGTGACACGTGGTGACCAGCAACAGCCCCACGCCATGCCCAAGTGACACAGAGGCCAACAAGTGCTGCCAAGTCTCCCCAGAAACACGTGCCCTCACTGTCCCCTAACACAGACACCCAGCAGAGCTCAGAGGTTTGGCAAAGGCACTGGCCCAGCAGGATTTCAGGGGGTAGCTGACAGGCTGAGCCCATGCTCCTCAGAAATGTGGCATTTCTTATCTACCATCTGGAATGGGCTCAGCTGCCTCCCCACCACCCCTGGCCCTGCTCCTGCATGGCATCAGCACAGCCACTGCAGGCCAATGGTGCCAAAGCCCTGCAGCCCCAGGCAAAGCCTGACCCACCCCAGGGCAGCCTAGCACTGAGCCTCAGTGGATTAAGGTCACTCGTGGTACAAATGAGCAGCCACAGCCCAGGGAGGGACATGGGCACCGCCGCAGGGCTCTGCCTGGCACACCTGACGTGCCACATCAACTGTTCTACTGCTGTGACCTGTCTTGGAGCCTGTAAGTCCACAGCAGGAAGGAGTCAGGAGAAGGAAAAGGAGGTGCCCAGCCTGAATGTGGTCATGAGTATCCGAAGATCGTAAACTGTTTGGGCTGGAAAAGCCCTCTGAGATCAAGTCCAGCCCCAGCACTGCCAATGCCACCACTACCCCATACCCCCAAGTGCCACATCCATGTGGTTTCTAAAATCCACCAGGGATGGGGGCTCCATCACTACCTGGAGCAGCTATGCCAAGGCTGGACAATCTTTTCCATGCAGAAACTGCTCCCAATATCCAACCTAAATCTCCTCTGGAGCAGCCTGAGGCAGTTTACTCTTGTCCCGTCCCTTTTTCCATGGGAGCAGAGCATGACCCTCACTTGGCTGCACCCTCCTGTCAGGAAGCTACAGAGAATGAGAAGGTCCCCCCTGAGCCTCCTTTTCTCCAGGTTGAGCCCCTCACAGCTTCGTCAGCTGCTCCTGGTGCTCCACCTCCTTCCCAGCTCCATTCCCTTCCCTGGACACGCTCCAGCCCCTCAATCTCTCTCGTACCAGGACGGGCCCAGAACTGTCCCCAAGACTGGAGGTGCCCCAGCAGTGCCAGCCCAGGTGCCACTGGCCTCTTGCCCACCTGGGCTCATGTTGAGCCACTGCTGACCAACACTCCCAGGCCTTTCCAGCTTTTCAGCCCCTCTGCCCCAGCCTGGAGTGTGTCGTGGGGTTGTTGTGACCCACGGGCAGGACCTGGCACTTGGCCTTGTTGACCCTCACGCTGCTGGTCTCAGCACATGGATCCAGCCTGTTCCAATCCCTCTGCAGAGCCTTCCTGCTCTCCGGCTGATCCACATCCCACCCAACTTGGTATCATCTGCAAACTTACTGAAAGTGCTCTCAGTCCCCTCCAGGTCCCTCACAAGGACATGAGCTTACACTTTGCAAACCAACATACAGGGGCCACAGCAGCCACAGCATGAGCAGGCATAGGAGGACCTGACTGAGCTCAACACCCCCTCTCTGCTGTGGAGAAACACACCTGGGGGCTGCCAGGTTCTGCAGCTGCAAAAACGAGGAACCTCCCGGAGTCCTAAAGGCCTCAGCCCTTGACCCTCCACTAACTGATGCTACTGTCACCTGGAAAAAAAGGAGCATCAGAGGGGAATGAAAAGATCAAGAGTGGTGAAGCCATAAAGGCAGCTGCCCGGGTCCCTTCTCTAAGTTAGCTCTAACCCCAAGTGCCCTGGGAGAGGGGCAAGGGGTACCTTCCTCCATACCACCAGCTGCTCCACCTGCGCTCCAGTGAGGAAAGAGCCAACCAGTCCCCTCCCAGAGTAGGAAAAGCCAGCCTTCGGCTCAGGAACCACTCAAAGCAGATGTGCAGAGATCTGGTCACCAGAGAAGTGCCCGTGGGGCCAGGGCCAGCTCCATTCAGCTGTTCTGCTCCAGGCTAACACCCATGACTGAGGTCTCAGGGGCAAAGGGGAAAAGCTCACCCCAGGCCTTGTGGCGTGATGCCAGCAGCCAGCCTGGGCAGGGGCATGGGGCAGGGATGTACCTGATGATGGTGTGCATGCCCCGCACCTGCGGCGTGCTCTCCAGGACGCTCAGCGTCTTCGGCAGCGGCTGTCCTTGGTGGGCCGAGGCCAGGGCTGCCCTGCAGTGAGGAACGGGGTCAGGGCTGTGCAGCACAGGCACACCCACAGCATGTCCCCACCAGAGGAAGGCTCCAGAACTCCCCTGAAAGACTGACATCCTGCTTAGCCTTCCCACCTGGATCCCAAAGAATGCCCCAAGTGTGATGCCAGGCATGAGATCCCAGAGCCAGACTACCCAAAAAGACTGGGGCAAAGCTCCTGAACCACGTATACTCCTGCTGCAGCCTCTGCAGCACCAGGACCAGCAGCTCTACAGGGCAGGACATTCCCGTGCACCCTGGGACCGGGCTGTGCACCGTGTGAGGGACAAGGGCTGTGCTGCTCAAATGGGACATGAACTGCCAGGAAGAGGGACCATGCAGGGCACTTCTGCAGCAGTGAACAGCCCAGGCTAACTCAGCAGCTGGGACAGGAGTCCTGCTCCAGACAGGGACAGGACCAGGGCAGGGAGCTGGCCACATGCATCAGCCACAGTGCGGGCTGTGTCACACAGAGCACACAGCTGCAGCCAGACAGGCCCCAAGGAGCTGACAACAGCCACGGCAGCACTGGGCAGGGGTAGCTATGCTCAGGCACCTCAGCAAAGCACTGCCAGCAGGGACAGGGAGGACACAAAACTTGGAATCCAGTGGGTGCCAGCAGCCCACCCCCCAGCCTGGAACTGGCTCCTCTGCAGGGGTGGGTCCCACGTACCTGACTGTAATCTCCCGCTGGATGGTGGAGAGGTCGTCAGCACAGCACAGGGGAACAGGAAGGACACCCTGTCAGTCACTCACAGGCCAGCACAGCCACCACAACAGCCCAGGTGGCTCCCCACCCTCCTCCCCAGTGCCTGCTCCACACATCTGCTCCCCCACACACCATGCAGGGGCCTTCTGAGAAGAGAGAGATGATGTCAAGACCCCCCCGCAGGTGCTCCACGAGCACAGGCCTGTGTGCAGCCACATCCTGCCCTCTGCATGCAGGACCCTTCCCTCCTGAGCCCTGGCTCACCTTCTCCAGCTGGCTGTGCACGTGCTGCACAATGAGGTCCAGGGCCACGAAGTTTTCCCCACCTGAGAGTGGAGCAAAGGAGGCGCGTGGGGCGGACGCTGACCCACCCCTGCCCCAGAACACCCGCTCCCAATGCCGGGGTCAGCTCTGGCCTCACCCCTGGGCACCACGATGTCGGCAACCTGCACGGTGGGCTCAATGTACTGCTCGAAGGCTGGCTTCACAAACTTGTTGTACTGCTTGATGACCCCTGCAACGTCGCGCCCGCGCTCCATGATGTCGCGCTGCAGCCGCCGCACCAGACGGATGTCCGAGTCCGTGTCCACAAACACTTTCATGTCCAGGAGCTGGAAAACTGGGAGGGGTGAGCACCCCCTATGCAGCTCTCACCATACCTGTGTTACTCCCCTCCACCACCCAGCATCACCTCCCCTGAGACCTCTGACACGCAGCGCTCTGCCAGCAAGTGGGGTGACCTCTCCCTCCACAGCCCCAGATGCTGCAGTGGCACCCAGGGCCAGTGTCTGTCCTGCTGCAGCACATCCCCCCCCAGGCCAGCAGCCACCTGAGGCAGCGATACCTTGAGCAGCTCCTTGTTGGCAAAGGCCAGGATCCCTTCGAAAACGATGACATTGGCCCCATACACTGTTTTCTGCAGGCAGACAGGAGGCGGGTTTGTCCTGTTTTTCTCACATGCCACGGTAGCACCAACACTGCCACAGAGAGGGCACTGAGCCCCCTGGGCTCTCACCACTGTGTTGGGGCTCCCCATAACCGTCCTGCAGCACCCAATGTCTTGGAGTGCTAGCTCACCCCTGTGCACGATGCTCCAGCCCAGGACAGACCCTGGACCTTGCAGAAGCCTCTGCTCAATGCCATGCCCCCAGCACCCCTCCACATCGAGTCCCTCCCTCATATCTGCGCTGGCCTGTTTGCAGATCCACCCACTCTCCCCAGAACGAGTCCCACGCTCCTGATGACCCCCAGCCGCCCCGTCCCTTTACCATTCCGGGCCCTGCAGCACCCAGAGGTGTTCCCCCTTCCCAGGACTCTGCCACCCAGGCTCAGCCCGGCCCCTGCGGCACCCACCCACTCGCGGCGCCGGCTGTGTGTGGTGAAGTCGTACACCGGCACCTTCACGCTCTTGCCCTTCTTGAGCTTGCGCAGGACGCTGACGAGCAGCTCGAAGTCAAAGGCATCGGGGTGGTCGAAGTTGTAGTCGCTGCGGGCTGCCAGCGCCTGCTGCCCCTCGTCCAGCACCTGCAGGCACCGGCACTGCTCAGCGCCACGCCAGATGCCCGGAGCAGGGCACCAGCACCACTCAGCACTGCGCCGGATCCTGGCACCCAGGGGCGCCAGCACTGCTCAGCGCCGCACCGGATCCCTGGACCCACGAGCATCAGCACCACTCAGCAGTACGCTGGAACCGTGAGTATCGGCACCGCTCAGCGCTGTGCCGGAACCCCGGGCCCCCCGTCCCGCACCTTGTAGAAGGAGTCCATGGAGAGCAGCACGACCCAGGGCACGTCCAGCGCCTCGATGATCCGCGTCGCCACCGTGGTCTTGCCTGAGGCGCTGCCGCCGCACAGGCCTGCGGGGAGCGGCGGGGGCACCGCCCCGGGCCCGGATCCGTCACGGCCCCGGATCCAGCTCCGGCCCGGTCCCAGCCCCTCCTCGGCCGCTGCTCGGGGCCTGGTTCCGTGATTTACGACCGCAGCCCGACCCTGGCCCCGGTCCGGCCTCCACCACCTCCCCGGACCGGTCTCGGCTCCATCTCCTTTCCGATCCGACTCCATCCCCTCCCCGGCCCCGTCCCACCACTCACCGATGACAAAGGCCTCATCTACGGGCGCGCCGGTCTCGCTGTACCAGGGCGGCCGCCCGGCCGTGTAGATAGTCCGTTTGCTGGTGCNCCGCGCTCCAGCCCCGTCGTTCCCCGCCGCTCCCGCCGCTCCTCCGCACCCGCCGCCGCCATCGCCGCGCGTGGCCGCGGGGGCTGCCGGGACAGGTCGTGCTGCACACGGCCCGGTGGGGGGACAGGCCCCGCCCCCGGACGAGGCCACGCCCCGGCCGAGGCCACGCCCCTGATTGGGGCCCCGCCCCCAGGCTCACCTCCCGGAGGGATCACAGCCCGGGGGGATCCCGGAGGGGTCACAGCCCCGGGGGGATCCCGGAGGGGTCACAGCCCGGGGGGGGCGGATCCCGGAGGGGTCACAGCCCCAGGGGGCGGTACCCGGAGGGGTCACAGCCCGGGGGGGAGTACCCGGAGGGGTCACAGCCCGGGGGGGGATCCCCGGGGCCCGCTCTGCCCCGGGCTCAGCAGCCGCAGCTCCCTCAGCCTTTCCCGAGCAGAGACGCTCCAGCCCCGCAGCACCACAGGGCGCTCGGCGGGCTCTCCCCGGCTTGTCCCTGTCCCTCGTGTCCTGGGGAGCCAGCTCTAAGCCCGGCGCTAAGCGGTGGTGTCCCGGACGCGCTAAGGGTGCCCTGTTGGTTCATGGTCACCTCGGTGTCTCCCAGGACCTCTGGAGCCTTTTCTGCGGAGCTGCTTCCCAGCCGGCTGCCCCTGCCCCTCCTGAGGTTGTTCCTCCCAGGTCAGGATCCTGCACTGCCCCGGGCTGACCCTCCTCAGGCTCCTTCCCCCCGTCTCTGCTGCCCACCCTGAATCCCTCCGCCCTACGGAGCAGCACGACCCGCTGGGTGAAGCCACCTCTCCCCCGGTCGGTGTCATCTGTCACCGTGCTGAGGGTGCTGTGCCTGGCCTCCAGGTCCCTAAAGGCGGCGATGGACGGGACTGGACTCAGTTCTAACCCCGTGGTACTGCTCGTTACTGGCCGCTGAACGCCCTGCTCTGGGCTCGGCCATACAGCCCGCGTTCAGCGCAGCCCCTCCCGGCTCATCCAGCCCAAGCTCCCAACACTTCTCTCGGAGGATCCCAAGGGGTACAGCGTCAGAAGGCTTCCTGTAGCCTGGGGAGACACTGTCCCCTGCACTCCCCTCGTGCGCCGGGTCCGGCATTTCACCGCGGAAGGTGATCGGAATGGTCAGGCACGATCCCCGTCGGTGACACCGCGCCGGCTTCTCTTCAGCTCCTTTTCTGTCCTTCCCGTGCCCAGACGGCTTCCAGTTGTGTCACCACCTGCCCAGGGACAGGAGGTGAGGCTGAGCCCTGCCCT
>VYXD01013789.1:160076-170176 GCA_013397195.1 Hylia prasina | reverse complement strand
TGCGAGTCCGCAGTCCCGGCGCGGTGGAGGGTCGGGTTCAGGACCGGGCGAGGCAGGCAGGTCCCGGCCTGCCGCCATCCCCGGCCGGCACCCCGTGCCTGGGCCGGGCGGGGATTGGGCCCCGCCGCCCCCGCGCCTCCGGATCGGGCGCGGGGGGTCCCTGGAACCTCCCCGGGGATGTCCGGAGCTTGCCCTGCCCGGGCGCCGCGGGCGGGGGTGGGCAGCCCGCAGGGGCCCCGTCCGGTCTCATCCCCAGCTCCGGCTCATCCTGGCCCGCCCGTCCGTCCGTTTGTCCCGGCTTCCTGTTTTGCTCCCTGCGCCGTGAGCGCCTCCGGAGAGGAGCCGGCTGACGCTGCTGCCGAGTGGCGGTGGCTGCCGAGTGCCCAGACCCCTTTCCCGGGGCCGGCAGCGGCGGGCAGAGCCCCCGGGCTGGGCGGAGGGTCCGGATCGGTGCTCTCGGGGTAAGGGTGGGCGGCCCTGGGCTTCACGAACCTGCGGAGACCCCCACGCTTGCCCCCTGGGCCGAAATCCTCTGGGGGATCCCCCTCGGGAGCCCGAGTTGGGGCACGTTCGAGGTGGTGGGCGGTGATGGAGAGACCTGGCGATCCGCAGGAGGTGCAGCTGCTCAAGGGCCAAAGGAGCAGGCAGCCCTGGGGGCATTCTGGCCCCATGACCTCCCTGCACTTTGCCCTCCACTGTTGAGGAGGCTCTTCAGGCCTAGGGGAGAACCCTTGGCCAGCCCCGGGTCTGGGCAGGAGCTGTGATCGCATGGAGAGCCCTGATTTGGGCAGGTGTGGGTGCTGCCCGTACCACCGCTGTCCCTCCTGGTTCCTCTGCAGCCACCCTGAGCCACTGGGCTGGTGCCTTTGGGTTGGGAGATGCCAGCGTGAGCTCCAGCCTGGCTGGGCTGGGACCTCTGCTGAGCCGTGGGCAGTCCCAGTGCTCAGGAGCAGGAGGGCACTGGCAGCATCCATGGGAGGCTGGCTGCAGGCTCATGTTTATCCTCTTGCCCTGCCAAACGCTGCTCTGGGGATGGCAGGACCTGAGAGGACAGTGCTGTCACTTGCAAGGACTCTGCCTATGGTGAGGTGCCAGGAGCTGGGCCACGGAGTTGCCAGGCCCTGTAGGTTCTGCAGTCGTAGCTGTGCTCTGCCTGTGGCGTCAGCAGGAACTGAGCCAGAGCAGAGGGGGCATAGCCAGGGACCAGCTCCTTGTGAACCCCTGGGAGCAGGGAGGGGGTTCCTTTTCTGTGGGCATGGGGACACCCACATCTGCAGGGCTGCAGTGTGGCTCTGTACTCCCCATGGCTGGGCAGCCACGGGGTTAGACCTTCCCGGTGTCCTGCAGGCACATCTCTTGGATGTGCTCATATTTCTGAATGATTTTACCATCTGCCCCTCAGCAGGGTCCTCAGGAGTATCCCTGAGCTGGGTGGGTCCTGGGATTCCTCCCTCTGACGGGTGCTGGGATCTGACTGGCCTCTTTCCCTGCAGGCCTACAACATCCACGTGAACGGGGTGTTGCACTGCCGGGTGCGCTACAGCCAGCTCCTGGGCCTGCACGAGCAGGTAGGGAGGGCGCTGGGTGCCCACTCCTGGTCTGTGACATTCCACATGGGTTCTTGCATGCTGCTGGACTCCCACGTGGATCAGAGATGCTGGCAGCCTCTCTGCTCCTCTTGCTAGGTTGCTGAGGATCAACGAGGGCGGGGGATCAGGGCAGCCACCTTCTCTCTGGAGGCTCTTGCAGAAACTCTGTTCTTGTCCTAGCTAAGGAAGGAGTATGGCGCCAATGTGGTCCCAGCCTTTCCCCCAAAGAAGATCTTCACGCTCACCGCAGCGGAGGTAGAGCAGCGACGGGAGCAGCTGGAGAAGTACATGCAGGCTGGTAAGCTGGGCCTGCCCCGGCCCGGTTGTGCAGGGCACGGACCACGACCCGTGGCTTCCTCCCTGCACCGCTCCATTCACCGTGGCACATCTTGAAACTCTCAGGGTAGCACGGGCATTTGGTGGGCTTGTCCCCTGGATGCCAGCTTCTGTTCCAGCCCCTGGCCTGCACTGGCAGAGTGGGCATGTGCTGGGGGGTCCCTGGTTGCCCCAGCATAGAGTCTGAGGGCAAACTGAGGGGCTGCAGAAGGGCAGGCACTGGTGTGGGTCCCTGCCCCTTCCCATGGGACTCCTGACTCCTGGTGCCCCTTCCTGCAGTGCGGCAGGACCCAACGCTGGGAGGCAGCGAGACCTTCAACAGCTTCCTGCGCAAGGCCCAGCAGGTGAGGGGCAGAGCTGTGGGGGTCTGGGGCCCTCAGCCTGTGGCGAGGGGCTGGGGTGCCAGTCCTGTTTCTCTCTCCAGGAGACGCAGCAGATCCCCACAGAGGAGGTGGTGCTGGAAGTGCTGCTCTCTAACGGGCAGAAGGTCAAGGTCACCATCCTCACGTCGGACCAGACAGAGGATGTCCTTGAGGTGCCAGAGCTCTCATGCTGGGTGGGACCAGCCCTTCCTGCTGCCTTCTGTAGTTTCCCACGTGTGGGGCTCTCTCAGCCTGGTAGCCTCTCTCAACCTCCCCTGCCCTCCCCCTGCCATTTGCCCACCCTGGAGCAGGGTTGACTTGATGGGGCTGAAAGCTGGGAGCCGAAATAGGTGTGCTGATGGGTGTGTCTGGGTCCAGACTGATGTTTGGGGTCCTCTAGATGTTTCCTGGTTGCAACGAACCCCAGGCCTGGCCACAGGGCAGCAGAGGTGCTGCCTTCCTGCTGCTGGGAGGCCCCAGAATGAGCATAGGCTGGGTCTTGTCACCATGTTGGGACGATATCAGGACTGTCCTCCTCTTCCTCCCAGGCTGTGGCCTCCAAGCTGGATCTGCCAGATGACCTGGTTGGCTACTTCAGCCTCTTTCTAGTGAGACAGACCAAGGATGGAGCTTTTTCCTGTGAGTAGAGCCCACTGTGGTGGGACATCTGCTCTGCCCCTTGCCTGGAGCGAGGGCTGTGTGCTTGGACCCTACTCTGGGTGTGGGGCCCAGCTGTTTTCCTTGGGGCACCGATGTGGACAATGCCCAGGGGCTCCTGCTGCCCAGAGCTGCTGCTGAGCCGGCGTTTCCCTGCAGTTGTGCGAAAGCTGCAGGAGTTTGAGCTGCCCTACGTGTCGGTCACCAGCCTGCACAACCCTGAGTTCCAGATCATCCTGCGCAAGAGGTGAGCGTGGGGCTGTGGGGCAGCAGTGGGTGGTGCCCAGGGCTCCGCAGAGAGACCTTCCCCTCCTGCCGTTGCTCCCCACAGATGCTTTGGCACCCAGGAACACACCTGAGCATCCCTGACCATGACACTGAGCATGGACTGCCCTGCTGTGCTCAGCCCATTTCTGCCTTGCCATGGCAGCTGGTTTAGATGGGGAGCAGGGCACTGTGACTGAGGGTTAGGGGGCAGCTGGCCAGAGAGCCACCCCACAGGAGGGTGATTTTCTCTTGATTGTTGTTAGGAGGTGGGGAGTAGGCTAACTCATGATTCCCTTCCAGTTACTGGGACTCGGCCTATGATGACGATGTGATGGAGCATCGCGTGGGGCTGAACTTGCTGTATGCGCAGGTGAGGGTTGGTGTGGCACAGCCAGGTGAGGAGGGACGCTGCACCCCTTTGCCACGGCTGTGGAGGTGCTTGGGTGGCTTTGGTCCCAGGCGCTCATCAATCTCTGCTGCTTGTAGACGGTGTCGGACATTGAACACGGATGGATCCTTGTCAACAAGGAACAGCACCGGCAGCTGAAGTCCCTGCAAGAAAAGATCTCCAAGAAGGAGGTAGGAGAGGGTGCAGTGCCATGCCTGGGGCAGTTCTGGCACTGCACTGGCCCCTCTCCACGTGACGTGTGGTACCGGGTTGGTCACCCGTTCCTGGCCCGGGCAGGCGGCCAGCAGTGCTGAGCGTGCCTGGCTCTGCCTGCAGTTCATCCGCCTGGCGCAGACCCTAAAGTACTACGGCTATCTCAAGTTCGACCCCTGTGTCACCGACTTCCCTGAGAAGGGCTGCCATGTCGTTGTCAGTGCCGGCAACAACGAGCTCAACTTCCAGGTGCGGCTGCCGAACGAGCAGATCAAAGAGGGCAGCTTCAAGGTCACGCGCATGCGCTGCTGGCGGGTCACATCCTCGGTGAGTGATGCTTGGGGTGCAGGGAGGGGTCTGGCGGGGCTGGGGAGACCTGCCTGTGCCAGGCTGGGCTGGTACCTCTATCCTGGGAAGGATGCTGGCTGGCTCTGATGCCAGCTTCTGACCCAGCAGGCCTGGAGAGGGTCTGAATCATGCCTTGGGGCTGAGGGGGTCATCGGTGTGAGGACATTTGAGGGGACCTGACAGTGGCAGAAGACTGGGGGGCACTGAGCAGACATCCCACACTTGGCTCAGTGCTGCCCTTGATCTGCACTGGTGTCTGAGGAGCTGCTGCTTCCCCTCTTGAGGCTCCCAGCCTTGGTGTGTGTCCTTGCAGGTGCCGATGAACAATGGCCCTTCAGGGAGCAGTCCAGGGAAGTCTGAGGTGAAGCTGGAGTTGGCTTTTGAGTACCTGATGAGCAAGGACCGGCTGCAGTGGGTCACCATCACCAGCCCACAGGTAGGGCTGGTGGTGGCTGTGAGGGGAAAGGCTGGGCTGGGCCCTGCATGGGGCGTGGGAAGACTGGGGGGTGCATAGAGCCCCGTGACACTTCTCCCTTGCAGGCCATCATGCTGAGCATCTGCTTGCAGTCCATGGTGGATGAGCTGATGGTGAAAAAATCTGGAGGCAGCATCCGCAAGGTGAGGGTTGGGGCCGGATGATGGCTCCGGGGCAGGGTCCCAACCTGGCCCTGTGACTTCCCGTGGTCTGGGCTGGGTCCTGAGTCCTCCTCTCAGCATGGGGCCAGCATCCCCAGGGCCAGTTACAATCCCCAGACGCTGGGGACCCTGTGGCTGAGCTGAGCTCCTCTCTGCAGATGTTTCGGCGGCGGGTGAACGGGGCCCTGCGGCGCTCGGACAGCCAGCAAGCTGTGAAGTCACCCCCGCTGCTGGTGAGTGGGACCCTGCAGCCCTGGGTGGGGGACACGTGCAATCACAGGCTCTGAAGTGTTGTGCACCAGAACTCAGTGCCCCCAGAGGAGCCACTGTCCCCGTGGCAGGGCTGGGGTAAGCCTAGACAACAGGAGGACTGTGGTGCCCTGCTTCCAAAGCGCTGGGAAGGGAGAGATCACTCTGTGGTCCAGACTCCCTGGGGACAGAGGGGGGTGGGTAGAAGGAGAGGTGGGTGTTGTGTCCCATGACCCTGCGGTGCCCAGCTGTGCTGTCCTCACAGGACTCACCTGATGCCTCCTGGGAGCCCATGGCCAAACTCTCGGTGAGTTGTCAGAGACCTCAGGCTAAGTGGGTAGGGGAGCCAGGGGTGTCCTCCCTAACATCTCCCTTCTCCACAGAGCAAGCTCACTTCTGTCAGCCTGCGTGGGATCAGCCACTCCAGCTCTGCAAATGACGTGGGTGCTAATGACTTCCACGGCAATTATGCCTTTGAGGGCATTGGCGATGAGGATCTGTAGTGCCCCCCTTCCCAGGACAGCCCCGGCCTTTGCAAGGGCCTTCGCTGAGGAATGTACGACCTGCAGCCAGGTTGCAATCAACGTGCCTCTCACCTGCTACATCCACCTTTCCCTGCTCCCTGGGGCTGGGAGCTCACCCCCAGCCCGTCATTGCCTTCGGGGTGGGGGCAGCTGAACTCCTCCCGCTGCTGGCTCCAGCTGGGAGAGGGCTTGTTTGACCTGAACAGTTTGCCCGGGCAGAGCCCCGGAGCTGCAGTGCAGGGCCCGGTGCAGCATGGGGGCAGAGCTGCTCCTGTCCCCGCTGGGAAGGCCTGGCCCAGCTTGGGGGCAGACCCAGGCAGGCTCCATAATGCCAAATTAGCATTTAGGTTTGTGCTCTGAGACAGAGTGCAGTAAGCTGTCTCAAGGGGGCTCCATGCAGAGTCCCCCTCTAACCCGCTCATAGACGCCAGTGTAATCTAGGCTTGTAACCACGTATCTCCTGCTGCTCAGCCCGACAGAGCATTAATGGACAGTAACTGATGTTTACACACTGCAACAATGATTAAAATGGATCCTGATTGGTACCGGGCTGTCTGTTGGGGGGTGGCTGCTGTCCCTCCCCTCTCCGTGCCAGCCCTGCGCTGTCCTCCTATGCAGCAGAACAAGGCCCGCAGGGTGAAGAGCAGATAACAAAACTGACTGTTTAATGCTTTTATACACAATATAAATTACACCGACCAGCACGGCAGCAGCCATGGAACCAGTCCTGTCGCCCCGTTTTCCCTAAACCCTGGCAGAGGAAGGCTCCGGCAGGCAGAAACAGGCAGGTGTGGGGTGGCAGTGCCGCATGGGCAGGGGTCAGAGCTGCCGGTCATGACTTCACCCTGCCCAGGCTGGACAGGGCTGCTGGAGGCCCCAGTGTGCCCGTGGGCCTGGTATAAGGCAGCCCTAAGCCGCCGTGGAGTTGCCCGCCTGTCCTCCCTCCCCCGGGGAGGGCAGGCACCGAGGCACCCCAGGCCCACTGCCGGGATAAGTGCTGTCTCAGGGCAGAGCCGTGCCCACGGCTGGGGGGGCCAGGAGGGCTTTGGCATTGCGTGGGTTCACCCAGCTCTCGGCTGTGTGGCCGTGGATCTTCTGGTGGCGCTTGTAGTTGTCCCAGTGACCAGTGGTGTAGGAGCAGTCCCGGCACTGGAAGGGCTTCTCGCCCGTATGCCGCAGCATGTGCCGCTTCAGGTTCATGCTCTGGTTGCAACTGTAGCTGCAGAGGCTGCACTGGAAGGGCTTGTCGCCTGAGTGGATGCGCCCGTGACGCTTGAGGTTGGCCAGGTTGCCGCAGGCATAGTCGCAGAGCTGGCACTTGTAGGGCTTCTCGCCTGTGTGCACGCGCTGGTGCCGCTTCAGGTTGTCCAGGTGGGCGGAGGCGTAAGGGCAGAGCGGGCAGGCGAAGGGCTTCTCCCCGCTGTGCGTCTTCATGTGCCGCGCCAAGTGGTTGGGGTAGTGGGTGACGAAGGGGCAGAGGCTGCAGGCGAAGCCCTTGTCCCCAGTGCCCTTTCGGGGGCTGGCACCTGGCTCGGTGCCCAGCACCGCCAGGCTGCAGCGCCCGCAGACCTGCTCGGCCAGGCCCTCATCCTGTGCGAACCCGTCGTCCAGCACCAGCCCGCACATGCGGCACGTGAAGGGGAAGAGCAGCTCGGGCAGCGCAGCCGCCTCCTCGCCCCGCAGCCGTGTGCAGCCGGGCAGGAAGGGGCCGCTGCCGCTGCCCACGTGCAGGCTCAGCTCTGGCAGCAATGGCTCTGCGGGATAAAGAGACGGGGTTGTGAGCTGGGTGCCACAGCGCCAGCCAGAGCCACAGTGCCCTGCTGAGCCGAGCAGTAACATGACTTTGGGTCAACGGCAGGATCTGTGCCCTGCCCCAGCCCCACAGCAGCTCTCCCCACACCCTCCCACCATTACCTGGGTCCTTGTCCCGCCGGTGTGGCCCCTCGCTCTCGGGCAGGCGGTGGCTGAGCATGTGCCGCTTCAGGTTGCGGCTCTGGTTGCAGCGATAGTCGCAGGCAGCGCACTGGAAGGGCTTGTCCTGGCTGTGGACCCGCTCGTGGCGTTTGAGGTTGCCCAGGCTGCTGCAGGCAAAGCTGCAGCACGTGCAGCGGTAGGGCTTCTCCCCGGTGTGCGTGCGCAGGTGCCTGGTCAGGTTCACCAGCTGGGCAGAGGCGTAGGCACACTGCGGGCAGGCAAAAGGCTTCTCCCCGTTGTGTGTCTTCATGTGGCGCTTGAGGTGGCTGGAGTAGTGGGAGGCGAAGGGGCAGAGCTGGCAGGAGTAGACGATGCGCTGGCTGCGGCCGCCCTCGGCGCCGGCGCACTGCAGGCAGCTCTGGCCCAGGCTGGCAGCCAGCTGCAGCCCGCACTGGCGGCAGGGCAGGGCAGCGGGGCCGGGCTCACCCCCCTCCTCAGGGTCACTCTCCACGCTCAGCTGCTGGTACCCAGAGGAGCAGTCGTCGTCGCTCAGGGCGTATGCTGGAATAGCGATCTTCCCCACAAGTGTGTCTGCTGAGAACAGCGTGGGGATGGGGCAGTGTCAGCCTGGCTGGCCTGGGCACAGCCCCTCTGCCTACGCCCCCCAGTCCCAGACGGGTACCCGCCCTGTGGCACCCCGTAGCAGCCCAGCGCACCATGCCCTGCAGTGAGGGGCCCCACAGACATGGCCTGCCCCACCACCCCGCTGAGGGCCTGTTCTGGGTGTCTCGGGAAACCCTGACACTTGTGCGTGGCTGGCCAAGACCCTGGCACCAGGAAGGGCGAGAGGATGGGTGGATCCATCACCCACCGGCACTGCTGAGCCTGGTGGTGGGCACAGCCTGGCCCAGCCTGGAGAAACGGGTGCCCATAAAGCTGCTCTGTGCCCCTCTCACTGTGCCACTGCCCCAGCCCTAGGGTTGGCAGCTGGTCACACTCGCGTGGCTGACACCAGGGAGCTCCAACACCAGCCCCTTCTATCCTGCAGGAAACATTCCCCAGCCCCACGCAGTGCCACTGTCTGGTGGCAGCACGGGGAAGGCTGTGCCAGGCTCTCAGACAGGACTCCTCAGCTGGGCACAGACTCATCCTGTGCTCCACATGTGCCCCCCAGGCTGGCGCTTGGGGCTGGAGGGGCAGGCCACTACTACCAGCTGTGAGCCATGCCCTGCTGGCCCCGTGCTGTGCCTGACCTGCAGCCCTGGGGCCTGTCAGACTCAGCAGCTGCCCACCATCCTGGGAAGCACCCTGGACTGTCCCCTTGCTGCTGCCTGGGCTGGGTCCAGCTCCCAGAGCCCCAGGCAGGCGCAGAGATGAGGCTGACCTATGCCTGCTGTGGGATGGGGTGGCCCCTCCAGCCTCCTAGTCCCTTCCCCAAACACTGCCAGAAATGCAGAAAAGGGCATCCTACCAAGGCCTGGGTATTACGGGGGAACTCTTGACCCTGCCTCGAGCCCTCTGCCAAGCGACCCCCTTTCTCCTCAGCTCAGCCCCACCCACGCCAAGGGACCCACCCGTCCCCTCAGCCCAGTCCCACACTGAGGGAACCCCCTGTCCCCTCAGCCCAGTCCCACACTGAGGGAACCCCCTGTCCCCTCAGCCCAGTCCCACACTGAGGGAACCCCCTGTCCCCTCAGCCCAGTCCCACACTGAGAGAACCCCCTGTCCCCTCAGCCCAGCAGTGCCAGAGCATCCCCAGAGCACCGTCCCCTAAGTGGCCGTCAGCGCCCACATGGGACAGCTTGTCTGTCCTGACTGGTTCAGTGAGCTGAGCTCCTAATCCTGCTCCCTGGCTGGGGCTAAATGGGAGGACAGGTATTCCTGGTAGAATTTGTCACTAAATCCCTGGAAGGCTCCCAGGGCTACCAAGCAGCTGAGCCAGGGCAGGGAAGCACAGTCCTCAGAACTGCCAGGCAGCTGGGACTGAGCCTCAGCACCGGAGCAGGAGCACGTGGAGCAGGGCACAACAGTCCTTGGGAACAGCGAGGGGACAGAGACATGGGGCTGGACAGTCCTTGCCATCATCCCTCGCCATTCTGTTCCCGCGCTGCTCAGTGCCTGGGGCGGGGAGTGACTCCCACCGGAGCCCGGGAGGCATCTCCACGGAGCTGAGCAGCGCTTGCTCCTCCGGCTGCCTCTGCCGGGGCTGACCCAAGCCAGCGGGGAATCATCGCTGGGGAAGCACCGGCTGGACAGGCGCTGCCCAGGCGCACGGGGCGGGGGTCCCGGGGCTGAGAGCGCCCCACACACCCCGCAGTGCCGAGGGGAGTGGTGGGACGGGACCCCGGGGCCGGGCCCGGTTCCCGGGCGGGCACTAGAGCCGGGGCTGAGCGGTGCGGTAGCTCGGGGGTGAGCCCGGCGGCGGCTGCGGGACGCGGCCCCAAACCTACCGCGGGCACACGCCGCGCCCGGGACTTTCGCGGGAAGGAGCATTCGGGGATCGGTGCCCGGGGTCAATGCCGGGCGGGCAGAACCCACCCGGGGGGCCTCGTCGGGGGCCGGGCCTCCCCCGTGAGAGGAAGCTCGGCCGGAGCCCGCGCCGGGCGGGCCCGTGGCA
>VYXD01013789.1:137161-159663 GCA_013397195.1 Hylia prasina | reverse complement strand
TGACTGTCACTGTACCCCTTCAGGGGCGGCTGCGGCTCCTCCCCCGGTGCCCACCGGGTCCGGCCGCGCCGGCGCCGAGGGCAGACCTCGGTGAGTCCCTTGCTGGTGTCCCCGGACGGGGGACACCCAGGGCTTTGCGTGCCGCCCGCTGGGACCGAGGGCCGCTGGCTGTCCGGTCACACCGTGCTCTGGCCGATCCCTAAGGTGGTCGGTGCGGGGGTGCAGCCTAGCCCTGTCCCGGGGTTCTGCCCGATCCCCACCCGCGTCACTCGCTGTGCTGTCCCGGTGGCTCCGGACCGCGTCCCGGCGGCGCTGGCTGTGCGAGCCGCGGCTCGGCCTCTTCACGGATCGCTGCTGCCCCTTCGCAGGTCCCAAGGGCGCTGGATGTGTCGGGCTGTGGCTGTCCCGGGGGAGCCGTGGCCGTGCCGCGCTGCCAGCGATGATTCCCCGCTGACAGGTACAGCCCTGGGCGTCTCTCGCTCTCCAGCCACCACGTAAATCCCGTCTCTGCCCGCGTTCCCTGAGCTCTGCAGTTGCCCTGTCCCTGGGAAGCACTGTATCCCCTGGGAAGTACGGTGTCCCCTGGGGGGACCCAGTGCTGGGCCCAGCAGAGCAGGTATGCTCACACTCCTCAGTCTCACCTGAGTGTTTCTGGCCTCTTCTCATGGCAGTGCTTCTGCCTCTGGCAGAGCTGTCACGGGAATGCTGTGGAGGCTGCAGGGGTTTTTGAGGTGGGGAGGGCAGAGGGCAACTTGGATGTAGAGAGGGAAGGACCACGGGGAAGGAATGCAGTGTGGCCATGGATGTGTGAGCTCTAAGCAAGGCAAATGAACAGATTTACCCTAGTGCTGGAATCACCTGGCTCCTGGTCACTGAATGAACTGGGTCTTGGGTCCCTTGGCAATTGAACTGCAGTTGGAAGTGCTTTAGCCGTGTCTCACCTTGGGGAGGAGAGCCCTGAAGCCCTGGGGTGGGCGTGGGTGTCACACTGCTCCACGCCTGGGCTGGTTGTCGCGGTGTTGCTGCTGGGGATTTGGGAGTCCTGTGGTCCTGGACCTGTTGTGCGGAGCTGAAGGAGGCAGGATGGGGCAGCACGGGCTTGGGGCCTGTTGGCAGGGTGCTGTCAGGCTTCTCTGGGTGCCAAGGGCCTGCTCCCAGGGCACGGGCCCGCTCTCAGCCCCAGTTCCTCTGCAGGCTGAGTGGCACCGACTGCAGCTGGGGATGGTTCCGGCGTTGCCTGCGGCGAGGCTCAGGTAGGAGCTGGGCCATGGGGGCCGCACCAGGGCCGGCGCCTCCCCACTGCCCTGCATAGCCCACAGCAGCCGGCGGCTGCCTTGGCGGGCCACCATGAACCAGCCCACACGCGTGCCTGGGCCCCGCCGGCTTCTGGGCTGCTTCAGACGGAAGCCACAGGCCGTGGGGGGGGAGATGCCACCAGAACCGGAGCCGGAGCCAGAGGAACCCGAGGAGACGCGCGTGGTGCTGCCCCTGGGCGAGGGCCAGGCGCTGGAGGAGTGTCCCCTGTGCCTGCTGCCCCAGCCCCCCGAGGCCTTTCCCAGCCTGGCCTCCTGCTCGCACCGCTCGTGCTGGACGTGCCTGGAGCAGTACCTGCGCCTGGCTGTCAGCGAGAGCCGCGTGCCCGTGTCCTGCCCGCACTGCCCCGCCGCGCTCCAGCCCTCTGACGTCCACCGGCTCCTGCCCGAGCCCGCCCTCCGGGACAAGTATGAAGAGTTCCTGCTGCGCCGGCTGCTGGTGGCTGATCCTGGCACCCGCTGGTGCCCCGCGCCTGACTGCAGGTACCGCCGGCCCCAGCACGGAGACGGGAATGTGGTGTGTGCCTGTGTCCTGTGAGCCCCTCCCAGGCTAGGTTCCTCTTCACTTTGTCCCGTGTTTGGCTGGGTGTGCCCAGGGAAGTGTCCAGTCCTGCTCTGGCTTCAGTGCCTGTGCAGCTCTGTCTGCCAGGGATGGTGTCCTTGGCTGTGCTGGATGCTCTGTGAGCCCCAGGGCTGTGGATGCTGGACAGGGTGGGCCGGCGAGGGTGTATCCCGACTCTCCTGAGCTGGGGCCGTGGCTCCAGCTCAGTGCAGGACTGGGACTGCCACAGCCTGGCCTGGCTGTGCCGGGGAGGGGACACCCTGCTGTAACCCAGCTCCAACTGCCTTCTCCCCACAGCTACGCTGTCTTTGCCCATGGCTGTGCCGAGTGTCCCCGCCTCACCTGTGGGCGTGAGGGCTGTGGCACCGAGTTCTGCTACCACTGCCGGCAGCCCTGGCACCCTGACGGCCCCTGTGCACCGGCCCCCAGCCTGGCCACCCCCACAGCACAGCTGGCCCAGCCGGAGGAGTCGGCCCATGGTGAGGCCCTGGGTGGGAGCAGCAGGCCTGGGGTTTGGTACAGTCGTGTGCCTCCTGCCCGTGGGGCTGCTGGAGCCAGGATCCAGAGTTCCCTCTGACTGCCTCTGCTGCAGTCTCATAGCCTCTATGCCAGTCGGGCCGGGGTGTGTAGGGGGGCCTCAGCTCCCCCCATGATACCTGTGGGACGGGAGGAGCCTGGCACAGGCCGGGATGGATGCACACTATTCTGTCCTGCTGCCCCATCCCATCTTATCTCCCCCCAGCCGAGGCCGAGGACATCAAGGTCTGTCCCCGCTGCAGCGCCTTCATCATGAAGATCAACGATGGGAGCTGCAACCGCATGAACTGCACGGTCTGTGGGTGCCTCTTCTGTTGGCTCTGCCTGCGGGAGATCTCTGACGTGCACTTTCTGAGGTCAGTGCAGGGCCGTGGGGGCTGGGGGCCCTGACAGGAGCTGGGGGACTGGAATGGGGGCAGCCAGGCCCTGCCCCGGGTTTGGGGTTAGCCGGGGGGAGCAGGGAGGTCTGTGCTGCTGGATCTGGCAGGGCTGGGGCTGGCTTTTGGCACCCTGTAGGAGGCAGCTGGAGCTCAGGGTTGGGGGAACCTGGCTGCCTGGTCTCTGGTGGGCCCATGGATGTCCCCTGGCATGGAGCCAGGCTGTGCTGGTCTCTGCCTGCCCCTTGCAGAAGCCATGGCTCAGCCCTGCTCTGTCCCCACAGCCCCTCTGGCTGCACCTTCTGGGGGAAGAGGCCGTGGTCACGGACCCGGAGGATCCTGTGGCAGCTGGGCATGGTTCTGGGAGCGCCCATGGTCATCTCCCTTGCTGCGGGTGTTGCTGTCCCTGTCATTACCATTGGGATCCCCATCTACATGGGTAGGAAGGTACTGGCAGGTGGTCCCTGTGGTCCTGCTCCCTGCTGAGCCTGGTAGCCCATGGCCGTCGGCCTGGACAGACCCGCAGCGCTCCCCGCTGCCCACAGCACATCCCTGAGCCAACCCCTGACCACCCTCAGCACATCCCTGTGCCACCCCTGACAGCCCACAGTCCCTCCTTGCCGGGACCTTCGGCTGCCTCCCAGCAGCCCCTGCCAGTGGGTGTGCTCAGCCTGGGGAGTGGGGTCAGGGTGGGCAAAAGGAGGAAGGGTTCTAGGGGGGCTTTCCAGGAACACTTGTGCTGTGGTGGCAGTGCTGTTGCGGCTGCCTGTCCCTGAGGAGAGGGAGGGGTGTCTGGGTGGCTGTGGCTGGAGCTCTGCCAGGCTGGGAAGAGGCTGTGTCTCTGGGGTTATGCCAAAGTCTTTGCAGAGCCCTTCACCTTTCTGTCTTGTCCTTGAGGTGCTGGGCCAGAGCCGGCGAAGCAGCCTGTCCGGGTGCCAGCAGTGCCTCTCTGTCACCAGCAGTGTCCTCCTCTCTCTCTTTGTGTCCCCCATCATCACGGCTCTCACTGTGGGTGAGTGCTGAGGGCGCTGCCCGTGCTGGGGAGCGGGGCTGTGGCTGTGATGTGGCTGTGGGGGATGCCTGGGACCAGAGGCCCCGGGGCAGTGACCGCTTGCCCACGGCAGGTGTCGGCGTGCCCCTGGTGCTCACCTACGTGTACGGGACCGTGGTGCTGTCGCTGTGCCGGAGCCGCTGGGGCTGCAGGGGCAGCCGCACGCCTGGAGACCTCGGCGGGGTGGAGCTGGACAACCTGGCCAAACGTGAGTCCCACACAGCTGGCAGGCCCTGGCGTGTGCCCTCCCTGCTCCAGCCAGGAGCAGTCCGTGGGAGCAGCGTGCTGTCTGTCCCCAGTGAATGAGCTGTGGTCAGTGCTGCCCAGCCCCAGGCCGGGGGAGGACGGAGCTCCGGACCCCGCTGCCTCCCTCGCCGGCAGCGGCCGCAGTCCGCGCCCGGGGCCGGTGTGGCCGGACCGGGACAGCCACTCAGCCAGCACAGTGGCCCTTGCGGGGAGCATGCTGAGCGAGGGCCAGGACGCCTCTGACAGGTGAGCAGGGTGGCTGTGCTGAAGGGGCTGGGGGAGTGGCACGTCCCTTCCAACAGCCTCCCCCGGTCCCGCTGTGCTGGCAGGGACGGACGGGCGATGTCCCCCTTTGGGCTGCGCCCTCAGGCCGGTGTCTGTCTGCAGGGAAGGTGTTACCATCGAGGTGGAGGTGTCGGTCGAAGCGGTGCCACGTTCTGCCCGGCAGCAGAGCCTCAGTAGTGCCCTGTCTGGGCAGAGCCTCTCTGGGGACTCCCTGGGAGCCACCAGTGACAGGGGCAGCTCCGTGGGTGTCCCTGTGGAGTGATGGGGGCCTGAGGGGGAGAATCTTGATCTACACACAGGCCCTATGCCCTCCTGTGGCAGAGCCAGTCCCCCTCTGCCAGCACACCCAGCCCTGGGAGCTGGGTCCTGGGTGGGTGCCAGCTGCACCCAGCAGTGCCACACCCTGCACTAGCCCTGTCCATCCCTTTCCCAGAGGCACCACTAGGAAATAAAGCTGCTTTCTGAGGGTCCCTCTGTCTCCTGTGGCAAAACTCCCCTGACAGCGCAGCCCCATGGCAGCCCACTGGTGTGCACGACAGGCATCACATCTGCACCTGTGTGAGGAAGAGGCCACCCAGGCAATGCAGGGATTGTCGTGGCCTCTGCCCTGCCTGTACCAGCTGATCTGCCCTCAGAGCAAGCTGCAGGGTTGGGGGAGGGCAGCAGCCCCCCGTCTCTGATCTCTGGTGCTGATCCCCACAGGATCCTGCAGCAAAGCCAGTGTGGAGGGACCACGGGGCAACACCATGGGCTGTAGGTTGGGCCCTGTTGCCAGATGGGTTGCGTGGTCCCAGGCATGGGGATTGTCACCACTCTGACTCCCCTGCAGCATCCTGGGGAAAAAAAAGCTGCTTCTGAATGTTTTGCTGCTCAGAGTTGGCAATCACAGAATGAGTAAAGGATTTGGGTTGGAAGGGAACTTAAAGCTCATTGCTGTCCCTTGCCATGGGCAGGGACATCTTCCACCGGACCAGGTTGCTCCAGGCTTCGTCCAACCTAACCTTGAATCCTTCCAGGCATGGGGCAACCACAGCTTCTCTGGGCAACCTGTGCCAGGGCCTCACCAGGGAAGAATTTCTTCCCAATATCCCATCTAATCCTGCCCTCTGGCAGTGGGAAGCCATTTCCCCTTGTCCTGTCCCTCCAGGCCCTTGTCCAAAGCCCCTCCGGCTTTCTTGGAGCCCCTTCAGGCACTGTGACTCTAAAGTCTCCCTGGAGCCTTCTCTTCTCCAGACTGAACATCCCCAGCCTATCTCCACAGGAGATTTGTGAGTTGGCTCACCTGCACAACTTTCTCCAGCTGCTCTGGGATTCCCATGTGATGGGGCTGTGCCTTTGGCAGTGCCTTGTGCTGCAGATCTTCCCTTTTTGAAGATGAACTCCACCCTTCTGGTTGTCTCAGCTTCTGCAGTTCAGTCTGTCCCTCACCAGCCCAGGTGGTGCCTCTCCTGGTACCTTTGAGCCCCTTCCCTGGCAGCCCCAAACCTCAGCTCCCCACCCTCTCTGGTGTCTCTGCAGTGAGTTGTCCAGTCCTGAACTGCTTTTGTGTCTGGAGTGTCCAGGCTGGGCTCCTGCAGCCCTGTGTGAGTCTGGTGCTTCAGAGCCTCAAACAACCCAGTGCTGCAGCTGGATTTGCTGCTCAGGCTGTTTCCATGCTTAGGAACTTAGCTGGTGTGTCCCCCTGGAATGGGTCAGCCTGAGGAGACCTCCCAGGAAGACTTTTTTCCTTTGCAATAGTGGGTGGGTTCTCAGCACGACTTCCCTTGCTCCCAGGTGGGTTTATCTCAGGATTGTTCTGGGAAGGGGCTGCTCAGTACCTCATGCTTCCTCTGTGCTATCACTGTCCTGGTCAAGGTTACTCCAGATTTTGAATAAACAGAATGAGTAGTCACAGGGACAAGCAGTCCTAAAGCATTAGTTACTTCTGCAGTCCCTGGGAGCCTGAGCTGAGGCAGCTTTGCTTGGTGACATTAAAAACAGTTTGTCTCAATTGCCATGTGCTGTCATCCCATTCCTGCTGCCAGGCATCCATCTCCAGAGGGTTTGGTTTCAAACTTTGTTCCTGGTCATTAAGGTTTGTGATGCAGTCACCAGTCTCTGTGGAGTCCCCAAGTGGCTCTGATTTGTGGTGCCCTCACCTGGGCTTAGACCATTTTCTGTGTGCTCTGTTGATGTTCTTGTCATGCTGATTTTTACTCACAGTGCTCTGTGGTGGGTCCTGTGCCACAGTCCAGGCCCTCAGAGCTGCAGGTGTGTTCAGGGAACAGATGCAGGGGTGCTGCTATGGCTGCCTGGCAGGTTCAGTGATGGCAGCTCACCAGGAGCATAAAGGAGCACAGGATTCCAGAGGCTGTGCAGGGAGATGTCCTGGTCACCTCTGCAGAGCCAGTGGTGGCTCTGGCTGGGCTGTCACAGGGGCCCCAGGATGGTCAGACAGGGGGGCCAGTGGGGTCTGCTGCCCACAGAGCTTGTGACTCCCATGGAATCCTGGGGCAGGGAGGACAGCTCCAGGCTGTGGGGGAAGGAGGGACTGGGGGAAAGAGCAAGTGTGGGAAATGGACATAAAAGGGGCCGGTTGTGTGCAAAAAGAAAAGAAATAATGGATCACTACACAGTGCTCTTCTTTTCCCATGGTTTGCTGGGTGCATAGGCTCTTTCTGCCACACAGGGAGAGCTCACCTGTACAGCCCACCCTTCCATCAGTGTTTTACAGCCCACGGACTTTGCTCCTGCTGGAGCAGCCACAGGTACTGACACCCCTTGTCCAAGCTGTGCGTCAGGGAGGAGCTGCCTCTTGACACACCTTGACACAAGGTGCAGCTCTATGGGTGCCATGGGCAGGTGAGCTCAGGGGCATGACTGGTACCCCTATCCCTTGAGCAGTCACAGACTTTCTCCAGAGGCTCATTTTTGCTCGGTGAGACTCCTCAGAAGAGCCATCCTGAGGAAACTGCGAGCCGCAGGCCAAAACCCTGCAGTGATCCAAGACCACAGGGACAAATGTTCTCCTCCCCACCCCACCTGCCTCACCTGCCCCTCCACGAAAGAACCAAGGAACAAGACCACACCTGTATTTTCTGCTCTTTTAGTTTGAAAAAAGTATTGATTGAAAGTGTACAACTGAACACGGCGTGGCTGCAGCACTGCCGCCAGATTGTTTCACAAATAAAAACAGAAAGGGCCTTAAATAATCGGGTGCAGATTAAAAAAACCTCAACAGTGAAAAAAGTTCTTTCCCTCCGAACAGAAATTCACAGGCACAGAAATGGCAACGGCCACATGGAGACAATGGGGGGGACATCCTCCTCCTCCTCCTCAGCAGGGACTCTGCGACGCAGCGCTCCCAGGCGCAGCTCCGTGCTCGCTCCCTCTTTGGAATGGTTACGGATGAACAGTGCGACATGCCCTTGCTAACCACACCCGCCCCCACCCCCGACCAGGACACGGACAAACAAGGCCTCTGCTAAGGCTAAAAAAAGGACAAGACTCGGAGTCTTGAGTTCAGCATGGGTAAGAAACGAGAGTCTGGTGAGCACAGCCCAGTCTCCGGGTGGGCCCTGCTACTCCAGTTTGGCCTTCTTGGTGCTGTCCCCACCGTTCTCCTCTGCTGGTGCTGCTGCCTCCCCCAGTTTCCGCTTCCCACTCTCAGCAGGTGGGTGTGTGTTACGGGGTTTGAAGCTGATAATGATGCAGGTCATGTTATCGCAGCCGGTGCCATCCCCTGAGGTGTCTGGAGCCAAGCACTGATCCAGCAGCTGGGGAGGGACAGGGCAAGTCAGCAGAGAGAAAAGATACACGCTGGGACCACCCTGAGCCCATTCCAGCACCTGACAGTGGCTCAGGGGCTGCCAGGCCAGACCTGTGCATGCAGGAGGAGTCAAATGCTGTTCCCACCGGACAAGGGGCAGAGATGGCCTCGGCAGCCCCAGGTTTCTGAATGTGAGCAGAAACTCCTTTGGCTGGACAGCAGCCCTGAGGTCAGACACTGGAAGGAGTGCCTGGGGAACCCATCCAAGGGAGCGGGAGGGCAGAGCCAGGCACCAGCTGGGACGTGGAGGAAGAGCAGAGCTCCTGATCTTACCTCTTCTACAATGGAGGAGAGTGGCCGCAGGACTCCGTTCTCATCCTTTTGGGTGATCTTGGACTGGATGAAATCCACCACTTCCTGGCTGCTCATCACGTTCCTGCAGAGCAGAGAGGTCAGAAAGGCAGGCAAAGGGAGCCAGAGTGTCCAACAGGCCTTCCTCAGGCCCAGCCTCTGAGGGAGCACAACAGCTCCCTCACTGCTCACCAGATTCCATCACAGGCAATGACCATGAAGTCGTGGTCATCGTTTATTGTCAGCACTTTGATGTCAGGCAAGGCAGAGATCATCTGCTCTTCCGGAGGGAGGTTCTTGTTCCGCTTGTAGAAGTGATCCCCTGTGGTGGGGAGGAAGATGTCTGGGCACAGGCAGTGCTGCCTGCCATGGACAGTCAGCAGCACTGCCCTGCCACAGGGCATTCCCAGTGGGATCAGCGAGTGCTCCCACAACCTGGGATCAGGCTGTGGGCCATGAAGCAGAGGAACCATTGGAGGTTCCAGGTATAAGCTCTGGCAAGCCCAGGGAAGAGGGGTCTTGGCCAGCTCAGCCTCTTTTTACTGCAAACCAAGTGCCCCTTCCCTACCTCCTGGGGCAACCAACATCAGGCCAAGAGCACACAGCACCTGTCATCTCTGAAGAGGCTGTGACTGCCCCATCCCTGGCAGTGTTCAAGGCCAGGCTGGATGGGGCCTACAACAACCTGGTCTAATGAAGGTGTCCCTGCCCATGGCTGTGGCTGAATTGGTCTTTAAGGTCCCTTCCCACCCAAGCCACTCCGGGGTTCATTTTATGATTCAAAGTTCACTTGAGAAAACTGGCCCTCAGCTCTGGCTAGCAGTTTATCAGGAATCATCCTGTGAATGGACTTACAGGGCCACCACAAAACAACAGATGGGAATGCCAGTGTCTCCCTGGATGAGCTCCTTATTTTCATTGAAGAGGTGTTTTTTGTATCTTCACACTAAGATAATGATTTCAGTGGTTTGGATCCTTCTGTACACACTCAGATAAAGAAATGGGCTCAAACTGCCATGCAGCCAGGTCCCCAGGAAGCAACACACCAAGATTCATCAATAACCCAGTAAGCAGGATAAGTCCTGTTCCAAAGACAGCAGTCTTGTTTTGGGACAGTTTACATGAGGTGGTTTCTGACAGCCCAGCTGCTGGCACAACAGCCTGGACTGTGTCAGATGCTGCTTTCCACTGACGTCCAACCACTTCACGGCCGTTTTCTCCAATTAGACTGAAATCTCCCACCAAACACTGAAGAGGTTTCACCGATCTCATGACAAACTGTCCCATGACCTCAGGGGCTGGCAGCGCTGTCAGCACGGCTCCAAGGCCAGCCCTGCCAGCATCCCCCCTCCTGCTTACCGATGGCCCTGGAGAGGTTGAGGCCGCCGTTCACCCTCCCGTCCATGGTGACCTTGCCCCCAGCATTCTTTATCCTGGCCAGCTCCACCTCATCCTCCGGCTTGTGGTCGTAGGACATGTCGACGGCCTTGCCGCCCTCGGACACGACGCAGCGCGAGTCGCCGGCGTTGGCCACGATCAGCTGCTTGCCCCGGATCAGCGCCACCACCGCCGTGGTGCCGCTGTCGGAGCCGGGCTGCGAGAGACAGAGCCCCGGTGAGATTCCTGTCTGCCTGGCGGGTCAGCGAGGGAACCGGCACCGGCTGCACGGCCCCGGCAGCGTCCCGGATCCCAGGGTGCTGCATGGCAGCCCGTGAGCACGCGTGGAACAATGGAGAAAGCCCGAGGGACGTGGGAAACACCAGGAGCGTGTTCATGGAGGGGCAGGGTTAGGCAACACCTCCATCCCAGTCTCAGGCAGCGTGGTGGGTCAGGATTCTCCGGTGTTCCAAGGGTCTGTACCCTCTGCTCTAATGTGCCAACCCCAGCCCAGCTTCAGCACATCCTCACCTCAAGTCAAGACGTTTCTCCAAAGGGAGAAATTGGCACCTTGGAAGCCATGTCCCCTCTACCTGACCTCCTGGGTCCCTGGCCTGCCTGACTACGCTGTCATGGGCTCAACAGCCACAGCCCAGCCCCGTGAGGAGTCACGCTGTGCTCTGGAGCAGGGGTGCCAGCAGAGCCCTCCTGCTCTTGCCCCATGCTCTCCCTCCACACTGCTTTCCAAGCACCTCATGCCCAGCAGCAGGATCAGCCTCTTCCATCTCAACCTGCCATCCAGATCCTTCAGCTTTGCCACAAACCCAGGCTGCCAGCACCTCCCTCAGCCCCAGGTGAGTGCACAGGGTGTTCTATCCCCACCTGAACAGGAACAACCCCTAGCTGAGTCTCCCAAATGCCCCTGGCTCCACACTAAGCTGCAGAACACAAAACCAGGGTGTGCACCTCCTCTTTCCCCTCCATGCCCGGTAACAACATTTCCTCCTCTTCATCCTCATCCTCCTCTGCTTCTTCAGTGTCATCTTCATCATCTTCGTTCTCTGCCTCTTCACTGCTGTAACCGTCCTCGTCCTCACTACATTCCTACAAGAAAGGAGAGAGACCACAGGAGTCAGACAGGACACTTGGTGCAGTCCCCCTGCTGGTCCCTCCATCCTGGGGACCAATGGTCAGTTCCCCCAGAGGTGTGAGGTGACCTGCCATGTGTCCCCCACACTGGATGGCTACAACCAGAGCAGCTGGTATCACTACGGCAGTGGATGAAGGGATGGTGCATGCAGCAGGACCAAGGGCTATCAGCTATGGCCGCTGCAGGATGAGGGTGTGTCCTTCAGGGTTAGCTCAACAGTCCCAAACATTCCCATGGGATGGCCTCAAAGGATCAGCCTGAAACACCTGCTCCTAGGAACACACCTAGGATGAGCCAGAGGCTTGCCTCAAGTACCACCATAAACAATGCATTCTGCCCAGCCAGAAGGCCACTCTGTTCCAGTGCTGTTTCCTACCTCACTGTCTTCCTCCTCTTCCTCAACCTCATCTGACTCATCCTCACTGTCCTCAAAAAATTTGGATTTGGTTGTGCGCTGGGGCTTTCCCGTGGAGGAGCAGGAGGGCCCGGCCTCCCCAGTAGAAGAGGTGACGGCCTCGTCACCTTTGCCTAGTTCAGGCTTCTGCAGAGCAGGGCTGTTGCCTCCAGCGCTGGCTTTGTCTGAGGTGGAGGAAATACCCGTGATTTCTTCGTCTGGCTTCCCGTTCTTCCTCTCCTTGTGGTTGGGAAGCTCCCCCGGCTCAGCCTCTCCATTCATATTTGACTCCCCATCATGCTGCTTGCCTGTCCCCTCCACAGCGTTATCCCCAGCTGCAGCTACAGACTTGGCTTTGAGGTTCTTGGTGCAGTTTTGTCCATAACGTGTGAGAAGCTCCTCGATGGTCATTGTGGCTTCTTCGTGCAGAAGAGCAGCTTCCTCATTATCCACTGCAAACGGAAGAGGGAGGGCACAAGGACAGAGAGGGTGAGAGAGCAGGACACCCACCACACTGTGTCCTGTGGTGAGCTGGCCCAGCTGAGGCTGCTGCTGCCAGAGCTCCAGCAGTGCTCCCCAGGCTGACAGAGCACACAGCCAGGCCTGTGCCCTCCCACAGCTCCCTGATGCTACAGGTGAGCAGGATGGGGACAGCGAGGCCACAGTTCTGACCACAGCACAGCCTGCCAGTGCCCCCAGTGCCCCAGACCCAGTGCTCCCAGGCTGACTGATGGCACCACAGAGTGTTTACATCAGGCACAAGGGCTGGTGGCAGCACAGTGTTCACCTCAGCTGTGTGGCCAGAGGGCAGAGCCTCATTTTCCCCAAGCCCAAGCTCCTTGGGAGCTGCAGGGGAGCTGATCCACCACTTCCATGTGCAGGTTTGGTCATTTATGCTGCAGCTGGGAACAACAGAACAGCTGCTCCGTGGACTTGAAACACCCCAGGGACCTCACCAGCTGTCATCTGGACAGGTACAACAGGTGAGAGGACAGCTTTGGCCATCTCCCAAGTGAGATGAGACAAAGTGGGATGACTTTCTCCATGGGCCAAAGACCACTGCTTCCCTACTAACATCCCCTTGCATATAGTTTGCTTTGCTATTTAATCCCAAAAGGAATACAAATAGCCCAAATACTCCTGCAAACACGGAACAAAAAGAAAGAAAACCCAACCAACCACCCACCCACTTCATCCCTGTCTGTTGGGGAAAAAGAAACAACAAATTCAGCGTTTCCAGACTGACATATTGTTCAAGGTGACAGGGTCACTTTGCATCTGCCTCAAGGCTGGTCACAAGGTACTCGGCCAGAGCAGGACAGGATTCCACCCCAGGAAACACCTCCTGGGCTGGCAACCACTTGCTGGTGGAACACTTGCTTCTTTGTGGGAAGAAGAATTGCTGATGAGACCAGGATCTGCTTCAACCCTATCTGCAGCTGGCAGCTGCCACCAGCCAGGGAGAGCTAAGCACTGCACATCACATCATTTCCCTTCCACAACTGAGCCCAGCTCAGAGTTCCTGACATATCCTGAAACCCTGCAACTCATGGAGGAAGCTCTATAGAAAATGGTGACAGGCTGTGTCTATCCATAGCATTTAGCTCACAAATGAATAAGGGTTCCCCTAGCACCAGCCCAAAAGCGTTGACAATGCTAAGGGGCAGCAGCTCAGCTCAGCCAAAATTTAACTGAGAAACTGGGACAGAAAACCTTGTGCCCAAGGAGACTTGACCCTGCTGCTCTACATCCCTGTCCTGGAGCTGCAGCCTTGTCTGTTCAGTGGCATCTGACTTACCATCATCTTCATCAGCAACTTTCTCCTTCTCATCTTCATCATCCTGTGGCCGCCCGGCCATCTGAGAGAGCTCCTTAATCACCTCCTCTGTGGTGAGCTTGGCATCAATGGCCAAGAATGCATCTTCCAGGGCCTGCATGTGAGCACAGACACGAGTGGGCAGCTGCCCTTCCCTAGAGGATGCCAGCCTGCCACACTGTGCCATCCAGTCTCTTCCAGCTTGCACACTGGAACTAACCACAGCTGCAGCTGGCACGGACACACAGGGTTCTCCTGCTCCAGCACCAGGGTCAGCTGCCCAGGACTGTGCCCAGACAGGTTCTGGACAGCTCCATCACTCCCTGGACAACTAACCCAACTGGGTACTGAGCCAAGGGCTTTCCTCTGTGCTGTCACTTAGTCCAGGGCAGGGTTGGCTCCTTACCTTTTGCAATTTGCCTTCCTTGTAGGCCTTCTGGTCTTTGATGATCTCAGGGAGGTACTTGGCACAGTACAGAGCAACTTCTTCTCCTGAAAAGGAGCAGAAACTATTTAAAGAGGCTGATCCCTCTGGACAGAACCTGCTCTTGGGACAACTGAATTCCTGAGGTGAATCCTGGGACACAAGCCAGAGCTGCTCCAGACACAGAACAGTGACACAGCAGCTAAGTGAGGGGATCCTGCTCACACCTTCCCAGCAGGATGTGCAGATGGCCCTGGCAAACCTCAGAGCTCCAAACCACCAGGTTTGGCCAATGCTGTGAACTTCCCAAGAGGGAGCTCAGGCCCACACAGTGACCTTTGGGCTGACTCTTTAGGTCCAGCCTACCTGGAAATCTTTAATTTCCAACGTCAGTGAAAGCAGAAGGAAAGGGAGGCTTTTGCTCACTGCAGGTTCTACTGGAGCATTTACCAATGTGCAGTGAGCACATAAAAAGTGTTCTGTCTTCTAGTGTGTGCTCCAGGCCAATGGCAAGGAGATCCCAGAGACTGAGATGAACCTCTCAGGAGACAGGGCAGTCACTTGGTACAGGAAAGAGCACAGAAAGATAAACAGCAGCCAGAACCCTGTGCTGGGAGCGCAGGGGATAACCAGTACTGAGAGACAGCTCAGCTCAAGTGCTCATCCTAGAGCAGCTGAGAGATTTTTAAAAGCCAGAAACTCCCCCAGCTTGGTAAGTAACGGTGTCAGGTATGGGATAGGGCATGAGAGGCACTTGTTTAGATCCTGCAAGGACTATTAAGAGAGAAGGAAGGGCAAACATTCAGGGATGATTAATTTCTGTAGTGCATCTTGAACAGGGCAAGAAAGAGTGTGAGTTGTAAGAGATCAGACTAGTCACTGAGGCTTTTATATGAGCAAAACACAGGAATGTGGCTCTCACCTCACAAAGAAGAAAAGTTAGAGCTAGAAACTGAGAAACAAACGAAATGACTGCACAAAAAGAGGGAGAGGAGCAGGGCAAGCTGCAGGCAGGTGGAGGGTCCCACTGCAGGGCCCAGGAACACCTTGAGGCTGTGCTGGACCAGTCACTCCCTCTCACAGTGCCAAGAAGCAGCAGTGTGGGTGGCTGGGCACAGCATGCCAGCCTACCTGCACTGGGGGCTTTCCTGTGGCTGTAGGTACCACCAGAGCCACACGGGCTCCTTTCCTTTGGGCTACAGGAGGGTTTTGCACAGCCTGGACCAGCCACACATCCCAACTCCCCTGCCCTTCTCTGAGCCCAACAGACCTTGTGGGCAGCTGGGCATGACAAAGAGCTGTGCAGGCAGGAGCACAGCTCTGCCAAGGAACGGGGAGCAAGGGAAGTGAGAGGAGAGCACCAGGCAGCCGTCGGTTCAGCAGAGGGAACACAGCGGGAAACAGAGAAGTGGGGAGATTTGGGAGGACAGACAAGGGACTTTTCCAGTGTACCTGCAGAGAAGGGATCAAGTGACCATTGACAGAGAACAGAAACAGCAAAAAGGCTGCTGCTACACAGTGCTGCAAAGCATTCCATGGTACAGATCCAGGGAACAAAGAGACTGGCTCTGATCTGGGAGCACTGGAGAGGACCTCTGACAAGGGCCTAGTGACAGGACAAGGGGAATGGCTCCACACGGACAGAGGGCAGTGTTAGATGGGATATTAGGAAGAATGCCTTGCCTGTGAGGGTTGTGAGGCCTTGGCCATTCTGTGTTTTCTCAAAACAAACCCTCCTGGAGGAAGGTGAAAACCTGTTAGTTGTCTTCCCTGAGATGGAACCTGAAGGACAGGGATGGCCTCAGTGCAGAGCCCAAATGCCAGAGGAGGCTCCAGGTCAGTGTTAGAATAATAGATGTCTCAGTCAAACACCAGGAATCACTGCAGAGCCCAGCAAACAGCAGCACCCAACACCAGCCTCCAACAGGTAGAGCACAGAGAAGAGCGTGGTGTGGGTCAGGTAAAGTGATCTTGGGAACACCTGAACCAGCCCTGTGAGCTGCAGCTGTCCACAGACACAAATCCCCTCTGGTCTGTCCATTACTAGCTCCAA
Source organism: Hylia prasina (assembly GCA_013397195.1). Taxonomy (NCBI): domain Eukaryota; kingdom Metazoa; phylum Chordata; class Aves; order Passeriformes; family Sylviidae; genus Hylia; species Hylia prasina. The sequence goes on along the minus strand of VYXD01013789.1, from coordinate 143,979 downwards.
CCCTTCCAGCCCCATCGTGGGTGCCACGGAAGGAAGGACTGCTGTGGTTTAAGCCCAGGGGGCAGCTGAGCACCACCCAGCCACGTGCCCACCTCTCCTGGAAGCAGGGAATGGACTGGAAGAGTAAAAGGCAGGAAACCCTCGAGTCGAGAGAAGTTTAAAACAGTAACAGTAATAATAATCTTTTTAAAAAAGAGCAAAAAGGCAAATAGCAAAGAGAGAAATAAACCTCGACACAGATGAGCAATGCAAGATACATGTCAATGAAGACACATTATTAAAAGAAAGGCAAAAGCACAAGTAGATAGGAATAGAGACTGATGAAACACTCCCTGCCCCCTCTCAAGGGGCAGAGTGCCCAAATATCATCCTCCAGAATCTGGGGGCAGGGAGGCCAGAGCAGATAAAAAATAAGCTGAGGAAGACAAAACACTGGCCCAGCAGCATCTTTCAAACACTGGAAGGCTTGTCCACAAGAGGGAAACATAAGAGAAAAACTGATGAATGAAGTGGAAAATGCTAATATGTAAAAAACCCCTCAAAGTCACCCTTTTCCAAATAACACAGTAATAAAAACTTTTCCCAACCTACTGGAGCAGGAAGCTTACTGAAGAGCTTCAGGCTGAGAGAGGAGCAAGGTGTGTAAGAGAAGCTACATTCAGTTTTTGCACTGCCAGCTAATAAAGCTTAGCAAGGTTCCCACCCAAAAACTTACTCTTACATGGGAGAGACCTGAGGAATTGCTTCAAACTGAAGAACTAATGCATCAATAAAATCACACAATAGTAGGGGATGGGCAAAAGCTGTTCTTATAAGTCAGATCCAACTATATTTGTATCCTTCCTGATATGGTTTGTCTAGGAAGAGCTGCAGAGATTCAATCACTAGAAATCCAAAATATGTGTTAGAAACTCATGCCAGTGCTTTGCTATTCCATGCCTTTCCCTAATGTCTATCTTGAATCTTCCCTATTGTACTTAAGAACCCCAAACACAACACTTAATGTCCTAAACTAACAGGAATGTCATGAGTGTCCAAAGTCCCTCTAAAACCCAACACATGGAACAAGACCTTGGCAGCTGAGAAACCAACACACTGAGCTCACAGGAGAACAGATGGTTTGATACTACTCATTCTTGACCCATTTTTGGTAGATGCTCCTTATTATTTTTTTTTTTTTTTTTTTCCTTACCCAACACCAACCCCCGTNCACACACACACACACAGAGTTTCTGAGGTGAGTACCTCCTGATCCCTACATCCCATTTTACATCCCATTTCCTTGTCAGTCTCTGCCTCTCAGCACCAACCCATCATCCCCACGTTCTCAAAGATACCCTCGGGACACCAGGGACTGCTCCACATGGGTCTCTGCACGCTCTGAGATGAAGTTCAGGAAAAAAACCAATTCCAGGACATGAAATACATTCCTCAGACTGAGATGACATCTTTGGAAGAGCTGCTTGCTATATAAGCAGAAGTGACAGTCACAAACTGGATACTGTGTTATAGAGCCAACGAACAGGAAGAAACAGGCAGTTTAGTTCACCTACTGCACATAGATTTTCAAAGAGTTTTCAAATAAATCATCAAATGTTTTCTGTACTAAGCTGCCACAAGAAAAGCAGGGAGGTTAAACAGGAGCAGTTTTCAGAATAGAGGATGGCCACTGGGAGAGCTCCTTAAAAAGCTAGGTTGTTCAACATCTACATAAATTAGCAGGAAAAGAGGTCAGTAAAACATGATGGATCACCCAGGATGATCAAAATTAAAATAATTTGCAAGATTTAATAGCAGGGTCTTGAGTTTTTACATTATATTGGCAGAGGAAATTCTGTAATAATATTAGCAATAACATTTAATAGCAATACTCAGTCGTACAAGCAGAGACAAGCCTGGGACTCCTCTGACCGGAAAAAAGGACATGGAGTCCAAAATAGGAAAAGTGAAAAGCACTATCAGAGTGATTGTTCACTCATTCCTTGTGCCATGGATACTGCAGTGAAACTATCAGGCAGCAGATTTAACCACATCTCTTTCAAATAATGACTCTATGCAAAACACACAGTGCAGTCACCAAACATAGAAAACTTCTTAAAATGCAGTTAGACAAATTTGTGAAGTTGGTTCATCCAGAAGACTCCAGCATGTCTCCAGGATGGAATGGCTGCAATCTCCAGTGTAAGGAATCCCCACAGGGGACAGATCTGCCTGTTTTCATTTTCACTCTTTCCTGGGGCAATTGCTAGAACACACTGCCTCGAGTCCATCTTCAGGTAACTTCTTCCTCTATGACTTTCCTGCCCAGCTCATCCACCACAAAACCAGCCATTCTCAAAAGGTACAAAAGATGGAATACAAATCTGATTTCAGTTTCAGATCAAACCCTGACCTTCCCTCCAGGACCCCTCAGAGGTTCAGAACCTCCACTGATGGTATCTATCAAAGCAAACTCGTCCCATCAAGGAGCACAATTCCTAACAACAGGTGGATGGACGCCCCAGCAGCCAGGGACAGCCCAGGGGGTCACACTGAAGGCCAGGGCAGAGCAAAGCAGGTGCAGGTACCTCCGTGTCCATCGTAGACAGAGAACATGGCTGTTTCACTGTCCAGCTCGGGAATGCAGTTGTGAGCATCCTGAAAGAGAGAGCAAAGGTCTGGAATGACTGGGATTGCATTAGACCCATGGAAAAATCACAGAAACACAAATATAAACCTGTTTGGGTTGGAAAAGCCCTCTGAGACCACTGAGCCCAACCACTGCCCCAGCACTGCCAACCCCAAGTGCTGTTCCATGTCCCCAAGTGCCACATCCACACAGCTTTTAAACCCCTCTAGGGATGGGGACTCCACCCTTGCCCTGGCCAGGCTGTGCCAGGGCTGGACAAACCTTTCCATGGAGAAATTGCTCACAATAATCACCCTGAACCTGCCCTGGCACAGCTTGAGACTGTTTTCTCCCTCTGTTGTTTCCCCACCCAGCTGCACCCTCCTGTCAAGGAGTTGTAGAGAGTGAGAAGATCCCCCTGATCCTCCTTTTCTCCAGGCTGAACCCTCCCCAACTCCCTCAGCCACTCCTCATTAGACTTTTGCTCCAGACCCTTGCCCAGCTCCATTCCCATCTCTGGACAAAGCACAGTGCAGTGCACAGACCTTCTCTCCAAAAGGTCTCTGTGAGCAGCCAGCTTTGAGGAAGGCACCCCCATGATTTTACAGTGCCTGAAATCCCCTCTGGGCCAGCAAACCCACCTTGGCTATTGCAGTGCAGAGCCTGGACCTGATGGCCAGGCTGAACCTTCCTCCTCAGCCCCTCCCCAGCCCACCTAACCCCCTGACATTCCTTCAAGGCCAGCTTCACCCACGGCCTGACACATCCCACACGCTGGTGGTCAGGAAGAACATGTATCCTGTGATATGTTCAACCATGTGATCTTCTCTGTCCTTCACCTTAAACGTGCTACAATTGCCCCAAAACACCGTGCTTACTCCGAGACAGCAGTCTCAAACATCTGGATGTGTCCATGCTGCCAGCAATATTCCAAAGTTACACACACACAGAACTAGATCACAGCCCAGCAGCCACTGAGCTCTGCTGCTTTTTTATGTATGACTTCTTGGATAAGGTCTCTTTGCTCTCCAGAGTTGCAGTGCCTGGTAAAAAGAGAACTTTGTTGCTTGCTCAGGTTCTGGGTTCATGTAGCACTCTTTGCAGTGGGACTGCTGGCACTGGGATAAAAAGAGCTTCTGAACAGGCAAGTGACCATCAGAGTTCAAAACAAGTAATGACTGGATGGTAATGCAGGAAACTTCCCCAGCCCTCACTGGAGAGAGCAAATGAAAACAGGGATACACCAAGAAGCAGCACTCTAGTGCTCACTTTTCTAAGCATTCACAGTGAGATGGTGAACCCCCAACACAATAACTGGGATAAGTCCCAGGTGACCAAACAGCAGCGTAATTAAAGAGATGCAAATGCTGCTGGGGAGGAAACCCAGCACTGGCACTAAAAATAGTCTGTGCTGCCCTTGCTGAGCCCCTGCTGCAGCCTGTCCTGATCTGTCACTGATCCCCAGTTCCCACACTGCCCTGCCCTGCTCCAGGCAGGAATGCTGCTGGCTCTGCACACAGGGCAAGGCCAGGTCCTGGCACAGCCGGTGCCACCAGCACAGCAGCAGAACCTCCACGTGCTGCCAGCTGCTGGTGTCCAGCCCAGCCTGGCTCAGGGAGCTGCACTGACTCTCCTCTCACTGACTGTCACCTTGTGCACAGAAAGAGTTCAGAGGGTCCAAAAATCTGCTCCCTGCTATCCAGCCTTTGGGATCCCTCACTCTCCCCAGCCACCTGAGTGGTTGCTGTAACAGTGGTGAAAAACCCTGTCTGAAACATCAAAAACCCACTTCAGTTGAAATGAGCAAGCAAATTAATAAATTAACCTGAGAGTTCATTTAACAAATCTCCATATTTTGAACCGAATTCTTGCAGTTTTTGAAGCAAGGGCTTTTGTTCTAAGCTGAAGAGAGGAATGAAGCTGCAAAGTTGGTGTCACACTGTGGGGGTACAGTTACAACAGGAGCAAAGAGTTTGGTGAAGCCCCATTCAACCACGTCCTGTGCCTTTCACTATATCCCAGAGCATTCCTCTGGACCATAAAACTGAGTTCAGCCCTTTTTTTCTGTTGCTTCTAGTACCTAATACATTGGGGGGTTTTGTATCCTTGTCCTTGGGGCTCCTCATCTGCCCCAAACATTTCCTTACTCCCAAAGCAACTTCTCTGAACTAAGTTACACTATTTCTTCAGAGCCCTGTACACCCACCTCACCTGAAGGCTCCTAAAACCAAAGTACAAGGTGACAGAAAGATCTTTACACCCAATATACCTGTGTCTTCTCAGGTGCACACTCTGACTGGCTTCACCAACACACACTGAACCACAGCATTAAGCACAAACATTTGCTCAGGACTTTCTCCAAGCCTTGCAGAAGAACAAAAGTGCAACTGAACACGAAGAAAATGAAAAAACAAAACAAGGTAAGACAGAGAGCACAACACAGAGTGCTGGAATGCAAGAGAATGGACTGCTCAGCTGTGTGCAAAACACACATTTCTCCCCATCAGGCTCAGAAGCAATCTGCAGCAGGTTCAGCTCCTGCCACCTACTTGTTTCTTGGGATAACTAAATCACATCCACACTGACGGCCTCAGTGCTGCCTCTGCCAGCACAGACAAACCAGAAGGTTGGGTAGTGCAAAACCCACATCTGCAGCCAGCCTGGGGCCTTGCCCAGCTCTGCAAAGGTACCAGTGACAGCACCCAAGGGAGTGAAGTTGGAGCCATGTCCCAGCTGTGGGAGGGCTGAGTGAATCCCAGCTCTGAATGCCAGCTGAGTGAATCCCAAATCCCAGCTCTGAGCACAGGCTGCCAGAGCCGTGCCTGCATTTACCACTTGCACACGAGTTAATTGCCTCTGAGGTGACACTCAGGGCTCCAGCAATGTCCCTGTGCCATCAGCTCCCCCCCCTCCAGGGGTCACTGGCAAGGACCAGCTCAGACACTGTCAGCCAGTTCCACACACAACCCCTGAGTGAACCTCAGCAGCACAAGCACCAGTTCTGCATCTTCTAAGCCAAGACCCAGAGCCCAGGGTTTCACACACAGAGGAAGGAGGTAACACCTCTGGTCACTGGTTTGTTGCCTGCAGGATTGCTGTCCCACTCCAAGAAGGGGTGGAGTGTCTGACAAAATGGCTTATGAACCTGCATCGGCAAAAACTGACAGCCTGAATGGGACATCCTCTCCAAACCAGCCACAGGCTACAAACCAAGCACTGAGAGAGGTACCTGGGCTGGCTACAGGGACCAGGATTAATCCTTACCGAATTCAACTGTTTACTGGCTGCCCAGAAGGGAAAAGAAGCCAGCACATTACTGGTATTCACAGACCCGCAGGACTAGCAGCCCCACACTGCCTTCACACCACCCAAGAGCTTTAGGAGCAGTTCCTGCAGCCTCCTGCACCGGGGGGAACTCGGGCAAACACCTGGATCCTCAGCCAGCTCTGGGTCTGGTGCTAACTCATCTGCTCACAACGAGCCCAGCAAAGCCAGGGCTGGAAACAGGAGACTGAGAGCAGCTATGAGAATTCTTCCTACAAATTTTCCTATAAATAAATAAAAACAGGAAGGAAGTACAGCAAGACACCGACGCTTCATTTCAAAGGAGAAAACCGGGCATTTTCCCTGAGAATTTCCCACTTGCTTTCACTCAGCGCTTCAGCCCAAGCACGAAACGCTCCTTTCCCTTCGTTTTGTACTCCCAATTCCTCATTTCTCGCAGGGATTTATCCCGCCGCACGTGTCCCCCACGACACGGGGGGGACTCTCCCCGTAGGAGCCGGAACACGCGGCTGCCGTGTGGAATTCGGGAGACGCTGGGGCGGCACCGGGAGAGGAAAAATGCCCCTCCCGGCCTCGGGAGAGAGGGGGTGACCGAGAACCCCGGACCTCCTCGCCATTCGGCGCCGTCGGGGCCCGTCGGCGCAGGACCCCGAGGAGCGCCGGGTGTGGACGCCGCCGCCCCGCCAGCCTCACCCCCTCACCTCCATGGAGACGCGCCATCCCTGCATGGCGCTGAACCCGAAGTGCAGCGGGCGCGGCCCGAGCCCGGCGCCGTCCCCGGAGCTCTTCACCGTGTTGGGCTGCGACAAGTAGGCGCCCATCGCGGCCGCGGCGGCCTCGGTCGGCGGCGACCGGACCGGACCGGGGGGCGCGGGTGGACTGCGGGGGCGGCGGGACCTCGCACCGGCGGGCGGCGACCGGAAGT
>VYXD01013789.1:104758-133833 GCA_013397195.1 Hylia prasina | reverse complement strand
CCATTGGCTGCGGCCCGCTCTGGCCACGCCCCGAGGCGGCCGCGCCCGCGGGGCTGTGGCGGAGTCGGGCCGGGCCGCCAGACAGGGGCTGCTGAGGGCAGCGGGCACGTTTTGGCTTCAGCCGCCCGGCTGAACCATACCCACTGATGAAAGTACATTGGTTCACAAGGGGAAATGGTGCTGGGAACAAGGCTGAACGGGGAGAGGAGCGGGTTGAGCACGGCCATGCAGAAAGGGGCCCAAGGGACCCGTGTGCTGGTCGGCAGCATCTCGGCTGGAGCGAGCATGTGGAGCCCTGACATGGAGAGGGCAAAGCTCGTCCAGATGGGAGGAGGATGGGACGGCACAGAACCCCAGCCTGGGGAGATGGTCCTGCTCTAGGTCTTCTTCCTGGGATCCAGGGCCAGGACACCACGGAACGGCTCCAAGCGGCATCTGGGGAGGCTCAGGCTGGGCAAGAAGGAGCATTTCCTTACTGAGAGGGTCACACCTGCCCCAGGCTTCCTGGAGAGGAGGCCAGTGCCCCAGGCTTGTCCGTGTTTGAGGCATCTGGACAATGCCCAACATGCTGTGACGTGGGCCAGCTCTGATTGGGTTGAGCAGTGGAACCAGGGAATCTCTGGAGGTCCCTTCCAGCTGGCTGTTCTGTATTCTATTGCTGCTTAAATTACAGATGTAAAAGAGGATTAAGTGTGGAGTTCATTGATTGTAATTCTTTTTATAAACAGGGAACTTCTGTAGCTCAAAGAGCGTAATTGCTGCAAAAGTTCAGACTATTTATTAAAATCAAATGCTTCTGTGACATTTTTAACTAAGAACCCTTTTCAATAAGATGGAAAATGCTTATGTTCCCCAAATTCCATTTTTTGTGGAACACGGAGCAGTACGTGTGGTTCCTGCATTGTTGCAGACTGTGCTGCTTTCCTCCCAGAGCTGAATCTGGCTCTGGAATTGTGTCCCTGTTCCTGGTTCCTCTCCTGACCAGCACACAGGTGAGGCTTTACAGGATATCTTGTCCCATGGCAGAAGCACAGGGCGAGACCCCACAGCAGGAGGGCAGGGTGGTCGCAGGGCTGGTGGGGTCTCCCAGGCTGAGCTCACCTGGCTCCCTTCTGCTTGCACTCCCTGAAGAAACAACCCTCTGTCTCTGCTGTCCTGCTGTAACACTCCACGTCCTTCTCGCAGGCGGCATGCATGCATAACTTACTTCTCTTGGGCTGTCCAGGTATCTGGAGAACTATCCACTGTGCCTCCTAGGAACAGAAACTTCCTAATGGAGCAGGATTGCAGCATCACGTTAGCAGGTCAGTTTTAGCTTCCTGAAGCTGGCTAGTGGTGAACCTGAAACTGGGAGCTTCGTGCCTGCTGTCCCTGGAAGCTACATGGGTGACACATAACTGTAGGAAAAGTTGTGCGCTGCTGCAGCAGAATCTCTTATTTACAGCCCAGCGTTATGGTGTTTGGCTTGGCAAGCTCCTGTGAGTAGGAAGGGCTGAACCCTTCCTAGATGACTGTGTCCTTGGGTTTGCTGTGTGTGATGGCTCTCTACTGACCAAGTTTCTTTCTGGACCTTTTCTGCAGAGGAAAACTGTGTGACTGTGTAAGCCAAGACTTTATAAGAAGTACTTTGTAGTATACCTTAGGTAAGAAGGAATCTGTGTCCTGCATGTGTGGGCACAAGCAAGTCTCCTTTTTGGGGTGCGTGTGGGTGTCTGTCAGGGTGAAGGGGGCCTGGGTGGGCCTGGCTGCCTCCTCTGTGGGCTCACCACCAGATACATCCTGGGGTGGTGCTGCTCTCATTGAATGCTGCTGCACTCTCCAGCACAGGAGACTCTGTGAGAACGTGAAGCCTGGCACTTAGAGCAGAAGAGGGAGAAATGGGGAGAGTGTGCACTGGTCTCTGCTTAAATACCTTTACCCTTTCCCAGAGAATGTGACAGGCTGCTCAAGAGCAGTGGGAGAACATTGTGCTATTCTTGCAGCCCTGCTCGTGTCCTATCCATCGTCTGGAAACTTGTCCCAGAGCTGGTGATGCTGTCCTGAACCAACGGCAGGCACAGGGGTTGTGCATCTGTCTCACAGATTCTGAAGTGTTGAAGGGGATTTTTAGGGTGGCTGCAGGTGACGTTTCAGTTCCTGATGGCCATCAGTGACCCTGTGGCTGATTGTTGCTCTGTGGCTCATGTTTTACTAACTCATTTGTGACTCAGCTGCTGGACTTTCCCCTGCTGCACTTCCCATGTTCTGCCCCACTTCAGTGCTGAGATCAAGGTGTTCGTTTCTGCCTTATCTCTGGGCACATGCCTCATGTCAGTGTGGCTGTGCATGCAGTGGTTGCCATGTTGAGTAACTCTTGTTTTTCTGTCTGGGATTTTTCACTGTCAGGTGGCTAGATGAAAGCTGCAGCCCTTCACAGCTTCCCTTGCAATGCCACGCAGACTTCGTGATGGGTGGAGTTCCCTGTGGCCCTGGGTGTCAGGTCAGGAGCAGAAGTCAGGGAGCAGAGTTTGAGGCAGTGTGCACCTGTGCATGTGTCCAGCCTTGCTGTTCTTCACTGGATAATGGAAGTTCAGAAAATTCATTTAGGCAACACACTGCCATTAGTTTGGTTCTCTTTTTTCTATGAAAGAGTTGTCTGTCGTTTGGATTGGCACTTCTCAGCTGTTGATGGCTGGATGTTACAGTTGGATTTCAGTGCTCAGGCTTACAGATGCTCTCAATCTATGCTGGAACTGTCCAGTGTTAAGAAAAGAGCTGTGATTCATGAGGACCTGAGCTCAGATAGACTGGAAGTGAAACACTGGGTCTGCTGCATCTTTGTCTCTTTGTTGTCTTCTCACTTTTAGGGGGAGTCTCAGTTGCTTGAATAATTTTTCATTTGAAGGCAGTTGGTGACTGCTGTACCTCTGGATTTACATTTCTTCAAGGGGACAGAGCGCAGGATTCTTGGAGAAAAAATGCTAACAGACTGAATGTTTGGATTCTGGGATGCAGGAGCCTGATTCTTCTCAGCCTCTATTGTGACTGGAAAGAAACTTGCTGAGGTAGTAAAAGATAAGCACCAGTCCTCCAAGCAAGCTGGCACTAAGAGGGCTGCCAGCTCCCTGACAGGCTTTGACAGTGGATCTGGTTTTTTCCAATTGGTGGAGGAAAGTAATGCTGTAGTTTTTATAGTGTTCCTTGACCACAGAGGAGGTATTAAGAAGAAGGGAGTATGTGAAGTCTTTTCACATTTTTATTGGCTCATGGGGGGGGGCTTCCTGAAAAAAATGAACCCTTGGGATGTGCCAGAATGAGCTGAGGGGCACTTGAGGGTGCAGAGGGCCAGGCTGAGCTTTTGTCACAGCGCCGTTGTGCCCAGGCTGTGATGGGCAGCTGGCACTCACTCCTTGCAGCAGAGGCTGGAGCCGGTGCTGGTCACACCCCGGCTGCTGCGACTGAGGGATGGAGTTCTCTCTGCTCTGCTAACACAGCTGTTCTAAAAATACCCTGGTCTGCAGCAGCACCAAAGCCTTCCCTTGTCAGCCCTCTGTCTTGGGAAGCCCAGGCAGAGGTTGTGGTTTCCTGACAGCTGCTACGGGTTTGGTGGAGCTTGGGCTTGGGAAGAGGCTTTCTGCTGGGCCAGCAGAGGGGAGAGGCTGTGTGCCAGCTCTGACTCCAGGTCCTGCCTGCAGGGAGGCTGCAGATCCTGATAGACAGAGGCACAGCCAGGTGCAGGTTAGCCATGGAGGCATGGTGATTTTCAATCATCCCGTGGTGACATGGATGACAGGAATAGCTGTATGCTGTTTCTCTGTATGAGTGCTCAGGAAAAATCTCATTTCAAGTGTCTAGTATGTCTCCCAGGCCCTCTGTCTCTGCAAAATCTGATCCCAAGACCTCTTGTCCCAACTCTGTGGCTAATCTGGCGTGAAGTTGACTTGCAGATGTGTGTGCTTGCCTGTGCACATACACAGAGATTGAGGCACGGAAAATAGTGTGAAAAACAGCTTAACAAAAAGACAGCACAGGTGATGGTGACACGGCTCAGGACCTGGCTTGAGACTTGTCTTGATAGTTCTTTTTCCACACTTTTGGAACTTGCCTCAAACATCCCATGAATAGTGTACCCCAATTACTCTTACTCCATTTCAAGATTACCTATCATCTCACCTAGCAGCCATTTTTGCTTCTGGCATCTTATGGCAGTCAGCTTTGCAATTTACAGATGTGTGTCAAGGTCAGGTGTTCATCATCCTCTTTAAAATATGATGTTTGCTCACCTCATTGTGTGCTTTCTCCAGTATTATCAGAAAACGTGAAATAATCACTTTTCATTAGTGTTTCATGTGGCTTCAAGCATTGTTTCCAAGACTGGTACTTCCACAGTATACTAATTTTTATGGCATTTTCTGTTAAGTGTAATGATCTTTCAACCCTTCCTGTGCGCTCGATGTTGTTCAGAGTTACCTGGAGTGATTTGAAGATCTCTCTGCTGTCACAGAAGAACAGGATGGGCTATAGCAGACTGGGAGTAGCTCACATGGAGTTCATCCTGTCTGGTTTTCCCTCTCTCCTTGGAGTTTCACACTGCTGACACTCATCTGAACTTACTGCCCCAGTGCAGTTACTGGAACCTTCCTGATGAACTGTCTGAATGGGCTTATTTATAGACACTGGGTTTTCTTCCACACTCACTTATTTTGCTGTGCTGTTTCTGTTTCCCTTTGGGAGTTAGGGATGAAGAATCATTGCCTCTTCCTCCTTCCATAGACCAGCTCGGTGTGACTGAGCTCTTGGGCTCCCCTGGATTGTTTGTTTGTTTTGAAGCACTAAGTGACACTGAGCGCTCGTCCCTTTGGTCTTGCATTAGGCAATTTGTATTCATTTCTGGTATCCATTAAATAGATGGAATGATGCCTGTCTCCCTGTGGGATACCTGGCACTGGGGTCAGCTCTGGGCCCCTCCTGGCCATGGAGATGTTGAGGGACTAAAGTGTGTCCAGAGAAGGGAACAGAGCTGGGAAGGGGCTGGAGCACCAGGAGCTGAGGGAGCTGTGGGAGGTCCAGCCTGGAGAAAAGAGGGCTCAGGGGGCACCTTCTCACTCTCTACATCTCCCTGACAGGAGGGTGCAGCCAGGTGAGGGCTGGCTCTGCTCCCAAGGAATAAGGGACGGGAGAAGTGGAAATGGCTTCAAGATGGGCCAGGGGAGGTTTCAGATTGGATATTAGGGAAAATTCCTTCTGTAAATATTTGTCCAGCCTTGGCACAGGCTGGCCAGGGCAGGTGTGCAGTCCCCATCCCTGGAGGAGTTTAAAAGCTGTGTGGATGTGGTGCTTTGTGACATGGGTTAGTGGTGGCCTTGGTGGTGCTGGGGGAGTGGCTGGACTCGATGATCTGAGAGCGCTTTTTCAATCTCAGTGACTGTACCCAGAGAAGTGCTGCTTCTATTCAAAGCATCTTGACTCCTGTCAGACTTTGGTGTTTTTATAAACTGCTGATCTACTGCCTGGAGAGTTACTTGGCGGGAATTTATAGTTAGGTGTGTCCTGCAGTGTGTTGTTTAGCCAGCATTGTCAGAGTGCTTTTGGAGAGGCTGGATGGCCATGGGGTGACAGCCTGTGGAACCGTGGTGTGACACGGGCAGTGTGGCACCACGCAGTGGGTCAAAGCTTGCCACTTTCCTGTCGAGCAGATGCAGCCATGGCTGGCAGGAGGGCCCTGGGCTCCTTGCAGGGTGTCCTGCCTCCAGGCAGGGCTCAGGCTCTGCTCAGCACAGAGCAGGACCCACGGGAGGTGCCTGAAGGATGTGTGAGATTTTGGCTCAGCTCTCAGCACAGCATCTCCTGAACTGGTGCAGAGAAGTCACGAGCGAGGGAGAGCTTGCACACATGGAGGACTTTTAACCCTGTCTTTAAATAGTGCAGATTTGTCCATTGGGTTAAGAGACTAACTTCTTGCTGATGTGTTTGCAGCACATCTGGAAGAACCAATTATTATATAGCTGACGGTCAGATTGTCCTTTCCATGCTAGTTGCTGCATGAAGTGGTCTGTACAGCCATGGTAACAATCAATACCTTCCTTTCCTTGCCCCTGTTAAATTACACTGGTTATTTTCATTTTCTTGTTGAATTGAAGCCTTTCAAGCATTTTACTACCATGACTGTAATTGCCAAGGCCAATGTGTCAGTTTAATTAAAACATGAAGTAGGATTGTTTCTTTGCTTTGTTGGATTTCTTTTCCCTTTGCCTGCAGTGTACCTGGCATTCTTTGTCGTGTTACATTCTGGATTAGCCTCAGATCCCAGAGAGCCCTTTATGTTCAGTTTCTGTTGGTAAATTTGCTGCTTTTTGTTTGCCCACTGCTCAAGGAAAAGTTGAGTTTCTCATGGCCCAGCTACTGGCTCTGGGGGTCTCTTACCTCTGGTCCCAACCATTTGCCAGGTGGGCAGAGCTTTCCCCTTTGTCTGGCTTAAACAAGTGGCCAGGGAAACGGGTTAACATGTTCATGCTACTCTGAACCAGATCTGGGGCTTCTTGTGAGGGTCTGGCCGGGTGTGTTTCCACTCCCCAGCTCTTTTTCAATGTGCAAGTTCAGGTGGTACTATAGTCTAGTTACTGTGGACTTTTTCACAATTTTTATGCCTTTTTTTCTTAGTAAATCATGGCTGTAACTTGTGATTTAGGCTGGTTTTATTATTTGTTTAATTGACAGATCATGTGAGCTACAGAATGTCTCTCCAAAAGTCTGTGCTCTTTCAGCAGCAGATACACAGATGTTTGAGAGCTACAGAAAAAATGCGCATTGGACAATGGAATAACCTTCCAAAGGCAAATTTAGCTTCCAGACTTTTTTTCCCTTAGAGCTGTTGGGCTTCTCCACCCATACTCCTTTAAGTAATTCACTTGAAATTCTTCATGACTTTCCTTGCCTCCTGCTTACATGGACTCAGGGCTGTGTTGGTACTTGTGTAGTGGGGAGCTGCTTCCTCTGCTCTGCTGCAGAAATTCAGGCTAAGCTGGGGTCAGGTCACTTCCTCCCTCAGAGTGTAACAGCTGCCTAGTCTGGGGGCTGTCTGGGACAAACACCAGAGCAATATATTATCTCAGTGCTTTCATGAGGGTTTAGGATTCTGCTTTGCTGAGCATGGAAAGGGATGTGCGAGAGGGATTTGGCAAGCAGGAGGAATCTGCTGTTGCCTTTCAGTTGTCTGTCTGCATTTTTCCCCTTTTACTCTTCTTCCCAAGCTGTCAAATCTCCTGAGAAACAGAATTGCCATCGGTGATGTCAGCTGGGTTTGGTGCCTTGAGTCATATCTGGTGCTCTGGAATATTGCCTGTGAGTCATGGAAATCATTTAGGCTTGGCTGGCTTGGCCAGAGGTTGGAGATGTGACGAGTCCACAGTCCCAGCTGCATTATTGAGGCAGATTTTCAGCACTTGCCAGTCCTTGAGGACTTACCCAATCCAGTAAAGCTGGAGGCCTTTCAGTAGAGGGCCTTTAACTGTTGGACTCCATGATTTAGATGTTTTTCCAACCTTGATGTTTCTGTGAACAGGCAGCAAGTGGGATGAAGAAAGAGAATCCAAAGGGATGCAGGGGTGTCAGTGTGGTGGCTGTTACCTTGTCCTTGCATTGCTCACACACACTTGCCTTTCTGCTGCCTTGGGCTTCTTTAAACCTACCTGAAGTTAAAGCCTTTTGCCATTCAGCTTTAGTAATTGTACTGGGTGACTTTATGCTGCTGTCATCCCTAAGATACTGCTTATTCTAAAATTCAAAGGAATAAATGTTCTGTCCTTAATTATTTTTATTCCTTCCTTTATTTCTTTAATGGTGAAACATAACAGGCCTGGCCTGTTGGTATCAGTATGTTTGTATACATATATATATATAAAAAATCAAGTTTTTAAGATCACTGTGAACGTCTTCCCAAACCAAACTGCAGTCCTTTCACCCCTTAGTTATGTAGGCAGCTCAGGTGGAAGGAGGTGGGGTGGTTCACACGTGGCTGTCACCTCCTGTGATCATTTTCCACAGCTGTCCTCTGTAGCTCAGGCTCTCCTTATGTAAATATGGCCTGTACCCCTATTCCTGCCTGTGCCACACCTTGCAGCTCGCTGCTTGTGTCATACTCCTTCATTGCTGGGCTGACAGAGAAGTCTGTATCACTCTGGTTTTACTGTGCTTGGCATCATTTGTCACTGCAGTGTGTCACCTGCAGTGTCAGGGTATTAAATGTCATTGGGCCTGTTCAGATTACCTTGGAAGATGATAAAGAATCCCAGCTGTATTGGTGGCCTGACATCCTGTGTTGTCAGGTGACAGGAAGAGTAGGATGGGGTACAGCAACTCAGCTGGAATGATGAAATCAGGTAGTTTGGTCACGTGAAAGTAGCTGCCAAGGGAGAAGGGATTTTTGAGGGAGCTCTTATATAAGGTAAGAAGTTTCCAGCAGTAGGATGCTGATGGGGTCCCTAGTGAGGGAAGAGAAGGTGACACAATATGAGCAGGAGGAGCTGTGAAATGGCCAGGTTTTGGAGGTGATAGAAAGCAGAAGATGAGTCTGGATTTGCCAGGCAAATCTGTGTTAAAGGTTACTTTAGGGGAAAAGTGGGATCAGCTGAAAGCTGCCAAGCCTGGTAACCGGCACCAGCCCTGTCTGAGTTCAGGAGTGTTTGGACAATGCTCTTAGACACAGGGTGGGATTCTTGAGGTTTTCCTGTGCTGAGCCAGAAGCTGGACTTGAGTGATCCTCATGAGTCTCTTCCAACTCAGGTTGTCCTGTGAATCTCTAAAGTGGTTCTTGGTGTGCACTCAGCGGATGGGAACAGTAATGATTGTCAGTTGACAATTAAAAGGTGAATTCTACCTTCTTGTCCTCTCTAAGTGCTTTGAATCCAGTTCTATCACTGCACGTTGCCTGGGGCAGTGAGATGTTCACCATGGCTGTGACTGCTGTGTGCCTGTGAAATTGCCTGGCAAAGGCACTGCAGTACATGTCTTGGATGTTGGGTGAAATAGAACATGTTCATCTTTGAATGCTGCTACTTACTTGAATAAAAACAATGTTACGGAAAACTCTGCTGCTAGGAGTGGGGTTCAGCTCTGATCTCTGTACATCTTTCAGCCTTACCTCCTCCCACAGACCTTGCCAGTCTCTAGTGCTGGGCTCTAAGCTCTCAGTCCCCTCCCCTTACCTTGCTGCTTTCTGAGTGCTCATCTCTGTCTTTAATATTCTGTGTGGATGTACTTGTGCTGAGTCAGGGTTTACAATGATCAACTAAAGAAATTACTGTAGTGGTTTCCTTTGTGTTGTTGGTCCCCACTTCTGAAGCTTCAGCTTTCCCCTTATTCCTCTCTGCTTTGATTGAATTTCAGGTGTCATCACCTTTCAGAGGATTCCTCCACAAAGTTGTATCTGAGTTCTTGAAACGTTTCTGTATCCCTTTTGTATTGTTGGAGCTTTTTTTTTTTTTGTGGTGGAATGAACTACAAGTGTCCTGAACCATGAAAATCTAATATATTGTTGACAGAAGGCAGTTTTGCTACAACACAACATTTGTGCACAAGAGGATTTCCCACTGGTGTGCTCAGGACTTGCTGCTCATGTGGTCTGCAGTGGCTCATGTTCTGGACATGCACCGCTCCAAGATCTGTGTGCAAATCCTGTCCTGGAATTCTCCTTTAATTAAGAGTTAATGAGCAGAGTTCATAATTCTCCAATGAGTGCTGCGTGGCAATGGTCTGTTCTTTCTGGTTGAGAGCTCACAGGTCTCTGCACCCTTCCCTCCAGGTGAACCAGCGCAATGTCCCGGGGATTGACAGTGCCTACCTGGCCATGGATACGGAGGAAGGCGTGGAAGTTGTTTGGAATGAAGTTCAGTTTTCTGAGCGGAAGAACTTTAAGCTCCAGGAAGTAAGTTGATGTGTTTCCCAACAGGATATGAGAAACATACCTTGCTCTGGGGTGGGATTATGGATACTGGGGACTTTTTGTGTGCATTATTGGCTAGGTTTGGAGTGCTGTGCTGTCCAAATGGAGCAAATTTGGCTTAAGCCTGGCCTGTGTGGGAATTGTCCTGGAAAACTGTTGTGCTATTTCCATGAGCCCTTGTATTCATTTAGACTTGGCAATCAAACCACACTCTGCTGAGATGCAGTGCAGAAGACAATGGGATGCTGTCTGTTCATAGCTCAGGGACTTGACATCTCTGTTGGTGTTTGAGGGCACCAAGAGCCAAGAAGAAGAAAGGGTGTAGGTTGGTGTGGTCTCTTATGTGACATGTCTTTGTCTTTCCGATGTTAAGGAAAAAGTTAAAGCAGTGTTTGACAACTTAATTCAGCTGGATCATCTCAACATTGTCAAGTTCCACAAATACTGGGCTGATGTGAAAGAGAACAAGGCCAGGGTAAGTGCAGCCATCAGGCTGTTGTTTTCTCTGTGTGTTGTTAGGTGTTGGCAATGTGGAGGGTAATGTGTCATACTGCCCCACAGGTGATCTTCATCACTGAGTACATGTCCTCAGGGAGCTTGAAACAGTTCCTGAAGAAGACAAAGAAAAACCACAAAACTATGAATGAAAAGGTAACTCTTTTTTCCTGTATGACCATAATTCTTTGGAGCCATCAGCCCCTGGAAAGCCATTTCAGCAGAGGATCCCAGTGAGAACTGGTGATAACACATTGCTGCAGTTCCCCTGTGTCTCTGTAACCCAGTTGAGCTGCAGGTCCTCTGGGGCAGCTGTTCTGTGCTGGTTGCTTTACTGCCAGCAGCTCTGCAGCTTCTTAGGTGTGGTGTGACAGGCACATCCCTCTCCAGGGGCCCTCACAGGAAAGGGGGAAGGTGTCTGTGCATGGAGACTCTGGAGGACAGGTGTGTTCTGGACCCTTGGGAATCTCTAGAAACAAGCTGACCATAAGAGGCCTGATTCTTTACACCTGCACTGAGTAAGAGCTGGAGTGTATATTGCTTCCTACAAGCGGGCTGTGAATCACAGAACTACAGATTAGCTCCTTGGGGATGATTTTGTTTTTGTGGGAGCTGTAGATCCAAAAAATTCCAATAATTTTTATCCTTTTCCTCTTGTGCCTCCAGGCCTGGAAGCGGTGGTGTACCCAGATCCTCTCTGCTCTCAGGTGCGTGGGGTGCTGACCTTGAGATCCCAGAAACCAGGACTGATGTGCCAGTGAGCCTGGCAGTTAAGTGTTAGGGAGCTCTCCAGAGTATCCAGCTTTGTGACCAGGTTTGTCCATAGTCAGGAGGATGTTGCAAAGATGACAGGGAAATGGAGTTCCATGTGAGAGGACTGAGGAAAACTTCCATAGTGTTGGCAGGCTGCAACCCTGTTGCAGGCAGTGGATTCATGGATACTGAGGTGTGGTGGTTAGATGTGTGTGTACATTGCAGCTCTTCTGCAGCCATCTTAGTGCAACACAGCTGAGTAGAATGTGTTTTGGGTTTTAAAAACTCTCTTCCACCTGAACTAGGGTTGGTTAGTAGCTAATTAGGAACCTTTGAAAAACAATAGACTGGATGACAGAGCAGGGCTTGCACTGCATAGAGAAAACCCTGGTGCCACTTGGCTAAATTACAGCTATTGGTGAACAGTGAGTTCTAATAAGCTTCTGGGAGCTGACTGTCCTCATTTGTGCTAGCTGCTAATGTAAACCCAAGTAGAATGAGATAAAAAAAACACAGAGTCTACCTGGGACCCAGCACTGAAAAGCTTTATTTGTGCCTGCTGGCAAACATGACCAGTTGTGTGTGTATAGCATTAAGTGCCTCTTTGGTGCCCTTTGAGTAAGGACAGAATAAGGCTCTGGTATTTTTGGTATAAAATTGTAACCTTTTTAGAATCCATTCAGCAGTGCCGGGTCGGGTGAAATGGTGTCTTTACCTCTGGTACCCTGAGTTTCTTGGGAACTGATAGGAGAAAGCTTTCTCTTCCCCCCTCCCGCCCATGTTCTGGAGATTCATTAGAGACAATTCCTTTTTGTTCCTGGTTCTCAGCTAGAGGCTGATGTACAGTCCCTGAATTGTATCTCCCAGCTACTGTAAACCCCTGGCGTGTGCCTTTCGCTCTCCTGTTTTCTGATGTTGCTTGAGATGGGAAGGGGTGAAGGGAGGGATTCAAGGCCTTGACCAGTGCTCTGTTCTGCATCTCCAGCTACCTCCACTCCTGTGACCCCCCCATCATCCATGGCAACCTGACCTGCGACACCATCTTCATCCAGCACAACGGACTGATCAAAATCGGGTCAGGTAATGCTTGCTGGGGGTGCCCCTGCCTGTCAGACAGACTGCCCAAACAGAAAAAGGCACCTACTCCTTTCCAGGCTCCCTGGCACCACAGGCTTGTGTGTGTGTACATGTGCTTCTCCACCTCCACATCAGATGTGCCAGACTGGGAGAGTTCATTGGTGACTGGACCCTTGTCAGGTGCAGGAAAGACTGATACTGGGTAGTGTTTGCCTTTTTTTTAGCCTCTTCTTTAGCTTTTTGTCTTCAGGGGGTGACGCAGGAAATGATGTTGAAACTTGGAAGTTTTGTAGGCACATCATCTGTGGGTTCATCTGCTCTGCAGATTTTCACATTAATACACAGAGAGTTCTCCTCCCAGCACTGTGGAGCTTTGGGAGCTGTGTCCATGAAGCCACAAGAGTGCTGCTTGTAGCAACCCACGTTTATAATAAAGTGGACAGACAGACTCTGACTGCAGCAAGTGGCTTGTCCTGACATCCTTATCCAGCATCCCTCCCATGGGCCTGCCTTCAGGCTGCTGAGCTGCCCTGGGCCTGTTTGGCACAGACATGCCCTGCTTGGGCAGCCACCCTGTGCCAAAACAGTTCATTACATAAGTAAGCAGTGATGTTCCTGGCAGTGGCAGAGCATCCTGGCATGTTCTGGTTTTTCCTGCTGTTCCCATGTCTCTAAAAATCTGTCTGCAGTCAGGATGCATTATGCCACACCTTGACATGACCTTTCAAGGGACAGCTTTGCTACCTGTTGTTCAACTTCTGCAAGTATTCTCGATCTGAGGAATAGGTCTTTGCTTTCCTGGAGCTGTTGTCTGTGTGAGTTCTGCTTTGATGTGGCAGTGTACAGGGAAAGATGCTCTGCATCACCTGTCATCCAGAAATAGCCTCTCCATCAGATGTGGCTTTTCTTCCCATCAAAGAAGTTGTTGTTTTGTTCCAGAACTGAGTAGCAGATTTGTGCTTATACCAGGGAGACAGGGTCATGGCAGAAGGAGCACTCTGCTCCTGACCTGCCTGTAAACCTGGGGGCTTGCTCTTCACACAAGCTGATGTCATCATGTCATCACACAGACTTTATTGTGTTTTCCTGGCTTTTGTCAAAGTGGGAGGGATTTCCAAGAGTGAGTACATCAAGTACCTGTATGCTGGCAAACACCCTGGCATTCAGTTCGGACTGATGGAAAGACTTGAATACTCAAGAAATTCCTTTCTTTAGTTTAGTTTCAAAGTCTCATGCAGCTGCCATCTTTCTGCAGGGCAGCCAGTGCTGTCTGTAAAGCCAAACCCGTGGAGCTGGCATTGTAGCCACAGCTTTCAGCAGAGGGAGGGACATCCTGCAGGTCAGAGCCATTCCCAGAGCATGCAACTCCAGTGGTGCTGTTCAGAGGCTGTGGAGAAGGAAGGTGACTCTTGAGGTGTGGGGTACAAACGGTGGCCTCAGCACAGTTACACCTTTGCTCCCTTCAGTTGCACAAAGCTTTGCTTCTGTCAGGTGCAGCAGGAGGGACAAGGCAGTCACATGTGTGTGCTCATGCCAGGAGAAGTGGGTAGCTGTGCTGTTCCAGCTGCAGGATGTGCTGGAGTGTGACTGCAGCTGCAGTGCTCGTGTGCAGCTCTTCCTGAGCAGACCTTTCTGCTGCACAGCTGTGGGCTGCCTGGCTCACCTCACTTTCAGAAGTGAAATAATTTATCTAAAAGATTCTGATCTTTTCCTAAATAAAAAAGGAAGTGACTGCAAGTGGGCCTGTGGTCAAAAGAGGAATCCTCCAGATGGGAAAGCTGTGGCTGCAGTGCAGGCTGGAATTGGAGTTGGCAGTGTTGCAGGATGTATTCTGATTCCTGCAGAGCCCACCCAACCAGAAAAGGCAAAGCTACAGCCACAGGACTGCTGGTTGTGTTGGAGCTTGAGCCTTTCTCCCTGGCTGCCTTTGCCTTTCTCACTGCTGCCTTTGCAGTGCTGGATGGGCTGGGTTTGAGTTTTGGGCCCTGGAACAATTGTTGTTCCAGGGTCACTGACAATGCCAGGCTCACGTTTGCTGCTTCCCGTTCTTGTTCTGTACAGCTGGCTGGTATCTGAGCACTTCCCTGTGTTTACTTAAAAGCAGCAGGACAGTAATGTCTGTAGATTCATGGGGAACAAGGATTCAGTGCACTATGAGCTGTGCTTTGGTACTGTCTCTCCCTGTGCTGCTCTGAAAGTTCCTCTCCCTGTGGCTTTGGCAAAGAGAATACTTGCTGAATGTGGGGCAAAAACCTGGCTAAGGCAGCTGCTGGTGTGCACTGCAGGACATCCTGCTGTCTGCTGCAGGAGGGTGTGCCAGGAGAGCAGGGTCACGTTGGAAATGTCTGATAGTGGTTCCTGACACATGTTCACGTGTGGGAACAGCCCTTTGCTCCCTGCTGCTCCCTCGGGTGCAGGAGCATGTGCACTGGCTGGACTGATCACTGTTTCTCTGTGCAGGATGTAAATCTGTGTGCTGGGGGTCAGCTGTGGGAGAAAAAGGGAGTGGGAAGGAGGAAAGATTTTGCATAGTGCTTAAATGCAAAAGCCATCCACAATCCATTCATTTGCTAGCCTTTTTGTTTTTCCAATGCCATAAAGTGCAGAATTAATAGATTTAAGGAGAATAAGTTTCAAGTGAATGGAGAGCTTTAGAGAACTTGTGATGAGGCTAACTTAAACTTGCCAGTGGTATTCCCAGAGACAGGAATGTTCCACCTGCCTTGTGGAGCTGTGGTCAGATGAAGGCATCCCTTGTGATAAGTCCAAGTTGTGCCCTGTGTACTCTTCACAGAGCCCACATGCAACACGGGTGCCTCCGTGGGTGTCTGTGCTGTCTGACAAGGGGATGTGCTGCCAGGTGTGTTCCTGGGACAGGGTTCAGCTGCTCTGAGTGCAGGAAGAACAGTGTGTACTGACAGGGTGCTGGTGCTGCTGCCTGCTTGTGTTGGCTTTGTCGGGAGCTGTTCCTGGAATTCTCACTGGCAGTGTAAGAACCATTCACAGGTGGAAAGAAGTGATGTGTTTGAATTACAAATCCTTTTGGGCAGCTCGTGGAGTGCCCCAGCAGAAGGGAGTCCTCTGGTGCCCCTGAGACATGTATCTGCATATGCTGAGTGAGACCTTGATGGAGCAGAGAGGCAGCTCCCTGGAGTGCAGTGCAGATGTCCCACTTGTGCCCCAGGTGTGGCTGCTGTGCGTCTCTCCTGTCTGCCCCACAGCTGACCTTAGTCTCAGCTGCAGCATAGTTGTGTCTGCTCAGAGTCTGCTCTCAGTTCCAGGCCGTGGGGCCAGGACTCTTATGGATGCTAGCTCTGCTGTGGCATCATGTGGGCAGGTGTGTAAGTGTGGGTTCTCCTGCTGAGATCTGTGGCCAGAAGCTGCTGGGATGTAGAGGAAGGGAGTTCTGCTGCAGGGGTGGGGTAGGTGGGACCGTAGGACACTCACAGAAGAACAGAATTTCCTGCTTCTTGGTCTCAGAGTCAGCCACAATCTTCTGCTTGGTCAGAGATGCCCTGCCCGGTCTGGTTCTGAGGTAGAAACCCTGATGTTCCTTAGGTAAATTTCTTTTGAAGAGGTGGCTGGAGGCAGGGCCCGGTGCTCAGTCCTGTCCCTGTGTGCCCTGACTCTGACCCAGCTGTCTCTATGGATGTAAGTGCTTTGCTGTTCACCAACTCATTGACTTTATCTCGTTTTACTTCCCGCTCACGGGCTGCTCTGTTACAACAGTCTTTCATAGGATATTTGCTAATGGTGAGCAAACTTCTCCGCTCCTGTGATGTGACTCCACTTATGTCATGTACATGATTTTATCTCTGTGTGTATCTGTATATATATATTTATATATATATGTGTGTGTATCTATATTTGTAACACACAGACATACACACTGATCTATTTACAGTGTTCCCTTGCTATAAGGCTGTGTGTAAAACTGTTTGGCTTAGGTGCATCCTGCTTGGAGAGCTCGTGTTCTGTGCTGGGATGCAAACAGTTCCTTGTGCTCTTGGCCAGAGCCTTACAGAGAGGGAGCACTGCCCTTTGTGAAGTCTCCTGGTTGTTAGTTTTCTCCCTCTCCATGTTCTTAGCGTGTGCTAGTCCACGGGCCCCGTGCATGCCGGCTCCTGCATGTCAACAAGCCATGCCTTGTTCTGAGCTCTTCCCAGCTGAACTTCCCACATCCATTAGGCTCTTCCCTGCTGCTGCTCTGCTGCCCTCGGCTGGGACTCAGCCCTGGACTAGCCCCCACTGTGTGCTTGGCTATCCAATTGCTTGCTTGTAGTTTGAACTCCTTAGATGTGTTGGTTTTAAGGTGAATGTTTCAGTGAATGTGTCTGGCTCCTGATGGCCAGATCCCTTCTGCCCCAGATGAGTCCCTGGATTGAAGTAAGCGTGGCTATTGATGTTTCCCCAGATAAATCTCTGGTTTTGGGGAGATCTGTGCATATGAGGAGGGTGTTGGGCTGGTGGGAGCCAGAGAAGGATTCGAGTGCTGCAATTTGTAACCCTATTGCATAGAACGCCATGTTTACATTTAAAATAATGATTTATTTTATTTTTTGCCATCAGGGTTATTCTCGATGGTTAGAGTTTGTTTCTACTGAGTTGGGAACCTACCAACCGTCAGCTGGAGTGGTGGGAAGGGCCAGGGCCTGACCAGATGGGCTCTGTCCCTTCCAGGAGCTGGCGGGAGGACGTGCATCGCCAGCGGAGCAGAGGCTCCTGGAAAGCTCAGTCTGGGATCTGGTGTAGCTGAGGGGGATGGTGATGTAGTCAGGGCTTGAGTCCTGAGGAGGGCAGGTGTCCTGGGGGTGGCTGCAGGGTGGCAGGGTGGCAGCCAGCAGGCTGGTCCAGGAACAAGCCCACGGAATGGGAACCTGACTGAGCTCCAACTGCGGGCTGCAGGGCTGAGGGCTGGCCAGCCCTTTGTCCAAAATGGAGTCACCCCTGTGAGCAGAGCCAAAGGCCCTGGTTCTAGGACAGGGGAAGCCTGAACCAGCACTCTGCAGGCACAAGGAGATGCTGTGGTACCTCACCTGTGCTGGAGCAGCATATCAGATGGCCTTGGAACACGGAGCTTTCCTGGATGTTTAGTTGCTAACTTGTTCTAACAGTCTGTTGTACCAGGAGGTGCTGTTTGTATGAGAGCTGGGGATTGTTTAAGCCTTAGATCTTGAACAGTGATTTGGGTTTGAAAACACTAAATCTAGGGCGTAAGGCTCCTGTTTTGCTTGAGCATTGTGCTAATGAGGCTGTGAGTGACATGCTTTCATAACTAATCTTATTTTAGTCATCACTTCACTCCCCTGGATTTTGTTGCCTGATCTCTAAATATCAGGCTGGTTTCCACATTCTTAACAGACACCTGAGGTGATGTAGAAATAAGAGGTTAGTAGAGTATCTTGGATCTGTCTTTTTTATTTTTTCAACTGTGGCAGGTGTGGTTTTAAAGGGAAAATAATGGATAATTGAAGTCATCAGGCATAAAAAAATCTGCTATAAAAATGACATTTTGGCATTGATTTAGGAAGATATAACACTGATGTAGAATTGATGTAGTCTAGCTTTTCTAACTGTACAGTTTTATGTGTGAGTCAAGCGCATTCTCTACCAAGCCAAACATTCTTGGCTCCTTAGAAACTTGGCAAAACCAAGACAGATATTTGTAAGGTTTGTCTGTGACTACAGGTGCTGCTGGGAATGAGATTGGGCAAGGAAATAGTTTTGACTGGAACTTTTTGTCCAGAAGGCTTCAGAAGGTCCAAGGTTGGATCCAGGCTACATTTTTGAGGGGGAGCTGCCGTGGGTCTGTGTTGTCTGTGAAACTCTCAGTGTAAAAGCCTGTCTCCAAGTGAAGGCAATTCTCATTTGGGTTGTTCTTGAGAAACTGTTCAACGAACTGGGTTGAATAGCATGAGGTTGATTTTAATTGTGATGCTACAGAGCTGTAATTGTAATGCTGCAATGCTGTCACTGCTGCTGTGATTACTAGAGGGGCAGAAACAGTTCCAGAGACCTGCCCTGGGTTTTTGTGTAAGCACAGAGCTTAAAGTAGGAGGAGCAGCCATGAGCGAGTGGCAGTCCATGGGTTTTGTCCATTTTGGAAGTTCCAGCTGCCTCCTGCTGACCACATGTTCACTGTGTGTGTCTGGGGGAGGGTGGTGGGATTTTTAAGGTCCAATTTAGTGGCAAGAACTGGTGACCTTGGTGGCCTTATTGCAGGGATTTTCCTCTTCTGTGCTGTGATAGCAATAAACTCATTTTTATTTTGCTGAAGGTTTAAAAGCCAGCTCCTGCTCCTAATACTTACTTCCCTAGCTCAGTGTACCCTCTGTGTGCTGCTGTGATTCACCCCATTCATGAAAACACCAGAAAACAATTATCATCTAGGCTGGTTGTTTTCAGTTAAATAAGATATTTTAAAACGTTTAAATGTCTCTGTTTAGTGCTCCAGGTTATGGAACATCCATTGCACTGAAGGCATTGCTGCTTCAGTTTTGTTGAGCTCTGGTTTTTCTCTGCTTTTATGTGACTTTCCCTATGGGCATGGGGATGTGGATGATAGTCATCCAGGTCTTCATTCACCCAGTCTCATCTAGCACAGCAGTTGCAGGTTTCTCCTCCTTGCAGGGCCCTTTGACTGAAGGCTCCAGGAACCTCAGCTTCAGGAAGCTCCTTTGTGCCAGTTCTGAAAAGATCACTTAAACAAGCAAGGGCAGTTAACTCTGTGTTGCCAGTTCCACTGGTGCTGCTCCAGCAGTGTTTTCTCTGGAGGGAGCCATGGGCAGTGTTCTGGCAGGAGTTGGTTTCCTGCTGGGAAGCCACGTCAGTAGATGTGGCAGGAGTGCATGTGTGTGTAAGCACATGGGGAGCTTTGCCTGGCACTGGGAACAGTGTGCAGTGAACTCTTCATACACTGCATCTTCATTTGCCCCTTCAGCTAATGATACTCAACTGTTAAAAATAATAAAATCCTGTTGCTGAGTCTGGTGACTCAGTGTTGCAAACATTGCAGTGTTGCAATGCCTGATACAGATCTGAGGGCTATAGGGAGCTTTTGTTCTGTGATCAGCATAAATCTGACACTTCTTCCTGTTTAAACACTCCCTGTTTAATGGCTGTATGCTTCTTTTTACGCCAGATAGCTTCCTAGTTCCTTATTGTCTAAGCCTTGCTCTCCCTAATGAAAAAAGCTTTTGTCATCACTGTGTAACGTTGTGGGTTTGTGCAGTCTTGTACCGTTCTGCAGGAGTGAAAGTGTCTGGTCCATATGAGTGCAGGGGATGATAATGTGGTCTCATAGCTCTCCTGGCCCTGTGGTCACCCCTTTATAGCTGCAGAGGTGCTCTTAGGTTCAGCTGATAGTGTTTGGGTCCCTGTGGTACAGCGGTTACTTGTCCCATTGCTGGGTTGTGCAGCAAGCCTGGGACAAGGTTAATCCTTCTCAGTGGCACCTGGTTTCCCCCTGCTTTCTGTTGGGCAGGGCACTGAGCCCTTGGCTGAGGAGTGGAGTCTTGCTGTGCTTTGCAGCGTGCTCACGTGCCTGCAAGAGCCAGAGCAGCTCAGTGGCTGCTGCAGCAGGAGAGGCAGAGGACAAGGCCGTGGGCAGGGCTGTGGGACAGTCTTTCCTGCCCACAGGGAGGAGGTTCTGAATGCAGAGTGAGGGCGGGTGTGAGATGGAAGCTGCACAAGAGGGAAATGTCCTCTGCAGCACGGAGTGTTCCAGAGCAGGGGGCTGGATGCCCAGGCAACACTGCCAAACCTGCTGTGGGGACAGTGAGGAAGGAATGCCACCGTTGCCTCCTTGGGTGGCACTGCTAGCAGTCTGTGGGTGTCTGTCCACTTAATCTGGCCAGCTTTTTTTTCATGTTCTTGAGGGTTTGAGAAGTCTGACCAGCTACAGCACGTTCCTGTAGGAATGCTGATTATCTCTTTTTATGCTTTTGTTGTCAGATTGAGTTCAGCTTGTCAAAGGTTGCTTGTCCTACCCAATGCTGTGCTTCACGTCTCTTCCTATCACCTGCCCTGCTCAGAAACCGTATTTGGCTGAACCTTTTTCTAAAATTCATCTCTGCTAATTGCCCACCAGATTTGTCAATCCCATGGGGTTGTGTCTTGTAATCTGCCCCTTGTAGTCACCTTCTTGTGGCTGAGAAAGACACATTCGTTGTTGTTGTTGGTGATCTGACTTTCCTTTGTGGTTTCATCATTTGTCTCAGTAGCCTCAGCCTTCATCCATCCAATCACTCACAGTGTGGAGCCAGTTTGAGAATATAGAAATAGGTGTATAAGTGACAGATAGCAGCCTTGTGTGAGTCAGGCAGGAGAGCATGTGTCGGAGACAACTTCAGGTGTGTGTTCTCACCTTGTACAGTCAGGAAGTTTAAAATGTAGGCTCAGGTGAAGCTCTCAAGCTCTTGTCAGTGCTAAGTGGCCCATGCATCAAGATGACCTGCAACAGTGACCAGACCATACCCAAAGTTTCTTGTCTTACCATCTAAAATCCTGTCACAATTGTAACAGCACTTCTGCCTGCTGTGTTGAACACACCTGCAGGAAGTTTTCCAGAGCTGACCTCAGAAGCATGTTGTGCTGTCAGTGATGCAAAGAGCAGGACTGTGTCTGGCAGGGCTGTCCCTGCTTAGCTCTGAGACACGTAGGAGATTTGGGGCCCTGATGTCATTGACCCTGTGCTGCTGCAGCTCTGCAAGAGCAGAGTGAGGTGACGCCTGTCATCTCAGCCAAGCTGCACATGAGCTGGGATGTAAATGGCTGGAACAGGCAGATTCCCTGTCAAGTGCAGCTGATCAAACCCAGCTGCAGAGCCAATCTCTGCAACAATGATGGAAAAACACTCCAGTGGGACTCAGCAAGTTAGGAAGCACAAGGACCAGAGTACCAGAGGGGACAGGTCCCTGGCTGACCCACAGCAGCAAATTCAGAGCTGCCTGTGTGTCACTTCTGTGTATCTGAGTTGGAGGGTCCCACAGATAGTAAAAGCCTGGTTCTGTCCAGAAATGCTGGTGCTGCTGCAGAAGGTCTGTAGGACTTGGATGCAGAGGAGCTGATTATCAAGGTTGGCTGGACCTCATTAAAGACTCTGTAGATGGAGGCTGGGCTAGACTTTCACTCTACCTGCCTGTCTGGTGTGGAAGTGTGTCAGCCATCACTGCTGAGGTTTCTGTTGATAATATGTTCTGTGATTGATTACTGCCTCATCCCTGTCCTTAAATGGGTGCAGGAGCCAAGAACAGAGTGCCTGGATAGTGAACTGGCCCTTGCCATCCAACATGTGGTTATAACAGGATTTAACTGGAAAATGAAGCTGATCACAACATTATGTGCAGGGTGACTTTCCTTGGCTGATTCTGCTCCATATTCAGCAGGACTTGGGCTGTTGAGTTTTTGGTCCCTGTTTCCTCTTACAATGCAGTGTACTGCTAAGAAAGGCAGAACAAATAGAAGAGTTAAAAAATAAGTTATTTTCTATCCTCAGATTGTCTAGTTTGCTACTGGGAGTCTCTCTGACATGCCTGCAGTAGCTGCAGGTTTAACAGGTGTCACAAACATCTGTATGATAGTTCCTGTACACTGCATTGGGCACAGAGACATCCAGGATCCCATAAACAACAATATAAATCTGATGTTGTAAGCAGAAGGGTTTCTGAAGCCTTAAATACTCTCTTTAGAAGGCCTGGTATGAGAACCCAGTGTGCTGGACAAGTCACAAGTGCTTTATGTGCCAAGTCTGGCACTGGATGGATGTGTGGTGACAGGGTTGGGGCTGAGGGGTTGGCTGCAGCAGCACAGGAACACATCCAGTCCAGTGCAGAGGACTGGGCAAACTCCAGTTGCAGCTGACTCAGGAGTACAAAATATGAAGGTGAATGGAAGTCCAGAGCTCATCATTTGGGTGCTGATGAGGATCAGGCTCCTTGAGGGGGGCTTTGAAGCCACTTGTCACGTGGGGAGTGTTGAGATCCTTTGGGGCAGAGTTCCCAGTAGAGACAACTGGTGTCATGGTGCGTGGCCCTGGCCAGAACTTGTCTAAAGCTGTCAGTGTCACTGGGAAAACAGAACGGGTCTTGGGAGAAAGGCACAGAATGTAGCTTGTGCTGATGGGTGATGTGAAGGTGAGAGGATCTGGTGATGTCTGTGAACAGGTGTGCACTAGGAATGAAGTCATCTTGCTGGATTCCAAGGATCAGAGCTAACACAGGAAACAGAAAATAGTTACTTGTGAATGGTTGGTTGGTAAAGAAACCCCTAGCTCTTGCAGCAAGCTCTGCTCCCAGCTCAGGTTGGGTAATATGATTTGGTGTGTGCCATGCAGCAAGGCTGAGCTGAGTTACCAAGGGAGGTCCTTCTTGTCTGACTAGAGCCCAAAGAACATCTCCTCTCTGAAACTGGTAACTAGTCACTCAGCTGGGAATCCTCTTCAGTGTGGAAAAATACAGGTGGTTTGGCACATGCCCTGTCAGCCCACATTGTGCCAGTGCAGACGAGGATCAATTGTGATTGACCAGGGGTGACCAGGTGGGACGTGGGTCTGAGACCCTGGGACTGGGCACATTCCAGTGTGACAGTAGAGCTTCACATGGCTGGTGGCTGTGTGCTCCCTGCCCACCTCTGTGTTTCTCCCTGAAAGAGACTGCTTAGTTTCAGAGAGCTGTCTCCAGAGCTGCCTCTGCAGAGGTGGCTGTCCCAAAGGCTTATTTTTCATGGGGGTCCATACTTGTGCTCTGCTCCCTGTTCTTGTGGCTGGGAGTGGCTTGTGGAGGTGCTGGCTGCTGGGAGGTTCTGTTGTCTGGGTGGTCACCTCCCTTCCTTCAGCAGCTTGGCTTGATTCTTGTCTGGGGGCGGTTTGGCACCAGCATGGAAACATGGAAGAGTTTCCTGGTAGGTCCATCCTCCCAGAACTCCAAGGTGGTGACCAATTGCAGTGACCTTGGCATCTCTGGCTCTTCCTCAGGCTGCTGTTGGGAATGAGTTGCTCATGTCAAGTGCTATAGATCTGATTGAAGTTAGGCATTTCAGCTGGGAGTTGTTCCCACCTTGTCTTCCCAGTAGGCAGCAGTTGTGGTCTCCAGGTTTCCCCTTGGAGAGTGATGCTAAGCTGCCAAGGAAACAATGCAGGAATGAATAAGGTTGGGGCAGGTGACAAGAGATGAAGGCTGTGAAGACTCACCTTAATGCCACCAATCTGCCCCTTTGGGCACCAAGGGCCTGGAGTTGCAGGTGTTCCCTGGGATTTCATCAGGGATGGGCTATGGTTTCCTGTATCCTAAGCATTCCTGGTTTTCTTCTAGTGGCGCCGGACACAATTAACAACCATGTGAAGACCTGTCGTGAGGAACAGAAGAACCTGCACTTCTTTGCCCCGGAATATGGAGGTATGCTGTGGCTGTGGCTGCAAGCCTGGGGTGTTTTTTGGCCTTACTCATGCTTCCAAGCTGTCCTGGACCTTGTTCTCAGTTCCAGGTGCCTGCAAGTTGCCACATTAACAGTTTTGAGCCGTTTGCCTGCTGAAATGCTTCAGCTTCTCTGTTCTTTGGTAGCAGAGGAGGGAGAAGCTGCAGCACTGTCCCAGCCTGGTGCAGAGTGGTGCTGCTGCATGCAGAGCTGACTGGTAACAATGCTATTTCTGCGTTACAGAAGTTGCCAATGTCACCACGGCTGTGGACATCTACTCCTTTGGGATGTGTGCACTGGAGGTAAGTGTTGAACATAGACTGTGGGGCAGAGATGATGCATCTGAGGACATAGATAGCTCTGGAAAGGCTGTGGCCATGGGTGGGTTTGCTCAGTGACAAGCGTGTTTTGTTCTCAGAGCCAAGTGCACTTTGCCTTGGAGGGATCCCTATGGAGGCTCCCTCAAGTGCCTCACTAAGAAGTGAATGGCTCAGTGATTGGCAGTTCTCCCCAAAATTCCTAACGGGTAATGAATTACTTAGCAGGTCTTGGCCAGTCCTGAAGTCAGACCCACTGGCTGGAGGGAATAGTCACTGCTGCAAGCTGTTATGTCATGTCCATGTATGTGACCAGTACCCAGGGTGTTTGGAGCAGGGGACAGCTGAAGTCTGTCACTTTCTCTGGGCCAGCCTGTGCCCATCTGGTTGAGCTTCTGGTTGCAGTTGATGTGAGTCTAACATACCTGGTTGTAGCAGCTTCGTGCTTCCTCTGTCCTTGCAGTCAGTAGGTCCAAGTGCAGGTAATGGGAGTTGTTAGGAGTATCTTCTGAGAAGAATTGTCAGAAAGAGCCAACACAAGGAACCCTCAACCTGTGCTGCATATTCCATTAGTGAAGCAGGAAGACAACCATGGAAAGATGCAACTTTTAGGAAACAAAACTTAAGCTGAATGCAGAGACATTCTCTGCAATATTTTCCAGTCTTT
The DNA here is from genome assembly GCA_013397195.1 of Hylia prasina. Classification (NCBI taxonomy): domain Eukaryota; kingdom Metazoa; phylum Chordata; class Aves; order Passeriformes; family Sylviidae; genus Hylia; species Hylia prasina. The sequence continues at coordinate 109,193 of VYXD01013789.1, read as the reverse complement.
CCTAGCTGGGCATTAGTGTCTGTGTAGTTGGCTGGAGCCCATTCTTGATGTGTTGTGTGCTTGCTCTTGTTCTGCGATGCAGAGCCAGAAGGTGGCAGATCGTGGCAGTGATCCAGTCACTGCTTCATTATGGAATTATCAAATGGAGTAACAGGCCAGTGGATCATGAAGTTCAAAATAGAGACACCTACTGTCCAGGATGTTGCTGGCAGGGTTCCCAGAGCTCCCTGGCAGTCTTGGGGTGCTAGGAGCAAGCTGTTGTGATGAGGCAGCCATTCTCTCTGTCTCTCCAAACGTGACCTTAAGTACCCCCCGAACAGCTTGGCCGTGGTGATCTCATGCTTGGCAGTGGTCTCCTTGAGCCTGTCTCCCATGCAGTCTGCCATTCCCAGTGGAGTCTGATGCTCTGCTCTCTGTTTGCAGATGGCAGTGCTGGAGATCCAGGGGAACGGGGAGTCATCCTACGTGCCTCAGGAGGCCATCAACAGTGCCATCCAGCTGCTGGAGGACCCCCTGCAGCGGGTGAGCCAGGGGCCTTGGCGCCCTGAATTGCTCTGGTGCCACTGCTTGTTGTCTCATGCAGGTTTTGTCTTTAGGAGTTCATTCAGAAGTGTCTAGAGCAGGACCCTGGCAGGCGCCCCACGGCCCGGGAGCTGCTGTTCCACCAGGCGCTGTTTGAGGTGCCCTCGCTGAAGCTGTTGGCTGCTCACTGCATCGTTGGGCACCAGCGTGAGTACAGAGCCCTGGAGCCACGGCCCCACATGGGTGGGTGCTCTGCAGAGCTTTGCTGAGCTGTCAGTGCTCAGCCCAGTGAGCTGGCACCCCGGGAACACCCCTCCCCATCCCCGGCTGCCCTGCTGTGGCTGCTGTGGGGCTGGGAGGGCCGTGGTGCCCGGCCTGCTCCAAGAGCATTACAGAGCATAACACCTCTGCACTTCTCATTGCTTTTCTAAGGCTGGAGAGACACTGCGATTGCTCTAAGTTACTCTGTTTTTTTAAATAGATATGATTCCTGAAAATGCTTTAGAAGAAATGACCAAAAACCTGGACATGAACGCGGTGTTGGCAGAGATCAATCACGAGGACAGGGAAGGAGTCAAGATGATGTGAGTCCTCATGGTGTGCTCAGGGGAGCAGTGCTGGGGCACTGGTGTGAGCACTGGGACTCTGCCCATCGCCTCACTGTTGGTGTTCCCTCACTGACTGGGTGCCAGTGGGAGCTGGTGGAGCTGGAGGTGTCACTGTCTGGGCACACACACTTCTGGGGAGGGTTACTCCTGGGTGGAAGGAGACCTTGCACCTGTTTCCTGGGAGCAGATTGTGTGCAGCTGAGGTGAATTGTTCCCCAGATGGATGGATGAAATGAACACGCTGTAGTTGGAGCAGTCCCCAGCAAAACCTGGCCCAGTTTGGGGGCATGCTCTGACCAATCACAGACCAATCACAGGTGGAGTCCAGCACTTCAGGGAAAGGGTTCCTCAGTGTGTTTTCCTAATGGAGCATTTTATTCCACACTGTGCACAGGGAAAGGCAGTTGAGGCAGCTGTCAGGGACACAGCACTACTTACACTGTAGGGGTGGCTCCCTAAGGGAGTGACTGTAATACGTATGGAGCAAGCAGAGTGCCAAAAAAGTGATGCACCTTTTGGATAACAAAGCCTTGGCTAGTCAAGGGATTAGCTGAAGAAACTAAGATGTGAATACTGTATTCCCAGAGAAGCCTAGGGTGATTCCAGGGAAGCCCAGAGTTCTGGGGTGCTCAGGCTGCTGAACAAGAGTAACGAAGATGACAAGGAAGAACAGCTCCATCCATGTAACAGCTCTCTGAGCCATAGAGACCCTTCCAAAAGCTGACATTCCAGTTGTCATCCTGCTAGGAAATAGTAGTGTGAAATTCCCTTTGGAATGTTTTTGATATAGTATCAAAATGGAGGACAACAAGTGACAGCCAAAGCTGTGCAGGAGAGGTCCTTACATACATGGGATGTCAGTCTCTGCAGGCTTGGCTGGCTGTGGGTGCCAGCCTGGAACTCACTGTTTGGTAGTGCCATACCTCAGATGTGCTGGAAAAGGAGAAGAAAGCAGCAATGACTCGAAATGTCAGCATAATTTCTGGATGGTTCATCAGACTGCCATGCAAACCCAGCTCCTAGAAAAAAATAGTGAATTTTTGTTGAAAACTGCTGCTGTGGGGGTGTGGGAGGGGCTGGAGAGTGGTCTGGGAGCTGAGGCAGGTGTGCAGCCCATAAAGCACTTGGGGATATCCTGTCAGGCTTCCAGCAGTTTTGCAGTCCTTACCTGGTCTCTGGAATGCTTCAGAGCAGCCTTAAAACAGGGGTTGGGCTGTTCCAAGTGTTTGTTGCAACCAGGGACCTGGTGTGGCAGGTGTTTGTGAAACAGCTCACCAAGAACAGTGTCATTGGGCCACCCTCCAGATAACTGGGCATTGCACAGTTCTGAGGGATGTGAGACTGGCTCTGCCATAACTGCTGCCTCATCCTTAGCTTCTGTAGATAGTTAGGTCCTTAAGGGAAGATAAGAGCTTGTCACACCAGTGGCTGCCTCTGTCCACACCTATCCTGCCTGTTGACACAGCCCAGGACGTGGGGATTTGAAACTGCATCCCAAGAGACCCAAGTGGATGGTACTGTGAGACGATTTCTCATCTCAGGACATTTTGTTTTCCAGCTTCTCACAATCTCCAGCACTGGAGCTGGACAAATTCCTGGAGGATGTGAGGTAAGAGGGATTTTTTTTAAAAGACACCTTTCATTGTGTGTGTGACTGGAAAAATTTTGGAGAGGTATAACCTCAGATGCTGTTCCTTCCTTGTAGGAATGGAATCTATCCCCTCACAGCTTTTGGGATGCCACGACCCCAGCAGCCCCAGCAGGTCGTGGTGAAGTCTCCCATTGCTCCCCCATCAGTGAAAACCCCAACTCCAGAGCCCGCTGAAGTGGAGACCCGCAAGGTAAGTGCTGGGGGCTCTGCCTCACTGCCAGCACCAGGCAGGGCTGTGGGGCAGCTGCTCATGGCTCTGTGCCTCTGTTCCAGGTGGTGCTGATGCAGTGCAACATCGAGTCCGTGGAGGAGGGCGTGAAGCACCACGTATGTTTCTCTGTCTGGCTGAGCTGGGGGAGGGCTCGTGGCTCTGATGTGCTGCTGGTGCCTGGGGTAATAACCCTGCAGTGCTGTAGCTGCCACCCCAGGCCTGTGTCCGCTGCTGACCTGGCAGCTGGGCCCACCCCCAGGTCCTGGCTGCAAGCTGCAGTTCAGGATGGAACTGGCTGTAGCTGTTCTGTTTAGATCCCAGGGGGCTTTTCTGGGGTTGTTTTGGGGCTTGCCATGGCAGCCTGCAGGACTGCAGTCCCTCATGAGAATTTGTTTGCCCTGCAGCTGACACTGCTGCTGAAACTGGAAGACAAGTTGAATCGACACTTGAGCTGTGACCTGCAGCCCAGTAAGTATCTCCAGCCCAGGGAAGTGCCCTTCTGCCCCTGCCAGGGTGACCTGGGGCCAGCAGCATGCTTGGACCGAGGACTGACACCTTGCCTTGCTTTGCAGATGACAACATCCAGGAGCTGGCAGCTGAACTGGTCCAGCTTGGATTCATCAGCGAGGTAAGCAGGGGCTCAGGTACTGCTACAGGCCTGTGTTCCTTTGTCAGAGTTCAGTGGTTTATGCCCTGGGGCAGGAGGCAGGAGAAATAAGCCAGGTCCCTGCTCTGGAGTACTCCAGTCATGCTCTCAGCTTTGAGTGGATGGGGCTTACCCCTCAGTATCCTTGTTCTCTCCAGGCTGACCAGAGCAGACTCACCTGTTTACTTGAAGAGGCATTTAGCAAGTTCTACTACACTCGGAATGGAGCCCTGACGGCCGTGACTGTGTCATCTTAGCCCCGTGGCTCCTGGGCAGGCAGCATGGCCTCGCTTGCCTGCGGCCCACCTGCGCCTGCCCACCGCTGTCGGGCATCCACAAGACCCCAGCTGCAGTGCTTGGAAGCTCATCCTGCATGTGCCGTGGCTGGGCCCATCAACAGTCCTCCCTGCCCGCCTCGTAACGGGGACTTTGCGCATCAGTATTATTTCCAGCCCTGTTTTTGTTGGGATTTGCCAGGTTGTGCTGCAGAGCTGAGACCTGGCTTGGGGTGTTCTGCAGCCCCACTCATGTGCATGGAGTTTGTTCTGTTTGAATTGTTCAAAGTGTCTTTTGCACAGCACAGAAATGGGATTTTTCNATTTAAAGGTAAGCAGGGGTGAGCCCCTAAGCCCTGCACCCCCGGTCACTCCCCTCCTTCCCGCGCCATGGGCCCAGGGGTGGCCGCGCTCGTCCCCCCTTCCCGCCGCCGGCTGCACTTTGTTTACTTGGTTCGCACCCGCCCGGAGCCACGGCGTGTGCTGGCCCCGGGCTGCGGCCCCGCCGCCCCTGCAGCCCCC
>VYXD01013789.1:65138-104566 GCA_013397195.1 Hylia prasina | reverse complement strand
ACCTTGGTCCCGGCGGCTCCTTCCGCGTTGGCGGCGGCTGCCGGCGCTGCGGGTGTCGCCCGTGCCCGGCTCGGCCGCGCCGGCCGCTCCCGGAGGGCGGGAGCACCGTCCTCGGGCAGAAGCGCTTCGGTGGGCGAAGCTGCAGCCGGGTCGGGGGTCCCGAGTGGGCTCGCAGGGTGGGCCGACACGGGGCGCCGGGCTGGGCTGCGGCTGGGGCGGCCAAGCCTGTGCGGCCTCTGAGGGGTTATCCACGGAGCCTGGAAGGGAAGGGGTGTCCAGCAGTGCTGAGCTCACAGGGGTGAAGGATGCGAAAGGTGCGAAAGCCTCATCCGAGGGCAAGGCTGAGCCGTCCTGGAAGAGGCAGGAGATGGTGTGTGCTCCCTCGGGCGAGCAGTTCTGCAGACAGAGGTGCCCGGCCCGAGCGTTTTGCCGAGCTCGTGCCAGTCCCGCTCTTACTCTTGCCGCCTGCAGCACTGGGCCCTGCTGAGCGTATCTCTGCTGAACTGCCTCCTGTCCACCGCGTGCAGCGTGGGGCTGGCGCTGGCCGTCGCCCTCACCGTGCACAGCCGGGGCACACACCTGGTCAGGGGCTGCAACAGCTCCGCGCTGCCTGTGGACGCCCGTGCAGCCATTGTGACAAACGACTGTCCCTTCAACACCACGCGCATCTACGTGAGTCTGCAGGGTCACTGCACACCCCCACTACCCCTCAGTCTCCTCCTCTCTCTGCTTCCTCTCACCTTTTTGCTCTCACTCTCCTTCCTGCTTCCCTTCTCTCTCCCTCTGCCCCTTCTTTCCCCTGCTGTCCGCACAGTCTCTAGTGCGTGTTTTCAGGCAGCCTGGTGCAGTGCCCACGTTCCTCTGACCCCCTGCTCTGCAGGACACAGCCCTGGCCCTCTGGTTCCCCTCCTTGCTGCTGGCAGCCGCAGAAGCCGTGCTCTCGGGCAGGTGCTGTTTGGTGGCTCTCGTCTTCCAGGGCATCGGGCCTTGTGCACACAGCTATGGCAAAGAGCAGGTACGCCCCACTGGGCTGATCTCCCTGTATCTCCCCTGTGATTGCTGCCTTTGTGCTGCATTTGGAAGGTGCTGGCTTCTGCTGGGAACAAGGAGGCTGTGCAGTACTGGGAGGGTATGCTGAGTTGGAACCTCTTCTAGCCAGCCTAAGTGCCAGAGCAGCACCCTTTCGTGGGGAGTTGCAGAGGGACCTTCTTCTTCATCCCCCTGGTAGCCAGGGCTGTTCTTTTTTTGTGATAACACTGCCTATCGCATGTCCTTGCCACTACACTTTTTGTTCTTTTTTTTTCTCTCTAGCTGGCCAGGCCAGGTATGGAGAAGCCACTCCGTGAGAGGCAGCAGCTCCTGGCAGGACTTGCTGAGGCTTCTGCGTAGCTGGAGGGGTGAGTGCACCGTGTGGGCTGTGCTTGGGATGGGGGGAGCAGGCTCTGCCATCAGGAGCGCCCATCCCCACACCAGCTCCCCAAAACACCTCTTCCCAAGACCATGGGCAGAGGAGTCTGTGTGATTGATGCTGGGCTCTGCAGCACAGCCTGGCACTGACTTGTGCTCCTTCGCTCCAGGTGGTGCTGCAGGAGTGCTGTGATCCAGCAAGGTCGGGGCACGGTGATGTCACACCTTCTGCAGTGTTGCTGTGTGTGAGGTGGGCTGCAGGGGTGAGGGTGTGCCTTGCCCCCTCCCCCCAGCTCCACCACCCCACCTGGGACAGACTCTGCAGGTCAGCAGGTGCTGTGGGCCCCAGATGCTCCTCCCATCCTCTCCTCAAGCTGCCAGGCCCTTCCTGGTGTGCTGAAGGCTCTGTTGGTTTCTGTCAGCAGTGATGGGGGTGGGCAGAGGTGCTGGGGCCCAAGTCCTGGTGCCATAGCGGGCATGGCTCCCCTCTATGCCTGTGCTCAGACATGTCAGGGAAGAGAAGGGGAAGAATCCCTGTCATGTGGATCTCTAGTTTTCTTGAATAAATAAATTTTCCTTTCTACCCTGGCTGTTCTGAGTGGCTCTGCCAGGTGAGTGCTGGTTGGGAGCAAGGCCTGCCAAGGGAAGGGAAGTGCAGCTACTCTGTGAGCCCATCTCTTTGCTTGCCACTCCCCAAGCACAGGGATGTTGACAGAGACGTGGCCTCAGTGTGAAAGTCACCCGTGGATGTGGGGGTTGAGACACATACACAGGGTTTACAGCCCTGTGCCCAGCAGCTGCAGGTGTTCAGCATCCCCTGGCAAACAGGAGCACTGCAGGGCTGAGATAACATGTTTATTGGATGTGGAAGGTGCTGAGGAACAGGCCTGGAAGCTGCCACAGTCCTGCTCACTGGAATGAGAAGCTGGTGCTGGGGAGTCCCCCACACCACCGTCGCAGGAACTCGATCACATCCTGGCCCGCAGGGCTGTGGGATGTCTGCAGAAAGAGAGATGCCTGGGAAGGGGGCACCCTGTGGGCTAGCAGGACTGGGTCTGTTAATTCCCACAAGCAGCTCTGTCAGGAGAGTGCAGTGCACTGCCCTGGGACAGTCACTCACCCAGAAGGATGCTGTATTGTCAGCATGAGGGGCTGAACCCCACCCACAGCCTGTCTGTGGGGGTCTGGCTCACCTTGACAGCCATCACAAATTTGTACCACACATCCTTCTTCACTTCTCGGCCTGGCCTCAGCTCAATCTTGTTTCTTAGCACTGGGTACCCTGGGCACAAAGTGACACATTCAGAACAAGCTGAGCCCCACAGCGGGCCTCACTTGGGGCTGCCCCAACAGCACAGTGTGTTGGGGGGGAATAATGCTGCCTTAGTCTCTAGGAAACCAAAATGAAGAAGGGGTGTCCAAAGTGGGATCAAACGAAGATTGAGGCTGAACTGCCCTTGGGCAATGACACCCAAGTGAGTAGGTCCAATGATAGCACCCAGCTTCTGGCTTTAGGAGCCACAGCCCCGGTGGCCCACTCCTGCCCCCTTTCTCTGACCCTTTTTAAGTCCTGCACTGCAGAGAAGGGCCATGTGCTGCCCATTCTGGACTGTCTGTGCTGGCCACCCTGGAGTCTGTACGCAGAGCTGTGCCAGCCTGAGCCATCACCAAACCACAGAGGGGCAGAGGTCAGAACTGCTCTGGGGTCTGTATGGTTCAGCTCCCTGCTCAGGCAGGGCCACCCCAGCCCAGGGCTGTGTCCAGACAGCTTTTGACTAAGGATGGTGATCTCACAACTGTGCAACCTACTCCAGTGCTCACTTACCCTCAGAGTTAAAAGCAAGCCCTATCCCCTCCAGCAGAGCTGGTTCCCCACGGCCACACAGTCTCTCCACTCTTACAGCCCAGCCCAGACCTGCTCACAGACCTACCCTGCAGCATGTTCCCACTGCCTGCATGTCACTGCATCACCTCTGGTCTGAGTGAGCTGGCCTGGAGCTTACCTGTTAGCAGGCAGGGCAGGGAGTGCACCCCGGTGCCCGCTGCTACCAGAGAGGCTTCGTAGGTGTCGCGCTCATCTTGGGGCAGCACCTGCTCCACCCGCTGGTCCATGGACATGGTGAGCACCCAGTCCCTCACCTCCTCCCGCTGCTCCTCCTGTGGGCAAAGGCCAGTGCCAGGCCTGGAACTGTGCTGCTGCTGCCCAGCTGCAGTCCCACAGCAGCAGGGAGCACATGGGAGAGCGGGACGTGCACACAACACACACGTGCACAGTGGACAGTGGTGGTTGTATGTTGGGGAGCATGAGTGTGTGTGTGTGTGTGTGTGTGTGTGTGTGTGTGTGTGTGTACACACAGGTACGTGCCCCTGTGTGTGCAACATGTCTGTGCACATGTGTTTGTGTACACAGGTGCACACACACATCTGTGCATATGTGTGCATGCCTGCAGTGGGGGGACAGGCAGAAGGTGGCAGTTCTGGGTCCATTTCCATCCCCTGCGATCTCTGCACTCCCAGCCTCACCCCAGTCCCTGTTCAGAGGGGCCTGAAGCAGCATCACTGCTCACAGGAGCTGAAGAAGACAGGTGACACTCACAGGCACGTGCTGATGGGCTGGAAGTGGCACTTCACAGGGAATGTCTGTCCTCTGAAAATCAGAATGGTCCAGGGAATCCAGGTTCCCTTCTTCAATGGCCTGGGAAAGAAGGGGTAGAGCACTTGGCATTGCCAGTCATAGAGCTCACAGTACTATTCATGGTGAGGATGCCCCTGCCTGTTCGTGCTGTTATCCATGACCACACTCTGCAGTCTCAGACACTGCCATATTCAGGTGGCCTCAAAGAAGGGAAAGATGTAATTGTGTGCTTTTGTTTTCCCCCAGCTGCTGCTGACAGCACTTGGGAGTCCAGCACAGTGAGGTCTGTCAGCTCCCTTGGATTTGGTGTTTCTGATGGCCAGCCTGCTGGTCAAGGAAGGCACTGAGGGGACTCCCAAGTCTTGTATCACAGTGGCCAAAGCACCTCCCAAGAAGTTTTTCTTCTCTTGGAACAACCTGAGTGAGATCACCCTGAAAGCTGTAACGGCATCTGCAGCCATGAGGATTTCAGGCCTAAGTTGCCAGGCCAATGTGCTCTTTGCTGCCACGTGCATGGTGGCACTGGCACGCCCAGGGTGACTTGGCCAAGACTGTGCAGGTGCCCTGCATGGCACGTCCTCCCACAGGTATTGTGAGGGTGCCCACTGCTCTCCAGGCACACACTGGGTGGGGCTGGGGGCTCTCTCCATCACTACAAGCTCCAGTGTGCTCCACAGCTCCACCACAGACCCCCCTGGCCAGGCTGGGGGTCTGTGGTGGCCCCACAGCCCATACTCACATCTGAGAGGTCCAGGAAGCGGTTCAGGAACACAAATGCCATGTTCTCCCAGCTGACTGCCTGGTACGGAGAGGAACCCTGAGTGAGGCTGGGCAGCTCATCCTCACAGTCAGTTCTAGAGCCATGGCTGGGAAGGATGTGGCTCTGTTTGTGCCACAGTGTCCTGCCTGCAGCCCAGGGAATGGACAAGGAGATTGCACATTCCAGCTCGCCATCCCCAAAGACTGAACCCCTTGGACAACCAGCTCACGGCCACAGGCTGTCCCACAGAACGGAGCCAGGCATTGTGACCAGGCTGGATGGGGCTTGGAGCAGCCTGGTCTAGTCAAAGATGTCCTTGCCCATGGGAGGGAATGGAACAAGGTGAGCTTTAAGGTCCCTTCCCACATAAACCATTCCATTATTCTATTATTGCACAGCTAGGTCCAGGCAGCGAGGACATGCAGCTGTCCTTGCCATGTGTCACAGCTCCCAGGCACACTGTCAGACACAGGTGATGCAGAGCAGAGCTGAGCAGTCTCCCATCCACACAGAGCCATAATATGGCCTCTGTCCACCCCTGGGTCTGTAGGTCCCATCTGCTCACTGGCTGAGGTCTGGCCAGCTGCTTGAGGAACAGCCTCCAGTGGCAGAGTCCAGCAGCCAAGGGAGGATTTGGGAAGATAAAACTGAGAATCCCTGAGCCCAGGGTGCCCTCTGGACCTTCTCTGGCCCAGTGGCAGGTAGCTCTTACCTTGGCAGCTATCCCAGCCTCATAGAAAGCCTTGTCTGCAGGGAGCAGATCCGTGTGGCGCAGCAGGGAAATGGACAGCTGGGCAGCCACGGTGTCCTGGGGACACACAGGACAGCAAAGCCACAACAACTCAGCAAGGGAAAAACACGTTGGAAGGGATCTCATGAGATCAGAGAGAGCCAGACTCACAGCAAGGACTCTGCACCCATACATGCCCTACAGGTAAAAAAGGTCAAAAACTTGAGTCCAGACACTGAGCTCCCTCACTACAGAACAGATGGGACTGTCATCTGAGAGTGCAATTCTCCTGATTTATAAGCCTTGCTATTTCTCACTAGAAGCCACACCCAAACATCTCCCATCTAAGTTACAGAACAGGTGAGGTTGGAAGGCACTGCTGGCTTGACATTGCTGGCAGTTCCCAAATCCTGTCCCTAGCCCCAGTCAAAGCAGAGACAGCTACATGCCTGGTTCAGGAACATGCCTGGTCAAGTTTTGACCATCTCAAGGAATACTCTCCAACCCCTCCAAGAAACCTGTTCAGCCACAGTCTCAATAAATTTTTTCTTGTATGCAATTATGTAAGAATTTTGGAGCAGGAGTGAGGAACTGAAGGGTAATTTCACTCTTTTGCTGCCGAGGTACCCATTGTCACATAAGAACTGTCAAGGCCACCCCTTCTTCATGGTCCCAAACAGACTGCCCAGCACCTCAACATTCCACAGCTGTGGACATCTGTGCAGGTTTCCAAGAAACCAGACTTAGCTCTTGCTGTCTGACATTTCTCCGGACCCCCAACATCCACACACACAGCCATGGGGAAGTCCCAGTGTTCCCTGTGGCTTTTCCAGGCCTTCTCCATCACAGCTCCAGTCCCACATCCATCCAGAGCTCTAGAACAATTCCGCAATCTCACATGGATCAAGACTTCAGCAGGGAGGCCAAGAATAAATCCCAGTGCAGACAGGACTCCAAAAAATAGTCACAGGGCCTTGTGATGCCTCCACACAGGTTCACGAGCTCTCAAAGCCCCCTAAAGAGGTCCAGCACGCAGGAGCAGTACCTGCTAAAGCCCTGGGCAGATGAACTGCTCTGAAGACCACGTGTGAAGCCCAGCAGCTCTTGGAGCCCAGGAGAGCAGAGAGGAAGCCATCCCTCTCCAGGGAAGACCAGATTTTTCCTGACCCCTAATTTTCTACTGGCAATTCTGCTCTCACAAAGTCATGCCAAGCACAAGGATCAGCATCTGCCCTGGTTTACAGCTCAGCCACAGTGGCTGGGGCAGTACCCACGATAAACAGAAAAGACCATGTGCAGTTCCACCCGCCAGTGGTGGGCTCCCAGATCATTGCAGTCCCACTCTCATGCATCATGTGTGATTCGTGAAGTGGAAGAGTAACCTGTGAGTAGCCCTGAACCTGCAGATCCCCACGGGGTTCCCCCCTCTCTGAGTGGGGACCTGGCAGAGGAAGGTCAAAGCCTCACCAGCTGCTTCAGGCCCTGCGCGGCGGAGCGGACGGCGCAGTAGTGGGAGATGAGCAGCATCCTCTCAAACTCCTCGTGTGCCCCAGTGTTTGCCTCGCTGGACTTCGCCACGTTTTCACACTGAGAAGAGAAAATGAGAGGAACTGAGAGCAGGAGAGCACGAGGGCACTTTTCATCCACGTGAGACTGGCAAGTCAGGAGAGAGAAGGATGTGAAATATCCAGAGACCTCTGGGACTGAACAAGGGCTGGGCCTAGGGTGCCCTGGGTCTGAAAGCATGCTGAAGGAAGGAGGCTGTGGGAGCCAGGGACAGCCACCAGTACTGCAACAACAGCCAGCACTGGAAGCAGGTGTGAGTCTGGATGGACAAAGGGAGGATTTTTTGGTTTTGCTTATGCTCCAAGTAGGTATTTGTGGGACAGATTCAGAAATAAGGCAATCATGGGCTCTGGCTGAGGTGTTCTGGACAGGAATGAAGAGCAGAAAGCTCTAAGCATCCATAGGGAGATGGGGAGGACTCATATTTTCTAGGCTCAGTAGTTCTGTGCTTTCCCCAGACAAGCTGCTGAATATGTTTGTAGGATAACAGGACATCATGATAGCTCCCATGTCACAGTGACACCTGGAGCTCTGCAAGGGCCAGTGTCCACACCCACTCCTAGAATTTGGCCTGGAGCATAGGGTCTCCTTCTCTGCCTTCTCTTGCTCAGCCACATCCACTTCACAGGATCCTGTTTTCCCACTGTCCGCACTGCCAGCTCTTCTGCCTTAGCTTGTGTTCTGAAAACACTGCCCATGTCACCTGCTGAGAGACTGGTTCTTCCTCCTGCTCAGTCAAGGCCCCTGGGGGCTGGAGCCTGTTCACATGGCCACACTTACCAGACTGAGGAGTGTGTCCCTCAGGTCAGCCCAGCTGGAGTATGCCTCAGCACAGTTCATGCCAGACGCGTTCACCATCTCCACAAAGAGACGCTTGTAAATGTTGAAATTCTGCAGCAAAAAGGGGAGAAGTGTGGAAGGAGACAGATGGGGAGTCAGCAGACTCTAGAGCTCTCCTGCTGCCAAGCACAGGCCGAGAAAATGGCTCCCAGAGTGGCAGTGCTGCAGGTCGTTGGCTGGAAAGGGTGCTGGGGAAAAGGCAGGGAAACAGGCAAGGATGGAAGGATGCTTCCTGCAGCCAGTGCTCTCAGAGAAGCAAATGTTCCTTTTGTTCTGAACTTGGTGCTCAAGGTGCTCAAAACAAACACAAACTCAACTTCCCCTGTTCCTTCCCATGGGGAATATGCTGGGAGATTTCCTTCAGCCCTCTGGACGAATCCACTGCAGGGCTGGACGTGCAGAACAGGAGGAAATCCCAGTCCAGGCTGGGAGCCTGACCCATGCAGCAGATCACAACACCCTGGGACAGCCCACCTGGTGCAGCCCTGGTTACCTGTGGGCTGGCAGGTGCTCCATGCTGGACATACAGGCGCAGGGCTTTATCCCAGCTGCCCTCACAGATCAGGTGTGTTGCATACAGAGCAACGTACTTGTGCAGGACTTTATAGCTCTGCAGAAGACACACAGAAAGCAGCAGCATGAGACTGGGGAACTGAAGACTTGCCACTTGGTGGGGATGAATTCAGCCGTGTGTGCACAGCCTCACACACCTGAGTCCCAAAGGGTGAAACAGGTAATCAGAGCCAGGCTGCCCTAAGCACATCTGGGTTTTGATTTGGGCCCTACTGACACCTTTCTCTTGGCTGGCTGATGCTGTGCTGATCCTCCACACATGCAAATACACCTGTTTTCCAGCTGTTCACCACATGCCAAAGGAATACTGCCAAACACCTGAAGGATGCAGCACCTCTACTATGGATGTAGCTTTACAAGGCTACCCTTGTAAAGCAGCCCTTAGTCTAACAAAGAAAGTAACTAAAACCCTGGATGATGATGTTTATAATTTACACAGCTGCTCTAGTCCATTATCCACATGCTGTCACAGCTCCAGGACTGCAGACCTTCCCAAAGTGCTGCTCATACCTGTGCTGACCCCATAGACACTGCTGAGGACTGCTATTGGCCTCACAGAAATTCAAGTGAGGAAAGAACTGCTTCACACATGCATAAATATAGTAATGAGGGGAAGAAAATGGCATAAAATGTGCAATCCTGTTAAAACCTGAGCCATGGAAGCAGGTTTATTATGCAGAAAAAAGACCAGTGTCCCAGCAGATGTCGAGAATTTAAACATCCATTTAAGCACCATGTTCAGTACAGCCTGGCATAAAATCTGGTATGTGACCTGTTCTGATAAATGTCCCATTTTTGCTGTATAATCACTGTAGAGCAGCTGAGTCAAAGTGATTATATTCTGCACTGGTTACTGAAAAGGTTCATGCTAAAGTTCTCTTGGAGGCACGAGCAGACACCAAGATCTTAGACTTGTGGTGCCCAATACAGTAAACTGAGTCTTCCCAATCAATGGACTGTGCAGTTATTCTCTGTGGCTCCTGGTAAGCAGAATATCGACAGGGGATCCTCCCAAGAGAACAAGGACTACAACAGAGACCATCTGTATCACAGAGAAGCCCAGGTCTAAGAAACATCAAGTTCACTCTAGTAGAAGCCAAACTTAGGTTATTGGAACCAAAGTTACAAAACCACAGTCCCAGACATTCCCAGTGCTTTTCCAAGTCTTCAGTGCTGGCTTGAGTGACAAGTTGTGATGTCCCCACTAACTGCAGACACTGTTGTCAAGGCTGTCCTGTTATTCAGTCTGAACCAACACCTCACTCCAAAGAACTACCCACCCTTTGTTACCTCCATTATCAACAACTATTTAACCAATAACCATTCAATAACCAATCACCAATCAATAACTACTGAATACAAACCATCCCTCAAAGTACATCCTTGCTAAGTGAGAGCTGTCTTCTCCTGTTACTGACTTGAAAGAGCACTGTAAAACAGTTTCATTTTGCTTTTCTCCATTTTATTACTCTGCTGAGGTAATTTTGTTAGTTTCAGGTCAGTAAAACTGAAAAAAATGTCAAATTTGCTTTCCTGAATAGGCTGTCTCATTCTGACTGACACCATGGCTCTCTAGAACATAGAAGGCTTTCTTCTACAAATCCCTGTTTCCATGGTACCAATTACTTCCAGCCCAAACAACTCATTTAGCTCCTTCCAATGCTCCATTAATCACAAAATTCAAACACAATATGCTTCAAGGTTCTAGCACTTCCCCACTCAGCCTGGATGGGCACAGTGGTGTGGTGCTTCCTGAGCCCCTGCAGTGGTTCTGCCCACCCACTCCAGGGTTCCAGGACCCCAGGTGTGTCCCTGAGGGCTCACACAAGCACTCACCTGCTTAGCTGCGACCTCCAGGCACTTTTCCCACTGCTCCTGCTTTGCATATATATCCAGAGCTGCCATGACATCAATTCCCACCAGCTGAGGATGGAAACAGCCATAAATTCACTGTGCAGGCCACGCTACCTACTCACATCCATGCAGGCATCAGGTCACCCATGTCTTTTTTTCCCAGACACACAGTCTCTTCCCCTGCACAGCATGAAATCACAGAGCCTGTGTGGCCCATCTTCCACTGAGAGGGGCCTGCTCAGGCTGAAGATGTCGTGAACCTTATGAAGGTCAGCAAGGCCAAGTGACAGGTGCTGCACCTGGGTCAGAGCAACCCCATGCACAGATGCAGCCTGGGTGGAGAATGTAAGGAGAGCAGCCCAGAGGAGAAGGACCTGGGGTGTTGGGGGACAACAAATTGGACGTGATCTAGCAATGTGTGCTTGGAGCAACCCAATCTAGTGCAAGGTGTCCCTGCCCAAAGCAGGAGGTGGAATGAGAGGAGCTTGAGATAAGCTTTAGGGTCCTTTCCCACCCAAACCCTTGGATGATTCTGTGGTCTGCAGTGCAGTAGCCACGGCTCACAGGCTCACAGACTTCTCACTCATACTCACAGTCAGGCAAAAGGCCCCATGGATCTGCACAGGTGCTGACATCACCCCCTAGCCTGCGAGACATCCCAAATACATACCGAGTCCACCTTTCCTTGCTTTTTTAAATACTCCTTATAACGCTGGTCCACGTACTCCTCTGACCTGTGGATAGAAAGAATCCCAAAAGGCAGAAAGACTCATCTCTTGCATCAGTGCAGAGGCTGGATTCAACCTTGGAACTAGAAGACTTCCAGCTGTGCTATGTCTTGCTAGCAGGCTGCTGGTGCACAGATGGGGAAGGAAAGGGTCTGAGCAGCTCTTCATATAATATGTGAGGAGAACAACGGATCACAGGGCTTTCAGAAAGAAGTTCATGCACAGAATTATGGCAAGGGAAAGGGAGATAGAGATAGGGGTGAAACAAAAGGGTAAAACAATTTCTGTGTGACGTGTGGCAGCAGAAGAGTGTCAGAATGTTAAATGGCTTGGGAAGGGTAGCTGTGGAGAGTGTACCCTGTCGAGCCTGGGAAAGCCACTGAATCCAGGAAACCTAGGGGCAACAGGACAGCACAAGACAGGACAAGGGATCAGCTGGGAATGGGATGGGGAACAAAAAGAGTATAGTTTGCAAAGTCCAGGGCATACCTGGGGTCAAACTCCTTGGCCATGTGCTTGGCTTTGCTCCATTCCTCCCCTTCAATGAAGGCATCGATAGCTTCTCGGACGAGGTCCACGTTTAGGTAGAGCTCAGCTGCCTGCAGGTCCAGAGACAGGTCCATAGGAGACAAAACTCCAAGGGTACCCTGTATCCCTGGCTGAAGCTGCTGCTGGACCACCACACAGACACAAGGGAAAGTCTCTTCCCAAAAGACAAGCCTCTCCTCTGCTTCCTGCCTCCTCCCAAGGCCTGGCTCTCTCACACTATTCCAGGATTTGATTCATTCCCCTCTTTCATCCTCCTTGAAGATTCCACATGGCCTACCTCTAGACAAGGCCATCCATTCACCCATCACCCCAGGATGTGACCTGACCTCCTTCCCCTGGTTAGAGCTCTCCCTTCCAATGTCACTACTTCTTCAGCAGTCTGGGGCAGGGGCCAGGCCTCACCGTGCTGTATTTCTTCATGGCCACCAGCTGAGGAGCCACAGTCCGTGTCACTTCCATGCTCTGTGACTGATCCAAGAATTTCACGGCCAACTCAGCAGCCTGTGAAGAGAAATTGTCAGCAGCTCAACTGATGAAAATGGTGGGAGAGTAGGATGAAGCTGGGAATTGCTCAGTCCCAGCTAAAAGACTGACAGTTGGAAGCACTTGAATGATGGAAGAAGGGAGAAATGGCAGGTCATTTTGACAAGTCAGAGGAGCAAAGCCCAGCTACTTTCATACACAGATCAGACAAGGACATAATTGTTGTTGAAGCTGGCACAAGGACACGGGTATGAGTGAGAAGCATGAGCAAGAATGAAGCACAAAGGCTGGTGGCATAGAGCACAAGGTGCTCCTCTAGCAAGGGCTGAGTCATAAAGTGCAGCTCCTCAGTGCAAGGAGCCATGGACACACAGACAGGGGCCTGTGCAGACAGTGGTGCCAGAGCAAGGGAGGCAGCACCGTGCAGGATAAGCACAGCCTGTCACAGCTAGAGAGAACAGCTGTGAAGGATTTCAGCCCTGCAGTCACTGAACCCACAGCTCTCCTGTGCCCTGCAGTGACAGGGATCTCTGAGGTGCACTCAGGTTGTGGAAGAGCTTCCAGGCAGAAGAGCAGGTGAAGGGGACCATGGCCCCAGAGGGTACCTTCAGTAAGCACTTCTCCACCAGCACGCTGTTGCTGGGATCCCGCACCTTCAGGTAGCAATCCACTGCCCTGGCGTGTTCCCCAGCCTGCTCCCACTCCCGTGCCTGCTCCAGCAGCCCTTCAGTTCCGCTGCAGGGAGGAATGCAGGCTGTGAGCAGGACTGGCATGCTGCCAGAGATCCTGCAGACAGTGGGTAGGGTGTGGGCAGCGAGGTGCACACTACAGGTAAGCAGGGACCTCAGACAGAGCGAAGCATGTGACAGAGAACATGAAACAGTGCTGAGGAGAGAACAGACCAAAGACCCTGGGGAGACACAACGGCAGTAAGGAGACCGTGGAGATTTATAAGTGTGGCAAGATGCCATCTGGGAGATCTTGGATGGCAGAAATAAGTCTCCCAGAGCAAAAAGGAAGAACGATAGGAAACCTATGCAGAAAGAAGTCTAGGGTCCTCAAGAAGCAAACAAGTGGATGTCAGGCATCCCATCAGGCTGTCTCTGTAAGGCATCAGCAAAATGGCCATGGGGAAGAGCTTCCAGGCTGTCTCCTGCAGCCTGACCACAGCGCTCCTTACCTGGAGCCTTTCTTGCCAGCCTCTCTGCCACACTCCTCCTGCAGCTCTCCCAGTCGACCAGGCATGTATTCCTTGCAGATCCGCAGGGCCTCGCTCCACATGCCAGCCTCCTGCACAGGCACAATGGGGAGAAGCTTTCACCAGTTCACCAGGATCCCCCACGCTCCTGCCATCACATAACACATCTATCCCTTCATGCCACTTCACCAGAGAATCGACTAGAAGAAACAACCACAGCAGCACCACCCAATTCTTTCCTCCCCCAGAACAGCAGCTGTGTCTATCCACTTGCCCAAACCACCTCAGAGGAACACGCTCATCCATTCCAGCTGCCTCAGTGGAATGGGCACTTAAGGCTGCAAATGCACCCACTTGTGCAACCCCAAGGACCACCCACACTCTGGCAGGATACATCCTCCAGAAGTGTGAGAGCACAAAGCTATGATGTGAAATCCACTGGTTCAGTCTTCAGGCCACAATTAAGTTCCTCTAGAAACCCTGAGTAAATGGTTTCTCTTTGGATACAAAGCTGACAGGGGAGCTGGGAAGTGAATTTCACTCCTCCATCTAAACTGGGTTCTTGTCCAGTGAGGAAGGCAATGATTTTGCTACAGACTGCACTCACCTTATAGTACTTTATGGCCAGCTCAGGTCTCTGGGCTCGCAGGAGGAAGGCCTCTGCCTTCTGGAAGTCTCTCTGCTCAAAGGCAACCTGTGCCTGTCCGACAAGCACATCAGCCACGCTGTCTGGGTCATGAGCCTCAGCCACACGCTGTGCAGCGTCCCAGTTCTGGTTATGCACAAACCTGGGAGGATGAGATGTAACAGGGACGTGAGATGCAACAACAAGGACGACAAGGAGCAGCCCAGTGCTGGAGAGGGACCAGGCTGGTGTTGCACGGAGACAGCAGACGCAGCAGGCCAGGATGTGGAGGACACATACATCAGCACAGCTTCCTTGGGCTTCCCAGCTTTAATGAATTCTCCTTCAGCCTCTTCAAATTTGCCCTAGAGGAGAAGGAGTGATTTGTTTGTAAACCTTCCTGTTCTGGTATCATCACATGACCTCATCTACTTACAACGAGGCAGGGAGGATTTATGAAACAAAGGCGTGTGGAGCTTGGTGCTGTCACCGTGGACCCTCTGGATATGCAGTGACTGCAGCCACAACTGTTACTGCTGCAGCAGCCCAGGGACAACTGCTTAGTTACCTGAGGGACTGGAGAACCCACACCTGTCCCAGGGGGAAAATTACCTCATCTTCTAGGAACATGGCATACTTCAAGTGGATGTCTGGCATCTTCTGCTTCATGGAGAGGCGGGCCAGCTCAAAAGCAAATTCAAAGACCCTGCAATGAAAGAGAGAAGAACTCTGTGCTGTGAGAGTATGCCTTCATCAAGAACAAGACATCAAGTAGGGCACAAGACACTGGGAGAGGAGAGAGGGGAATACAGGGGGTCCCAAGTGAATTAGCACTGCCCGCTCCTCCTGTTCCTGACCAGGAGCTTTTAGAGTTCCCACTAAGGAAATTCAGCTCCTTCCCACCTGCTGTTAGAGCCTAAGGTAGGAGCCAAGAGATGTGGGAGCCTCGGGAAGAGCTGTAATGAATGGCCATACAGACAGACACGTGGCCAGCCGCAGAGCAAGGCCAAAGCTTTTGTGGCAGGCAGTTACTTATGGTGACACGAGGAGTACCTCTCATGCTCAGTCACCAGCCTTCCCCTGCAGAGGGTAAGGGACAAACTGCATTTGCCTGCCTAGCTCAGAGTTGCCATTTGAGAGACTGACACCAAGATGAAAGGCAGGATGTTTCAAGGATGTGGAAGGCCTGTGTGAGGCACGGTGGGGTGGGAAGACGTCATTCTCTGCACCTGCAGCTACCCTATGCACACAGTTATCTTGGCCCACACTTTTTTTACTGATTAGGCAGAGGGGTGGGAAGTGTTGGGCAGAGGCACCTGCATACCCAGTGTCCGTTGCATGGTCAATGGCCATCTCCAGAAGTCCAAATTTGCTGAGGAGTTTCACAGCTGCCTCTCCACCCAGGCTCTTTGCCCACAGATAGGCCACATGCTTATGGGAGTTTGCACTCCCGTGTGCCTTAGCCACCTGTGCAAAGAAAAGGAAGCTGAAGAACCCAGTGTATGTGCTTCACCTTCAGCAGAGTGAGCTCTTCTCATGTGCTCCCTGCTGGCATGAGGGAGCACCAAAACCATCTGTTCCCTCCCCACAAACCCTTCTGCAACCACCACTGCACTGGTGAGTGGGAGAGTAAGGCATGTATGGTGCAGCAGAACAGCTGCTGCCTCAGCACAGCCCACATCACTGTTTGGAGAGCAGAAGTGACCCCAGCATTCCATGGCCACACTGGGGAGAGCAGTGCTGGTGGGGCTGTGGCCAGAGCAATACCTCTGAGGTACAACAGGATGCAGTGACCAAGAGCAGTGCCTGGAGGAGGGCAGCACAGCAGAAAGGCCAAGGGTCAAACCCTGCTCTTGGATTACAATGGTACAGACTGAGGCCCATAGGCCTCCAGGGCTGGAGCAGTTCTGAGGCTGGGTAGTGCAGACCAAGTGTTCTGATCTTGCAGTGAACAGAGACAAAGCAGTTCCCACCAGGATCCCACAGCCAGAACCCAACCCTTGCACAGGTGGGGAGCTGTGAAATGATTATTACCCTGTATGCTTCTTCCCACATGTCATTCACTCTGTACATGTTCACTGTGGTCTTCCAGTCTTTGGCTTCCAGGTAGTGGTACTCAGCCTCCTGCAAACGCCCCTCTGCCTCCAGTTCCTGCAGTGAGAGGCAATGAGACAGTGACACTTGTGGTGGTGCATTCCCCTCTCCTCCTTTCCAGGCTGCAGAGTGTGACCTGAGAAATGCTTGTTAGGCCTTGAGAACACCACCTGGGCTCAGCTCTTCCTGAGCTTTTCAGAAACAGTCTTGCTCTCAAGAACTGCTGTTGTCTAATGAGCTTCTGTTTTCCTTATGACCAGCCTTGGAAAATATTCTTCTTGCTTGAATGGCATAAAATTCCTGTTCTCACACTTTCAAAGAAAATGCAAACCCAAATTCTGGCCAGGATGGAACCTTGCTATGACTGAAGCCCACTTTCTGGTGACCCTGTGAACAGCAGATCAAAATGAGACCCTTTTGAGCTCTCCTGGCACCACAGTGGGCTGTGCCCAGCAATCTCCCTCTGGGCAGGGACACCTCTCAGAGCCAGCAAACCCTCAGGATTGCTGTTCTTGGAGAATCACCAAAACATGACGTGTCCTGGGCTGATAGCCTCACTCCTCTAGGCCTGACCCTTGGCCCACTGGGAGATGCCAAGGCCTCCAAAGCAAGGATTTCACTGACCTCTGGGGGAAATTTTTCTCAGGTACCTTGCTTGCACTGACTGTTTCTGTCTGGGTGCAGAAAGATGCACATATGCTCTAGCAAATCTGGGAGCAATGTGGCTTTCTTAGATGTTTTAAGTATCTTGGAAATCTGTAAGTTTGGCCTGTAAGTAAGGTTAAGTTATAGTTATGAACTTACTTAAATGCTGCTAAGTCTTGTTCTTTTGCTAAGTTGTTAAACATAACTTATAAGCTAAGTGTTACTCTTCTGCTGAGTTGCTAAGTATAACTTCAAAGTTATAAGTTAGGCTAAATGCTGTTAAGTGTTATTCCTCTGTTAGATTGTTAAGGTTAAGCTATAAATTAAGTTAGGCGTAAGTGAAATGTTTTCCTGTGTTAAATTGTTAGGCTTAAGGTGTAAGTTAAGTTGAAGTACTCTTACATTTGAGTGCTGTTAAGCTTTTAGGCTGCGTTGTTTTTTTATCCTTGCCCACACTGTCTTTTGTCACACACACTCCCCCACCCCCCCATTCTCAGTTAATTTCTGTTTTGGTTGCCTGTATTTTGTTTGGTTTTGTCGTTGCTTGTTTTCCCTTGTTGTTTTTTAGCTCTCCTGTAAGTAGTAGAGTGAATCTTGACAACAGACTTGTGGTTTGATGCTTAATATTAAACCTGACTTTTGCTCATACCCTTGCCACTGATTTTTTAAGCCACCTCAAACACTCGTTTGTAACAACAATCTTGCCCCTGCTTGGTCTAGCTGATCCCCTGCCATGAGATGCACTCACCTTGCCCAGGTGCAGGTGAGTATCTCCAAGTAAGTCCTTGTGGTACTTGGCTACTAGACAAACCATCTCATCATACATCTTACACTTCTTGTACATGGTGATGGCCATATCGGGTTCATTCACAGTGATGTACAGCCTGGAAACACAAGCACATCCAAACTGCTCAGCCAAGGACATGACCAGTCCCTGAAATCTTTCTGCACCCTGAAATATCAGCATTACTTCTCTGTGTTGGAGAAAGTTCCTCTCACCAGTCCAAACCCAAGCCCCAAATTCTCCTCCTAACCCAGGAAAGGGCTTCTCCTCACTACAGCAAAATTTTCAGGGCTCAGTCTTGGACTGATACCAGTACTGGAAGAAACTCACCTCTCTGCTTCTTTGTACTTGCCCTGTCCCTCCATCTCCTGGGCCTGGGTTATGTACAGCACAGTCACGTCCTCCTGGCTCATACACTTGAGTGCCAGCTGCCAAAAGGAACACACAGGGGAGAAATGAACAGCAATTTCCTGACACGACAGTGAAGGAGAAGGGGAAAACATATTTCCTTCCCATCTGACAAACAGGTATCTGTGTTATATGCTCTGCAAAGAATGGGAAGTCACTTGTTGCTGTCACAAAGCACACAAAGCACACAGAACCAGCACTTGGAGAGGGCCATTTGTGCCAGAGGTGCACCCACATGGGGCTGTGAGAGAGAGAAGGCCGTGGTCAGGATGGGAATATTGTGAACGGATTCCTTGCTGGCTACTGGATGTCCCTGCATGCATATTTGGGAAGAGTACTGGTCGATCAGGTATTGGTGCACGAGGCACTACCATCTCCTGCTGGAAGACACATCTCACCAAGTGGGGTGAGGTTCACAGAAGCTTTGGCTTCTGACTCTACCTTGTGAGCCTGTTCCCAGAGCCCAGCCTGCGTGTACATGTCGATGGCATCCTTGGTCTGGCCTCCTTTGATGTACAGCTCCTCTGCAACCTGCCAGGAAAAGACCACACTCAGTATATCCAAGGGACACAGAGCAGTGGTGATTGTGGTCTGTGGCCTCACCTGATACTCCTGTAAAGCTGCATAATGCTGGGCAATCTTGAGATAATATTTGGCTGCAGTCTGTTTGTCCTGCAGGTCCAAAATGTAGATGGCCTTCTTCCACTGCCGGGCTCCCAAAGCTGCCTCAATGGCCTTAACTGAGCACCTGGCACCAAACAGATCAGTCTTTAGAGCCAGGCAGCAGGCATCTCCTCTGGCTACACCATGCCAGGGAGACTAGAGTGCTCTGCTGCTTGATTCAGATGCCTGAGTTAGAGCTGCATAAAGCAGCTGAGTAACTGGCAGTGCTAAGGGGGATGAAAGAATTGGGACAGCAGGGAAGAGCAATTGGCACTCTAAGACTTTGGGAGAGATGTGGGAAGGCATCAATGGCTGGTGCACACAAGCAACTGGGGCACTGCTAAGTGGGGTAGTGGGGTTCACTCAGGCAAACCCCCTGCTGACAGAGGCAAAAGTTTTACTTTATGCCCTGCCAGTACCCTGCTGCTTATACAGCCTTCCCCTGCTCCCACCTGGCTTCGATGTAATGGTTAATAGCAGCATCCAGCTGTTTCTGCTGCACCAGATGGTCTCCCCAGGCCTCCTCCAGCTTCACAACTTCTGCAGGGAATGCCAGACGAGCCAGCTCCACGGCTGTAAGGGGACACAAGAGCTGTCCTGCTGAGGCCAGCAGAACTGTGGGGCAAACATGGACCTTGGATCTGGCACAGAAGGAGGGCAATGGTGACTGTCTAAACCACTCCAGCTCCAATGGGTTACCCAGCAACCTAGACCCTGTGGAGAGCTGTGTCAAATCCATGCTGGTGCAGTCAGCATGGTCAAGAGCTTGGGAACAAGACACTCTCCTGGGGCTGCACGTGCAAGTACAACTATGTGAAAATACACTGAATTATATGATAGGTGGAAGCTGCAGAGCATCCAGGCATCTCCAGGCTCCAGGGCAATTATTTCATGTTGCCACCAGGCCAGAGTACCCAGGATCCTGCTGGAGATGAAGGGGAGGAACATACTGAGCACAGTACCTTTCAGGAAGGCACTGCCTTTGCTGTAGCACTCCAGAGCCTTTCGTGGGTTCCCAACCTTCTCAAACAGGTCTCCAGCCTAATGACAGATAAAAGCTGCCAGTTTCCAGAGCCACCATCCCCTCCACATCATCATACCCTACCAGCTCCATGCACACTCCTGCACCAGCTCTGCCTTCCCAACTACCAAGTGTATGGGGATTAAGGAACTCCTAGGAAAGGCAGCATGTGCCAAGACCATTGTCCTCTCTGCTGAGGGACCCCAGCACAGCCACTCTGGCAGACTAAAGGCTCATTCCCTTCAGTATTTGAATGGTGGCAAGACCACACATCTGGAGAAGAACTGTAATAACAGAGCAAGTATATACCAGCCTTTCCTCTATTTGTCCATCTCTGACAACCTGCACAGTAGAAGCTGCCTGAGTTTGTCGTGATACCCTCACATCATCATATTTAATGGCTTTTGACAGACTCTACCTCCATGATTTGTCTAATCCTTTTTGGACTATTCATACTTATGGTAACAACATCCAGTAGCTGGAGCCTCCACTTATTCTCTCAGCTGAAAGCTTAAGAAAAGATGACAGGTTTGAAAAAGTACAAAGTTCTCTTGTGTCGAAATGAAATGGCCAGAAAATGCTGAAGATAAATTGAGACTAGAGAAATGTAATTTATAAAGGGGACATAAAACAAGCTAACAAAATGTAGTGGGTTTTTTATACAACATCTAACTGAACTAACTCATAGCCAAAATTGTAACTAAAAATCTATGTGTGGTTCAAGCAATAACTCAACAGGCTCATGGAAGTAAAACCTATCAAGAGCTCTTAAACATGGAAGGGGAGCTGTTCAGGTACATTATAGGCTGCAAACTGCTGGACCTCATGAAAACATACTAAGGAAAGAGCCACCCTGTATTTGCCTGCCCTGTTCTTTATTTTCCTTCCTTAAGCACCTGCCAGAGGCCACTGCTGGCCAGGATGCTGAACAGTGGGCACACTCAGCACTGCTTTCTTGCATTAACATGATTACGTGCTGTGGAAAAAACACCCTTTGGTTTTAGAACTGTCACCTAACAATAAGTTATCAATTTTTGGTGTTAATAGACGTAGAGAATAATCACATCCCTTCTTTATGATATTCATGGCTCTACAGTTGTCAACTCCTTTGTTTTGCTTCCTTAACTTTTCCATTTAGAGTACCCTTAGGCCGTATTTTATTCTGGTGTGAGGAAGCACTGTGACATCATTTCCACAGTGACATCAAGTTTTCAGTTTGATTCACGATTCTGTTCCTGTTGATTCCATCTTCCTAGGGGCCTCCTTAACTACTACTGACACTATATTCTGGAGACATGTTGCCAATCAGATATGATTTATTTCCTGATTAATAACAGTAATTCTAGACCTCACCTCTCCTCATAAATGTTAACTGCAAACTTATCAACACACTTATGACCTCTGCCACCCTCCGGCCCAGTCCCCCTGTGTCTCACAGGTGCAGAGGATGGGGTAAGGGCCCTGATGCCCCTAAGCTGAAATCCCAATGGGAAGGGCCATTCACCTGCTCATAGAGCTCCCCTCTGATCAGTGCTGTGGAGATCCTGTCGATGACATCCGCATTGGTGAGCAGCTCATCCCTGTCCATGGCCAGCCGTGCAGCTTTGGCTGGCAGCCCTGCCCGCAGATACAAGCTGATGGCTGCCAGGTAGTCACCCTGCCCCTCCTGGACCTCCCCAGCCTTCTCCTCCTGCTGGGTATCCAGCAGCCACTGGTAGTAACCCCGACGCAGCTTCTCCAGCATTGGGTGTCCCTGTGGAGAAACACATTCCTGGCTGACCTAGCTAAGATGAGATATTGTGCAGTTCATCCTGCAGGCTCTGAACACCTCACCACAGCACCAGGCCTCGTGTCTTCATGCCAGCCCTGTGCACCATGGCACTACCCATTCTTTTTTGAAGCCACAGATGCTCCTAAATCAATTTCAGAAGCTTTTCTCCCTACTCATCCAGGTCTGTACTTAGACTAGTGCAACCTTCCCTCCTACTTGGAGCCCTTCTAAGCAGAAGCAAGGTAAAGCAGGTGAAAAAAACACAGATCCTGAATGGACTCCCAGCCAAAAGATTTACCAAGCAAGACGAGCCCATAGCCCCGTGCAGCAATATTCTGTACCTTGGCTTTGGCCACCACAATGCATTCATCCCACATGTGCAGCTCCTGGTACATGTCCATGGCCTCCTCTGTGGCGTTCTGTGTCGGAAAGCAAAGCAGTAACCTGAAGACTCCAGGTTAGGAGCAGACACACTGACATGGAGCTCTCACAGCAGGCAGGGTTAGATATGCAGAAAACACTTGAAAACGTGCACTGTCTCCATTACTTAGATACACATCCTCCCTCACACTCTTCATGCATCTCTGGGTAATCCTACACCTCAGAACAAGGAACACCTTCTCTACTTTGTGGAGAAAACTCTTCTGCTAGGAACAAGCAGCATCTTCCTTCCTTCTTACAGCACAGGGCACACAACTCCCCACCCAAAAACAAACAGAACCTTTTCCCCTCCTTGTTCCTTTACTCACTTGTTCCAGGAAGATCATCTCTGCCAGGCTGTAGTTCTTGTCTAGCATGGCCAAACGGGCCCGCACCAGGTAATGGTCTGTGCCATCCCCACCCTGCTGACAACAGCAGCAAGCTCAGTTTGCTGAGGGAAAGAACAGGCTCTAGAATGGAACATGGAGGGGACTGCAGGTGGAGGCTGGGTCATTACAGAAACCAAAGACAGCTGAGAATCATAGCAGTGACAAACCAGGACAGTATAAAATGGCCAGCCTTGAGAAGGACCTGGCAGCTGTGGATGAAAGACAATGTCAGAGATTTCTACATGAAGAGGCACTGGTCTGTAGCATGACACTGGTGAGCAAGGACACAGAAGATAATGTGCATGCGAGTGTTTAAAGGAAAACTGCTGCCCTGCAGAGTAGGACAAGTTTGACTTACGTGCTCCTGAGCTGCCTGGTCAGCAATGACATTGGTTTCATGCAGAAATCGAGCCTTTGCCATGTTTCCCAGAGCTGCAAAGCACCTGAAAAATGCAAAGCAGGTTTTGTCTCCCACAAGAATATCAGAAACCAGGCAGCAGACTCAGCTCAGCAATGTGAGAGGTGGGGTAGCCCTACTTCAAGAGAAGGGTTTTGCCAAGATCTGTGTTCAGAGGTGCCCTCTAGTCCTACTCCATGAGAGAAGGCAGGAGCCTGACCAAGGCTCATGTTTCACCTCCCCAGGCTTCAGCAATGCCTCAAGCTTGCTCATGTCTGTCAGCTCTCTCAGTCCTTGCTATACACAGCTTTGGGCTACCATCAACAAAAATTTATGCCCACGGAGAGAGGTCTTCCCATCCCTGCTTCTGGCATTACCAGCTGGGATGAAAAGGCAAAGCCATGGCCTGGCATAGGGAACACCTAAGTCTGCAATGCAGTGAATATTCCAGACCATACACAGAGCCACATCTGTAGCTGGACCCTAGTTTCTGGGATTTAACAAAGAGGATGTTGAAGCCTTGGAGATGTGATGTACCTCTCTGCAATGTGCAGCTGTCTCGCTTCCAAAGCCAGTCTGCTGAGGGTCTTCCACATGGCTTCAGTCTCTGTGGACATTTCCAGTGTCTCCAGAAATGCAGTAGCCCTTGAGACAGACAGATTTTGCAGACTTTGAGTGACAGAAGAGCTCTCTGAGGAAAATCCTAGACTGTGAGACAGGAACTTCCTAACCCGAGTGGCACTGCAAACAAAGCCAGCTGGGCATGCCCAGCTCTGAAGAGGACAGTGTAACATAGAGCCTGACAGAGCAGAGGAAAATTCAGAGATCTAGGTTACTCCTACCTGGGCTAAGGTGCTTAGAGGCAGATGATCAGCACAAGGCTGTAGCAGTGTGGGACAAATCTAAAGTGCTCTGTCTGATACAAGCCCCTGCAGAGAAAGTCTCTGAAGACACAACACATGAAGTTTTCTCCCCGTGTCACTTCTGAAAGCCCTCTAAGAGTGTCAGCAGTACCCAGGTGGCCATGACCACTTCAGGCAGTCAGTTTTTACTCTGCACAACTCCTGGATGTTTCCATAGTACTGCTACCATCCCTGGAAGGGCAGCAGTAAAAGCACCCAAGCACCACTCCACATCTGGCTGCTCTGGAGACATTATTCACTGCAATTAACTGACAACTACCTTCAGCAAAGCCCTGGTGGGGTCCTCTGTGGGACAAGACTGGGCAGTCTCTCCCTGAGTTTGAAACCACAAAGCTGCAAGGAGGCAAAAGCTGAAAAATCTCTCCTGAAGGACTCTGATGTTCATCACAGCCAGACCTGGCACCAACATCATGCTGCGAGTGGGAAGTTCAACTCTGGAAAGCTGTGCTGTTGCCATTCATGGATCATTGATTCCCAGGTGTCTGGCACGTGGTATGAGCTACCTGCCATCCCCACTGGCATACCCAGCACTTACCTGTGATAATCCCCATCATCAATGGCAGTTCCAAACTCTATGAGGCCTTCATCCAGGGTGTAGGACACAGTGTTCACCCCTTCAGATACTATCACTTCAGTCTTTCCATCATTCCTTTCCAAGCCTACGATATCCCCCTAGAAGGAGTACCAGCTGTCAATACTTCCCTGTTCACCTGAAGTATGTGGGGTTTCAGGGATGTGAGGGCAGCACTGCAACAGCTCTGCCAGTCATGGTTCTTCTGAATGAGCTCACACTGAGCAGACTGAGCCATGAGGCAGCTCCTTGCTCCATCTTCTGCCAGAAACGTCTGCCACAAAGTTGACAAATGAGCTCGTATTTTGTTCACAAGAAACTAACAGCTCCCTTCTGTCTCCTTTCTGCCACACCACCCTTAGCTACTCCCACACATATGAAGAAGAAGAAAAAGAAACTGCAGGAGGAAATCAAAGACTCCAGAGTTTTACCTTCAAAGGGAACATGGTGACTCGCTCTGGAGCATCGATGTTGTACCAAATGCAGAGGCTGTTCCTGTTCTGAGCAACCACCACGTCACTGCCCGGGACCCACTGCACGTAGGAGCAGTAGTTCAGAATGGTCGTCTTGGTGCTGCTTTCAATGTCATAGAGCTGCAGCTGGAGGTGGGAGAGGAGAACAGGCTCAGCTGGACTTGTGGCTGGGCTGCTAGCTCACATGTTGTATGAACATATGATGAACTTCCCTGCAGAAAAATATTCTCTGGGAAAGCAGAATATTGCAGAGCACAAGTGCTGTAAACAATCTCTGTACTGTGTCTCTGTCTTGGGAGATGTGGGTTTGTTTCTCTTTCTTAGCCAATGTGTGAAGTTTTGTTATCTCTCTGGTATGGGAAGCATTTTGGGGAGATTCTTTGGTACAGAGCATGGAAGTACAGCTCGCTCTGTACCGGGGCAAGAAACAGCCCAAGCTTGAACCATGGAGTCAATTTTAATAAATCATATTCAGCCTTCTGATATTGAGTCAGTGAGTCCTGTTCCACCGCTCTCATCGCGACCATAAATGGTGACCCCGAGACCACACTCACACAAACATTGCAGGAACATCTGAGCAGGCATCTTGTAAACAGACATCTCCCATCAGGAAACAGACTTTTTCCAAGACACACATCCTAAAATCTCACACTTATTTACACATTGCAGAATTTTAAGCTACATGCTCTTGCCTCCCTTGTGGCTTGGCACAGACATATACAAACCAGAATATACCTCGTGCTACTTCAGTTCCCCCTCAGCTGCAGAGCTGGAACAGAAAAATGGGCTCTAAAGTCCTTCATGGAAACAAACTAAGGGACCAAGAAGGGCCTTCCTCTGCAATTCTGGGCTGATCTCTCCATCGCAGGCACAGTCCTAATGCAATTATTACCACCAATAAGGTGATAGGTCAGTTGTTTGTAGAACATACTGCCCAAAACAAAATGCAATGGTTTGGAAGGTGTAACCCGACCTATGGCATAACTTTGCTATATATATGATGTCTTTTGACTGAGAACTCCTAGACTGTCTCTATTCCTTGTCCTCACCTAGAAAAAATGAGAAAAAGAAGAGAGAACTGTGCTAGTCTCATGACACACCTATCAAAAGAGAAGAAACTCCCTGTTTCAGTCTGTACCAAAATGGCTGGAGAAATCATAGAATCCCAGAATGGTTTAGGCTGGAAGGCACATTAAAAATCATCTTGTTCCAACCCCCTGCCACAGGCAGGGACACCTTTCACTAGGCCAGGTTGCTCCAAGTCCTGTCCAGCCTGGTCTTGAACACTTCCAGGGACGAGGCAGCCACACCTTCCCTGAGCAACCTGTGCCAGAGCCTCAGCACCCTCACAGGGAAGAACTTCTCCCCAGTATCCCATCCAACCCTGCCCTCTGGCATTGGGAAGCCACTCCCCCTTATCCTTTCACTCTAGGCTCTTTTCCAAAGCCCCTCTCCAGCTCTTTTGGAGGCCCTTTAGGCACTGGAAAGCACTCTAAGGTTTTCCTGGAGCCTTCTCTTCTCCAGGATGAACAATCCCAATTCTTTCACCCTTTCCTCACAGAAGAGGTGTTCCAGGCCTCTGACCATCTCTGTGGCCTCTTCTGGACTTGCTCCACCAGCTCCATGTTGCTCCTGTGCTTGGACCCTACAGCTGAAAGCAGCACAGCAGATGGGGTCCCACCTAAACAGGGCAGAGGAACAGAGCCCACCCTCCCCTGCTGCCCTCACTGTGGAATTGGTTCAGCACACAACTTATGCTTGGCCTTGTTACATCTCATGTGATTCCCATGGGTGCAGCTCTGGAGCTTGTCCAGGTTCCTCTGGATGACCCTGTCCTTCAGGTGTGTCAGTCCACCCTCAGCTTGGTGTCATCTGCAAACTGAAGGTGTGCTCAGTCCCTTCATCCGTGTCATTAATGAAAATATAAAATAGCACGTCCCAGTACAGACCCCTGAGGGGCACGACTTGTCACTGATGTCCACCAGGACTCTGAGCCGTTGAGCACTTCCCTCTGGATGTGAATGTTCCCAATTCCTTATCCAGCAAACAGTCCACCATCAAATCCATCTCTCTCCTGTTTAGAGAGAAGGATGTTGTAGGGGACTGTGTGAGAGGCTTTACAGACATCTAGATAAATGACATCCATAGCCCTTCCCTTGCTCACTGATGGAGTCTCTCCATCAGAGAAGGACATTGGGTTGGTCAGGCAGGACTCACGTTGGTGAAGCCATGCTGGCTGTCATGAATTACCTCCCCTGGTTGTCCTGAATCACCTTCCTGTTCCCCATCTGCCTGAGCACTGCTTCTAGGGGGATCTGTTCCATGATATTCCAAGACCCAGAGGTGAGGCTACCAGGTCAGCAGTTCCCAGAGTCCTCCTTCCTACTCTTTTTAAAGATGAAAAAGGAAAACAATGTTTTCCTTTTTCCAGTCACTGGGGCTTCACCTGACTGACATGGCATTTTGAATACCATAGACATATGTACTGCAGAAGAACCTTTGATTTTCATTTTCAGGCAGGATGAGATAAAGCAAGATGTCTAGTAACTAAGTTTGGCATTAGCTATGACTCAAGAATGCAACATTGCCAGCTCATGCAATCTTCCTCAAAGGAGCAGTAAGCAAAAAATTAGGAGTATTTCAGATGGGTTTCTCACCTCCCTCTCTCCATTCAGGCATGTATCTCTCTACCTCTCCCCACACACGCCATCCAGCCACATGGCCTGAGGTGCCCTCCTCACCCTCATCTTCTTGTCCCTGAAGAGCAGCTTGTGGCCTGTTTCATTCAGCTCCAGCCAATCGATCTTGCTGTCGTGACTGATTGTGCCAGCATTGTAGCCACCAACAAGGTCCACTTAGGACAGAAAGAAAGGAAACAGTGTAAGTACCTGATGTACCTCAAGGTGCTCAACATTCAAAGCTGTGCCAGGGGAATCAGATGCCTGGGACCTATTTAGGGCAAGACCCTCAGCAAAGACTCTGTGACATGAATAGCAAACAGCAGTGACATTTTCTTTTGATGCCTTCTCAGCAGCAGCAACTCTCTCCCACTGTCACAGGCATTGCAGGCAACACAGAGTCTGTGTCCAGGACACAGTCACAGACACCCATGGCTGTGTCCATGACAGGCAGCATCCTGTCAAAAGCAGGACAGCCTGGTGTCCACTGGACTGCTGCTAGGCAGAGGGAATGCAAAGGGGAACTTCAAGAATCTGCTGCTTGGTAGAGGGAATGTGCAGAGGACCTTCAGGGATGTGCTGCCTGGCACAAAAAAAATGGAAAGGAATAAGGAAGGCTGGCAAAATACAGGGAAGGGGGAAGAGGGTTACAGTCACCTGTTGCTATAGTCTTGATGTCTATCAGGTAAGCCAGTCTCTTGTTCTCATCCACGCCTCGCTGCTGTCTCTCGTTGATACGGACACTGTGATTTGAAGGGAATGACTGTTACCTTCACTGCTCTCAGAACTCACATTTGAATCACACAGTCCCTCTCGGACTTCCCTGCAGTTTCCCTGAGCACAAGGAGCCTCTGGCAGCTCTCTGACCTGTGACACTTGGCCAGTACCTATAGCTGCCTCGAGTGAGAACAAACCTTTCTGACCCATGTCTTCCTCCCAGAATTTACCCCTCTGGAGCAGGGGTCCTCACAACACATTACATTGCTCTGAGCAGCCCATGATCCTCCCCTCTCCTGAACTAGAAAATGGGGTATTATCCTGAATTAGAACACAGGCTATAGAATTTTAGAGGGACACAGGAGGTCCTGCTGGCAACTGAATCCCTAACGACTCTGTCCCAGGACCAGCTGGATGCAGAGTTGCCTGAGAACATGCACAAGAGTCCCTCTTCAGCAAGAGCCATGGCAGGCTGCACCAAGATCAGAGGAAGAGAGGCTCTTGTGCTCCTAAAACTTGACAGCCAGTCACCTAGCAACTAAACCCATCACTGGTCACTGTGAGAAGTGGGTGTCTGGGGGCTGCATTCTACACTTCCAGAGTTATACATCTGAGCCCATTTTACTAAATGCCTGTGCTGGTTACACAGGCAGATGTAACCATTACCTGACCAGATGAGGGTTCATAAACTCCGTGCGGACAGACCCCAGAATGTCATTGCTTCCATATTCCACTAGTGTCAGCTCTCCAGCATTAAAAATCATGCAGACCTGATGGTGAGAGGGGAATATGCCTTTAGAGTAAAGTGAAAGAAACACTCACACCTGCCAGTAAGGGGTACAGGAAAGAACTCTGCTGCACACAAATCTGAATTTAAACACTCTGGGATGACTAAGGAGCTGTTCTTTTCTTCTTGTTGTGACTGACAGCTTTTCCTCAAGGCTGGGGATTTTAACTGTGGACCTATCAGTCCTGCAGGAGTCAAGCTCTCTCCGTGACAGTTGTATTCTGTATCTCTAACACCCTCTCAGGCTACTGTTCTTTTATTGCTTCTCTCTCCTTCAGGGTTATGACTTATACAACTTGTCAGCCCACACACTGAGTTTGCTCTGTACCTGGAATGTGGAAAAGGCAAGTACAGGAAAGAAGCAGATTGGGATCTGCATGAAGAGGCTAAATCCAGGAAACTGCTGAGAAACACGGTTTTCCAGAAACACAGGTGACACTTTTCTTGCTGGTGCTCATGCAGCTTTACACACCATTCATGAGGACCATTCTGTCCCATCCTACTTACATTCTCATTGTCAAAGAAGAACTTCTCATTCCCCCCAGATCCTTGCCAGGCCACCTGCAAAGCAATGGCACGGGGTGAGGCTGACGGGCTGACAGCTCCACCAGGATCAGTCTGCAGATGATGGGGTCCACTGTCCACCTTCAGCTCCCACAACAGATTGCAAGACTTACACTGCACAAGGGATTGTGTTCCATCACCTTAGGTGCCAACACTGTTTTTCAGTCATTCCCAGCTTGCAAATTCCACAGGTTACTCTCCTTTCTTTAGACTGGGCTTCAGATTGTATAGCATATTACTGCCTTCCAAACAAGAGGCCTTTATGTGACCAAGGTACTTCCTCTATCCTATCCTCCACAGGCCCTTCTCCACCTGCCCCAGACCAGCTTTGGGTACAAAAAGCACCCAAACAGCTCCTCTGCCTCTGTTATACACAGCCACAGAATCACTGCTAGAACCACTGGTGGGAGCAGAATCTCCTCACCACATGTAGCTGAACCTCTTTTTTTTAGGGTCATACTAGCAATAGCTGATCAGCATAGTGCCAGTGGGGGAACCACTGACTGGGAATTTGAGTAGAGCACTGGATAATACAATAGCTACTGTGGTAAAAACAGACAAGTGGCCGGAGAAGCAGAAAACCGAAAGCCAAGGCTACAGCAGTCCTCTTCCCTCATGGAGAATGAACTCCAACTTACTGCTTCAAACTCCAGTGAGACAGCAAGAGAGCAAATGGACATCTCACAGCCCTTGTTCTTTCTGAGAAGTGAGTATAGCTGTGCAATCGAAAGCAAAAATCTGTGCAGTAAGATGTAGAGAAATCTGGGAGCTTCACTCTGGCCAAATTCTCAGTTATATTACCAAGTATCAGCATTCTCCAGTGCAAACCTCCAGGCAGAGCTCCTCCTCCAAGAGAGATTGATTAGCTCACCACCAGTCTGATTAAAGGTATGTGACACCTTTGTGAACAAAGCAAATATGTCCTTGAAGCCTATTTAATGCTTTTATCAGACATTAGCCTGTTGCCCACATTCTCCAGGCTCAGCACATGGACTCAGCACTCAGTGCACTGTGAGGCTCAGGGGGTGGACAATTTTGTGTGAACTGTCTGGTACCAGAAATGGCACTGGCATAAGCTGTGGGATGCAATCATGAATTCTTTTCTCATCATTTTTTTTTTTTATTTTGTTTCTTTTAAGCACACTAAGATTTGTACATTCACATGTAGAATGTACATATACAAACATCCAGATTTGGGCCCCCAAGTACAAGAAAAACTGACAAACTGGAGCAAGTTCAGCATACTGCCATCAAGATGGTTGGGAGTGAAGCACTTACACAGTGAAGAGGCTGAAGGAATTTGGCTTCTTCAGCCTGGAGAAGGGAAGGCTTAGGAAACCTCGAATACAGTGATGTCAGGCTTTTTTTTGGCAGATGCAGAGTGAAAGGATGAAAAGTGGTCATACAACAGCAGTCAAAATACCAAGAAGACTTAGGAAAAAGACTTTCCTCCATGAATACAGTAAAGCATTGGAACAGAGGACTAGAAAAAATGTGGGACCTGAGCAACAACACCTGAATTTAATATTGACCTTCCTCTGGGCAGTGTGTTTGATAAGAGACCTCCCAAGGCCCCTTCCAACCTGAATTATTCTATGATTCTTTGAAAATAGAGGTATTGTTCTCATGCAGAAATCATATCCTCTGTTATGAAGTTAAGCACTTGACACTCCAGAAATGCCACCGATTTTCCAGTACCTCACTGAGCTTGTTGGAGCTGATGTCACCCAGCAGTAAAGTGTCTGAGGTATGGGCCACCAGGTACCTGTCCTTCCCTAAGATCTTCACCTCATCAATCTCATAACCATATTGGGATTTCAACACAACCCGAGTTCCTGTTGAGAGGTTCTTCACAATGACCTGGAGAAAGTGAGAAAAAGCAATATGAGGCCATGCACAGAGGAACAGCACAGACTCCTTTCCCCGTGGAAGATTAAGCAACAGATGATACTAGGATATTTATATATCCCCTCACATCATTTCCCTCTGCTTTTTTAAAAACCTTTCCTTTTGCATGGATGACAGCTATTGTAGACATGCAGAATTCTTACTTTTTCTATTTACAAGTTACTAGCTTAACTGGAGACCCACTCGGGTCCCCAGCCCTTTCTAGAGTCCTGTACTCTCTCCCCTGACGACACAGGGCTGCCCAGGCTGCCAGCTCACCCTTAGTGCCACATTCTGAACAAGGTAAATATGAGTGAAATTAAATCACTTCAGAACTCTGCACTTGACATGGAGGTACCTCCCAAAAATTCACAAGGTAGGAAATTAACTCCATGGTCTTTTATCGTAGCCAATTCCCACCCAACCTTAGCCCTGCCCCTGGCATATCCCCTCTGCCTTTCTCAACAAGTTGGTATGAACAAGCCAGAGGTGTAGAACTCCAAACATGTCTAGTTCTGGCAAACATCTCGTTTTCATCAGGAAATTCATTAGCTATTCTCTTACCTGGCTTGGTCCCACGTATGTCATTTCAAATTTATTTTTGTAAATGGTTTTGCGAAGGCAGCAGTCAAACTGTTCAACTCCTCCACACAGCGTACCCTGCAGACAAAAACACATCATGGGGTGAGTGAACTCTGCCAAGGAGAGATATTCCAGACCCTGCTTACATGAAGAGGATCAGAGGTCAGACACTTGTCCCAGCTGTTCTGGAAAACAACGTTCAAGCACCCACATGCAGGAGGACCAGCCCTATTTTGACTTTCTTTAGGCAACAGAAAGATTGAGCCATTCTCAGAAAAACGAAGATTACCAAATGCTGGCATGAATCTGGGACTGGAGGAGGCAGGGTTAAAAACCACCTTTGTCCTCATCTTTCCATTATTCTTCTCAGTTTCTCACTTCTCCTTCTCCCAGCCTCCTAATCTCTCATCGCTTCAAGAAGAATCCTTTCACCTTTATTTCTAAAACCCCCATTCTTTCCACTGGTCTCCTATGCCTTAGCCCCTTCCCCTTCTCTGAAAATGTTTCTTCACATGTTCAATAATTCTTGGTCTGAAAATATTTCAAGGATTCTTAATTGTTGAACACAAAAATATACAAAAACTATTAAAGAAAAGTTGTAAATAACATCTTTCACAAATAATTTAAGTGTTTTGAGTTAGTCAACTTACTACAGAAAATCTGCAGAAAGATCAATTTAAAGAGATTTAAAGAATTATCTGACTTTAGAGAAAGGCAGATTAAGGCTTGATGGCTGAAGGTAGAAGAAAGAGAAGGCTGAACTGAAAACACAGCACAGAAACACAGAGTGTAATTAGCAGGTCAGTTTGTATACTGCTTCTCACGGGTGCCCAGAGGAAAGAATGCTCCTGAGACTGCCCTGGAGAAGCTATGCTGACCTCATCATGCCTCTGAGAAAAGAGAAGAGCTGCTGCAACCAGTGAGCCACCCCACCAACAGCCACAAGGTTTTACAGCTTCACACTTGCACCCGACTGCAGCAGTTCCCAAGCACAAGATCTTGTCCTCAGCACCTGCCCTGCACTCCTGGGTGATGGTGTGACCACGTCAGTATGACCAAATGTTCAAAGCCTTCCCTCGAGCACACCGCTTTGTTCCCATGCACAAACATCCCCCTGGTGTGGGATTTGAGGGCTCAGGCCTCCTGACTGATGATACAAACCGCACAGATCCGTGAGCCATCCCTCTTCCACGCCAAAGCTGTGATGGTGTAGAGGTGAGCTATTTCTTTGGGCTTGCCTTCCTCCCAGGCACTGCGGCGCGGACTCCAGTTCAGAACCCGTAACCTTGAGAGACAGGAGGTAAGAGAGATATTAAAAACTGTGCATGGCTGACAAAGAAAGGACCATAAAGAGGAGAATTCTCCATCAGGTACATGGTACCTGTCATAGCTGCCAATAACAACGGACTGGCCACTGGGACTGGTGATTGCTGTAGTGAATTCCTTTTCTGACGAGTCCCGGCTGTAGTCAAAGGTTTGAATCACGCTGCCTTCCTTCCCATAAGCAACAATCTTCTTGTCACAGCCTGCAGCCACAATGCTGTTGGAAGCCCAGGCGAGGGCGTAAGGAGGACAGGGATGCACTGCCAACTTACCCTGCAACAGACAAGAACACCCTGAACACGTGAATGGCCCCAGCTCCCAGCTGGCCTCCGTGCTCAGCTATCCCAGTGGGACCAGTATGGGCCCTTCTGTAAAGCCCAGTTCATGGGGGCAGCTTTGTCTGCCTGCCTAGTCTGTAGGAAGACAGAAACCAGAACTGCGAGATGTGTCAACTACTACATCCATTTAACTGTGTGAGAAGAAATCTAACACCAGTAAGAAGACTGATACCATTAACTAGACTGAGATTGAACTCCCAACACAGCAGAGTATAGATGGACCTTAACAATATCATGGCAGAGAGCAGTCACGCTCCAGCTTCAGCTGGAGACAAAAGATCTAAGAACAGAATCCCCTTCACCACAACCTGAAGCACAGAGATTCCTGGCACAGAGGAGCGGGAGGCTCAGGAGAAATGCTGAGTGTCCAGAACAAAATGTGAGCCTGAGATTCAACATCAGCTGTGGTAACTACACACTGCTTACTGTGGAAACAACAGGATCCACTCCATGGAACCCTACCTCTTCAAGCATCATTCTCTTGGACACTTGAACATCAGGTCTTTCCAGACACCTGAACAGCCTTATGCCTCATATACAAAAACATGAATTTCCCCCTTCCCACCACCCTCAGTGTATTCCAAAGCATCTAGTCACTGTTCTGCCTCCACTGATGCTTCCCAAAACCTTTGCTAGCAAGCACAGCCTGCAGCTCCTCTCCAGACTTCCACTCCCTCCACAGCCCAATCCCCTTTCCAGAGTTCTGGACCTGGGAAGAAGACTGTGCAAATAGGAATGTTGCTCACTTAAGAAGGATCTTTGATACCTGTGATTCACCTGAACCCTCATCATCAAAGAAGAAGCGCACTATGGTTCCATCTGCATGGCCAGACAGGATTCCCTTCCCCGACACACTGCAGAAAAACACAGACAGGATGATGCAATGTTACAGTAAGACTTGCACCTTTATGCTCATATCCCTGCCCAGAGCAGCCATTCCCAGGGTCATGGTTGATGTTCCTCATCAAAGGAACCTTCCCCAAAGACAAGAACAATATTGAGTACCTGTGCCTGTGTCTGTAAAAAGAAAACAGACAAAAGAACCCAGAGTGGAAAGGAGAGTGACCAGTTACGTATCTTCATCATGTAAAATCACAAGAAACAACTTTCTGTATTACTAAATCCCAAAAGCTGAATGACCCTCAGTGGAATAATGACTCTGCTCACAAGTGTTTGCAGCCATGTGTATCAAACAGCTCTTGCACTGGAATTGCTCCAGAAGTGAGGCTGGATATTA
This sequence comes from Hylia prasina, assembly GCA_013397195.1. Lineage (NCBI taxonomy): Eukaryota > Metazoa > Chordata > Aves > Passeriformes > Sylviidae > Hylia > Hylia prasina. The sequence continues at coordinate 69,946 of VYXD01013789.1, read as the reverse complement.
TGACACTGGGAATCCCTAAAAGAAACACAATGTGGGCAAAAAACACCTGGGCAAAAACTCCAGGCCTAAGTCCAATTTTATAGCACTGATGTTTTGTATTTCTGGACACAAGCAGGGGGAAGAGAGCAAATATGAAGAAGCAGGCTGAAGATCATGTATCCAGAGAAACACTTTTAATGAATATTAGAAGATTCAAGAACAGAATATAAATTCTGTGGACACTGTAGAAATCCAGCAATCATGTATCTGTCAATGGAATGACAGCACTCAGTGAAAATTCCACTCCTAGGGCCATGACACATCTCAGTTTTTAGGTAAAGAATACTGAAGTCGTTAAAATGAAATCTTATTAATGGAAATAATTTTAAATTGCACTTTATGGTTATTTTCCTAATTACAGCCTTGTCAAAGACTTTATCTGGCAGAAAGTTCTTACTTTTTTTAGCCTTAAACATGATTAATATTAGTTATTAGTTAGATGAAGCTTACAAATGTAATCCTTATACAGTCACATATTCAAATACATCCATGTACATAAGTAAGCTCGTGGAGACTTTAATCCTTAACTGCATTTGAAGAACAACCAGACTGCCCATGTGGCACAGCCAGGTACCAGATTTTAGGAAGGAATTCCTTCTGGAGAGCACAGTATGTTACCATCTTGACAGGTATGTGACAGCAAAAGGACACTGGCAGCCTCCCACACTGGCCCCTGTTATGCCAAGCCAGCAAGAGGTGTGAGACTGAGCCAAAGCAGGGCAGGCCAAAGCAATGCCACACTCACTTAGAGGTCAGTGAGACCACGTAGGAATCTGTCCCATAAATGGTGGAAGACTTGTTGTTCTTTGTATTTGCCAAACGAACCTGAGGAAGAGAAAATGATCAGTGTTGCCTTTGTCTGTAGAATGTGGATCTCCCCCAGTGTAAGTAACGTCCTCAGAGGTTTCCCAGTTCACTATCAGGGAAAGAAATCACAGGAAGCTCATTGCCTTCCGGTATGTTATAGAAGTGGAAAAGTTGGAGTTTCCACATTTCTAGAGAGGTTTGGAGAAAGATCCAAAATACCCAGTAGAACCTCCAGGGACTAACTGGGAACCAGAAAATTCAAGTCCATGGTGCAATCCCTCTGTTGCTGTTACTGTGGCACCCAGTGATGGCTCTTACTCCTCAGCCCAGCCAGCTGCAGACCCAGGCAGACCCAGCAAGGAAAAGAAAGTCACACAAAGTTAAACATAAATTTCTCTACCTTTCCTTCAGCAAGACCAAAGACAATGACATTCTCTGCTGGCCACAATAAGCAGGTCACAGCACTCTGCAAAGGAGGAGGTAAAAAGAGAGGTAAGAGCTCCACCCTACTCAGCTCCCTGCCCCACTGCCACCTAAAATAGTTCATGAACAGACACTACTCAGGCATGAGAGATGATGCATTTGGACAGGCCTTACAGTGGCTGAAGATACTGGACAAACCTTACTGCATGCTGAAGCTTAAACTAGATAATAGTGAGCTGGTGCAAAGTAATTGAGCTCAGGAGGACTATGGGAGGGCAATGAAGTTATATGGATGTGCTCAGTTTGGAGCTCTTTTGAGAGTATTACTTACTGAGCAGGTGCTTGGCTTGCCACATGCTGCTGGTGAATGTATAAAAATCATGGTTGTTCTAAAAGGTTTTTTGCAATAAGTATAAAATATAAAAATAATTTCACTGTGACAACTTCTGCAATAGCTATGAGAATATTAGTCTGTTGCATCTTTATCTGATGAACAAGAAATAGTCTTTATTTTTTCACTGATGAGTAAGATGGCTATTAGATGCTACCAAGTTTCTACCAGGTAGAAACAGGCTCATTAAATCCAAACCGAAGGTATTCTCGAAATCTGAGGTGGGGTCAGAATGAATAAAGCTGACCACAAAACCCAACTGTAAGAGAGGGCCAAGGATGTTTATGAAAGCCCTTCACACCTACCCTGCAGAACTCTAGTCAGTAAGAAGGCTGGTGTTTGGCACTGTGCCACCAGCACCAGCCCCACTGGCTCTCTGTACCATTTTAAGTGTCTGGCATGGCTTAAGATACATATACACCCTCATTTATTAATCTCATTTATTAATCTCATCTTCCACCTCTGCTCATCATTCATATCAGCAAACACAGCTACAATCAGACAAGAGAATGTCTCAAGGAAACCAAACTGTTGACAATATAAACGTCCAACCAATGACCAAGACCCATTTTCATTACCCGTTTCCCAGGAATTTGTGTGTTTCCCTCGTTATCTGTCAGACTCTTGTTCTCCAGTCTAACACAACAAAAGCTTGGCAACAAACCTCACACAGTGGTGATATGCTCACTGTTTGTCCTCCTGGCCCTCAGCAGGAGGCTTGGCTTGCCAGTGGGATCACACACTGTGATCACTGTGTGTGAGAGAGAGCCCAGTGGCAGGAGAGGGAAAGAGCTCAATAAACGAGCTCTCATATATTGGCTGAACACTTCAGGAAGTTGTAAATAACAATATTGAGTTACAGAAGAAAGCCAGACACAGTGGTAAAACCCCACACATACAGCACCAGAAAAAATAAAGGATTTATTGTGTTACAAATGGTCGAAATGGTACGGGGAAATGAGAGAATAAGAGAAAAAAATTACTTAATTTCTGCATTAAAAATACAAAAATCTATACATGTGCCATGCACAGCATCTCAGCTTGTGCCAGGTGAGCAGGCCCCCCCTGGGCTGGCAGTTGGAGGGCAGGCAGCAAGCAGTACACAAGGAAAGAGCCCTCCAGGAGGCTAAAGATGCCCACACCTGGGATAACCACCCTGCTCAGCAAAGGGACAAATGGACACCAAGCCCCTGTTGCTCTCTTTTCCTCATGACACTCTGTTTTCACGACCACTGAGTGCAGCAGCTCAAACCACAGAGAAGCAGAGGCTGACCAGTGGCTTTCCAGTTGCCAGAGACACAGAATTCCCTGGGCTTCCTGGAGCTTAAGATACATATGAAGAGTGATTCCTCCTACCCTGCAGAGAACTTTCTTCGTGACACAGAGAACATGGGGTGATGGCACCCGCCTGGAAAGCCTGGGGCAGCTGCTGGACTTTTGCCTCTGAGGCAGAAGTAGTCAGTGCACTGTATTTTCTCACCCTGATGGCTTTCTGTGCAAGGAATTCATAACACCTTTGCCTTTTCCAGACAGATCTAAGGGCAAGCCTTGGCAAACACCTACTGACACAGGCAGGCAGAACCAGAGCAGCAGAACACAGAGGTGGCCAAGGAGCAAACATGATGGAAACCACAAACCTGAGGCAACTGAGCATGTGGAAATTGCACAGTTTGAGTTTTGCACACTTTACATTTTGTTTAATAAGGCATCTTGCAGTTTAGAGTTGCAAACCTGTGAAAAATAGTTGGGCTCTGGGTGAGTCATATTTTTCCTTTTCAAATCCCTTAAAATAGTCTGTCCACGGATGCCTAATGTAGTCCCCAAAGTTTTTTAACTGATTGCATTGATCGTTCAACAATTTACTCTGTTGTACCCAGGCATTAGGACACCTCTGAAGCTTGATGAAGAATACGTGCATCAGAATTTAGAGATTCTCCTAGGATCTTTAAAGGTCAAGTAAAGTTTGACCAAGTACACCTGTGAGTGTGAGCAGAGAGACCTCTCATTGTCTTTTCCTACATATGCTGGAGAAAATGGAGTCAAACAGAAGTCTGGGTCTCACCGTTTGGATGAACTTGTTGCATATCACCTTCTTGTCACCCCTGCAGAAAAAGATAAACTAAAATTACTATCAGCAACACTACATATTCTGCTCACCTTACTGTTTATACACAGTCTGGTTTGATATTGCCAAACACAGTCCATTGAAGTTTTGCGTGCTGCTAGTCTATCACAACTTTAGGCAAAAAATCAAAAAGACCCCCAGCTTCTGAGTTTCCAAAATTCTGGTGAACTGCTTTTTTGAGTGTCAGCACAACTCCTGCCAGCAAATGAGGCTGTAGTGGGGCAGGTGTGTGCCGTGGCTCCCCAGCTGTGACACACGATGGCAACACAGGCTCCAGCTAGCTGCACAGCCCGGGCTTCTGCTGAGGAAATCTCACTTGCTGCTCCCCACAGACACCGACCTGTGTGACTCCCTGCGGGTCAGGCGATGGGCACTGCAGAGCGTCAGGGCGAGCACCAGGCTGAGGGAGCCCATGGCAGGGCGGAATGGAGCGTGCTGGACCCCACCCCATACTCACCACTCCTCGCCAATCCTGTACACGTAGACAATATTGTCCGTCTGCCCGATGGCCAGTTTGGTGGAGTCCGGGGAGAAGGCCATGCCTTTGACCACGTAGCTCTTCCTGCCGTACTGCAGAGAGGGTCGATGTGACCGTGGGAAGGTCAGCTGCCCCAGCGCTGCCCGGCCCATGCCCCGGCCCGGCCCGGCTCCGCTTACCTTGGCATCCGCCGGTTTGGTGGAGAACTTGTCGCGCCGCTCGCCCTGCTCGTCGTAGAGCAGCACCACGCGGTCCGAGGTGCACACGGCGAACCGGGCACTGCTGGCCGACCAGGCCATGCAGGTCACCCGCGCCGTCCCGTCCTGCGGGGACACACAGCTTAGCGGGTGCACAGCAAGCCCCAATGGGCACACGCAGCTCAGCGGGCACACGCGGTTCAGCACTCACACTACCGCCCCGGCGTCGCCGCTACGCGCCCCACAGCGGTAAGGGCCGCTCTCCCCACCCCAGCCCGGCCCGGCCCGCTCCCCTGCGGCCCGATCCCCCCCAAGCCCGTCCTGGCCCGACCTGCGGGGCCAGCAGGG
>VYXD01013789.1:46010-65033 GCA_013397195.1 Hylia prasina | reverse complement strand
CCGGGTTAGGGGAGGCGGGGGGGTCGGGCCGAAGGGGCCGGGGCACCGCCGGCCGCGGGGCACCGCAGCGCCGCAGCTTCTCGCCGAGCCCTCCTTGCTCCGTTCCCCGCCGGGCTGTCGCCTCCTGCCGCACTTGTGAATAGAGGCCGCCCGTGCCAGGGGGCTGACGGGCCTGGGCGGCCGTGCCAGGCGCTGGAACACGCTGGACTGCACCGGGGACCTCCCCGGCCTCCGCGGGCCTTGGGCCCCTCGGGCTGCCGCGCCTGGTCCTCTGCGAGTGTGCCGGCCGTGTGAAGTCGGCGGCCCGAAGGATCAGAGATCGACCCATGGACACGTCCCTGGAAGTGTTCAAAGCTAGGCTGGATGGGGCTTGGAGAAACGTGGTCTAGTGGAAGGTGTCCCTGCCTGTGGGAGTGAAATTGGATGAGCTTTAAGGACCTTTCCCACCCAAACTGGTCCGTGATTCCGTGACCCCGCAGGCACCCTGTGGCACAGCAGGGCCATGTCTGGCTGTTCTCAGTGAGCTGCCTAAGGCTTTGCTGGAGCACCAGCACTTGCCCTGGCAGCTCTGGTGTACATGGACCACCGGGTTTAATGCCCAGGGTGGAGGTCACTGGTGCCAACATGGCAGCAGGCAGCCTTCCTGATAGCTGTCACTTGTGCAAGAGTATGCTGTGCAAATAAGGTCTCCTGATTTCCCTGTGGGTTCAGATTATTCCAATTATGAGTTGGACCCTTCTGCAAGTGTGCCAGTATTGCTCAGGGAGCAAATCCCAGGGAAGAGGTGAAAATAACCCTGAAAAGTATTAGCTTAATGTGAACAGTACATACCTTGGCAATTCCCATCTCTTTCTTAACAAATCATCTCTGTGGTGCAGTTGCTTCCCAGTCACCCCAGCTTGCATCACAGCTACTGACTAAGCTGCCCCTGCCCTGGCAGCCTGCTGCTGCAGATGAGATGCCCAGGGGTTTGGCTCTGCTTACACTGGGCCAATCTGGGGATTTTGATCTGAGGTGGCAGTGAATGCTGCTGCTCTTCAGGTGTGCCAGCAGCTCAGGTGGCTGAGATGAATGCACTACAGAGAACATTTTGTTTGTAATGAAACAGATGAGACCCAGGAACTCAAAGTTTTTGCACACAGCAGTGAGGGCTGCAGCATCCTCAGCCCTGTGCAGGTATGCAGGAGCTGTCTGTCTGTGCTGACAGAGCCTGGGCTTCCAGGGCTAGAGGACTAAAGCTTCAAGGGTCGACTGCCCACTCCTTCTGTTCCTCCTGTGGGAGTGTCACAGAGCCAGGAGAGTGTCCTGCTGGGGGCAGGGAGCAGCGCTGCTGCTGGGAGGCATGGGTGGGATGGCTCTGACAGGACTAGCTGTGGGGCTGCTGGCACATGGCTTCTAAGGGCTTCTGTCTTTGCAGAGCTTCCCGAGAGCTGGGCTGATATGCAGGAGCCACTGCTGGAGGGGATGTGCTTCACCCTCAAGTATCTGGGCATGACGCTGGTAGAAAAACCCAAAGGAGAAGACATGGCTGCTGCCGCCATCCGCAGGATCGTGGCCACGGTGAGACCCAGTCCCGGGGCCCTGGTGTGCTGGGCTCAGAGCCCAGCCCCTGCACTCCGGGAAGTGCCTGTGTCCTGGCCCTGAACTCCAGCAAGGGACTGTGCCCTCCCCAAGAGGGGGGTGGCGTGCAGGAGGCGTCTGCCTGTGTGCTGTGCGAAAGCTGTTTTCCTGCAGGACAGCCCCAGGCACTTGCTCCCACACCTGAGCCTGGCTGGGAGCAGAGCTTTGCCTGCCACAGCACGGAGAGGAGGGTGAAGTACTGAGAGAGGTGGGGTCTGTCCCTTCCCGTGTGTGTGGCAGTAGTGTGAAAAGATTTGAAGAGCAGTATGTGCAGGGCATGCCTGATTGCCAGACTCTGCTGTCCCATCCCTACAGCAGAAGCCTTTGCAGCAAGTATCCAAATGAGTGATACTGTACAGAGTCTGTGGGGCTCCTTCTAGCAGGGGAGTGAGACCCTTGCCAGGTTTGCAGAGATTGCTGGTGTTTTTCCACTGCCAGGCACGGGTCGGAGCTCGCAAGTTTCAGAAGGTGATTCTGACAGTGTCTCCAAGGGGCATCTCACTGCAGGATGCAGACACTAAGGAGATGGTGGAGAACATCTCCATCTACAGGTGGGCATGTCGTGGGTTTGGGCTGGATGTTCCCCAGCAGCCAGCTGAATGAAGACTGATGGGAATTTGAGCAGCCAGGGAGGGCTGGGCCTTCTGTCAGTAGTACCTTCAAGCTTAGGTCTTTCCTTTGCTCCCCGAGGCCTGTGCCCTCTCTCTGCTGTGCTCCCAGCACTGCCTGAGGCTGACTGTAGGCAGGGTCCTGGATGGCCTTGAGTTCATCAGCCCATCCATCATCTCCCTGTGCCCTGCTTGCCTCTTCTGGCATTCAGCAGGATTTTGAGGCTCATGATTGGAAAGCCCCACAGACAGGACAGGACTGCATGTCTGTCTCCACTGCCATGGGATCACCCTTCTGGCTGCAGGATGCCAGAAATTGCAGCTTACTTGGATGGGCTAAAGGCAGTGGCTGTGAAAGCTGATGTTGATTTCTCCTGCTGCCACTTGTCCTTTGGCTGGGGTGGGTGTCTGTGGGTGCTGGGTGTGAGGGCAGTAAGTGCCTCACACAGGCTGCCTTCTAGCAGTCTGGTGGCTAGATGGGAAGCAGAGACAGGACATCTCTTTGCTGCAAAATGTAAGTCTCAGCACCAGAGCTGATGTGCCAGGTCAGACCATCCCTGGAGGCCTGGCCTCCAGCTGTGTCCTTGGAGGCAATCACCCACCCTTCCGTGTTCCTCTTGTCCCAAGAGTGTGTGCTTGAGTTCACACACTGGGTTGAGTTGGCCATCAGAAAACTGGGATGGCACAGGAGGGAGTGTCTGTGGATACAGTAATCTCTTACCTGCTGCAGGTACCAGGAAGCCTCTGGCCCTTGCTGGGGGTTTGGGCTGCCTGGTCAGCTGGGGCAGGTGAAAGCCTCACGTTGTCAGCAGTGCTTGCTGATGTGCTGGGAGTGCAGCAGAAGTCCCGTGCTGGGGTCCCAGACTGTCCTGACAGCTCCTCTCTGCCCACAGGATCTCCTACTGCACAACAGACAAGCTGCAGAACAAAGTCTTTGCTTATGTTGCCCAGAGCCAGGAGAGTGGGGCACTGGAGTGCCATGCCTTTCTTTCACCCAAGAAGAAGATTGTAAGCACTTGCCTTCTGCTCTTGGCTCCGTGAGGTATGGGTGGGAGCAAGGGCCTGTTTTCTTTCCCTTCAGCCAGAGAAGACCGTTACCCCTGTGCCCCTCAGCTGGATTTGGAGCCTGGGAGAAGGAGTGCTCATGTGCTGCAGAGGCAGGGAGTGAGCAAAGAGGGATTTCCTGTCCCAGCTCCTGAGGATCTGCTCTTGGGGGTGGCTGGGCCCCAGGGGCAGACAGACACAGAACTGAGTTCTGGCCTTCCATCTGTGTGTTCTGCAGGGAAAGGCAGCACGGGATACTGGGGGGTCTCAGATTTCATGGCAGTGGGGTTATCCTGGATTGAGGGCCCAGGTGGAAGCAGACATTCCCTCTCTTTCATGTACACAGGCCCAGGCTGTGACTCTGACTGTCGCCCAGGCCTTTCAGATGGCACTGGATCTCTGGGAAGCAACACATTCAGGTAGGAGGGATTTCTCAGATGCATAGCCCTGGAATCAGTGTCTCTGGTGTGGGGCCCTGTCCTGGGCTGTGTGGAGGGGAGATGGCTTGCTGACTGGCTGGTGAAACACACCAGGCAGGGAGAGTGTTGTCCTTAGGGTTGTGTTCTCTGCCACTCCCCATCTCTGGCTGGAGTGGGAGGTGTACCTGCTCTCTGTGCTGAACTGCTGTGCATTGCCTGAGCTGTAGCCCAGCTCAGGGCCTGGTGGTACCTGCCCTGAGCAGAGACCCCTCACCCTTGTTTGCACCCTCCTGCCAGCACAGCAGGGATTCCCTGTTCCTCACCCACAGTCTTGCCTGTATATTCCCAGCTGGGCTTTCTGCAGGTTGCAGGCACTAACTCTGCTGCTTCTGCCCTGTCCCAGGCTCTAGGCAGGATCAGCCCCTTCACCCTTCATGTGTCTTGGAGAGCAGTGAGCCCAGCAGACCCCGTGAGCCAGCCCCCCCAGGGAGCACTCCCTTCAGACACCAGTTTGGGGTACAGTATGTGCAAGTCAGGCCCATGCCCAGGGCTGTCTGGAATTAGGGCAGGGACAGAGTGACCTCTCTGCAGCTCCCTGCTCCTGCCTTCCCAGAACCCTGTTGATACCTGCACAGCCCCCATTGCACATGGCAGCCTGATGTGAGGAGATGCACTGTGCTGTGTGGCTCACACAGCAGGCGCAGTTCCTTGGTGTCTGTGCTCCAGGAGCTCTGCTTTCAGGCCCAGCACTGCTGCAGCCTCAGCACTGCTCTGCTGCCCTGTCACACAGGGACCTGGGCTGCACACCTGCTTTCATGGCTGGGGTGAGAGCTGCCTCTGAAGGAGAGGACCCTTGGATCATCATCCTGCCAGCCTGGGCTAAGGCTCAGCCCAGCCCATCTGCACTGCACCTCCTGCATGGCCACAGCAATTGCCATACTGGTCTCACAGTGTCCCTGTCTGGGAGCTTCTGGATGCTTGGTCCTTGGCCTCGTGCTTCCAGTGTGAGTCGAGCCTGGCAGTGCTTGGGGTTGTACCTGTGTGCAGCCTGCTCCTGGTAGTCTCTGCCTGCCCCTCCAGCTGCAGGGTGTACCCACCCACCACTGTCCCTTGGCAGAGGTGCACTGTGTCAGCAGCTGTCAGCACAGCCCATGCTCACAGCTTGCAGCCTGGAGGGGACATGGGATGAGCTATGGCCTGTCTGTCCTTGTGTGCCCAAGCCCTGAGGGTTCTGGCAGCCCAGCACTCCAGTCTTTCCCCCACTGCTTGTGGGAAATCTTTGTACTGTGCCTGGGGAGTGACTGTCTTGTGAAGGGGCCAGACGGGGTCTGAGCAGCCAGCCACGTTCCTGGCAGAGACCTGCCCTTGCAGTGAGATGTCATGGTGGGTTTTTGTTTGTTTGCTTGCCAGGAGGAGGAGGAGGAGGAGGAGGAGGAAGATGATAATGTCAGTGAAACCTTATCTGGGTAGGTGGTGAGCTGCTGTTTGTATTCTGCTGTTGTTGTATCCCTCTGGTGATCCCTGCCTTGTTTCCTTCTCTGTGCCCCATGCAAGGGGAGCTGCTTGGGCCATGAGCATGGTGGGGTCATGGAGGAGAGATGCATGGAACCAAGGGGGAACCTTCCTGGTCTTTGCTTCTATCAGCTGAGAGGCTTGAGTGGTAGAGGAACAGACCATGCAGTGCAGCTTTTGCAGCAGAGATGTGGGGGACAGATGCTGACCCCCAGGATGCACCCACAGATGTTTCTTACTGTGTTTCTGACAGTCTTTGCTGAGGCCAGCCTGTCCAGACATGCCTCTCACATGGGACTCAGCTGTCCCTTTTCTCCCACTGATTTCCCTGGGGTTTGGACCAGGATGGAGGCCTGGTCATGCTGACTTCTGCACGGACTGGGGCTGTGGGCTGAGCTTGATGATGTGTGTCCTGTGCTGGGGAGGAGCTGATGGAAGAGTCCAGCAGCAGAGGATTAACCTGCAGGCCTGCAGAAGTGCCCGTGAGGCCCATTTCATCATGGCTGTTCTCCATGTACATGGCAGCGGGCACCCAGCTGGGGTCTGGCAGGTCTGAGCTTGGGTGGAGCCCATGTCACCTGGGAACCAGTGTGTGCACAGACTGGAGCTGTATGTGTAGCCCAATGAAGCACCACCCCTTTGGACATGGGGCTCCTGATGGGAAGGAGATATGGCTTTGCAGTCCGGGAAGAGAGGTTGGTAGCAAGGGGGCTTAGGGCCTTCTGCACTCCCAGTGCCTGCTGCTGCTGTGCCATTCCTGCCGTGTCAGGGTCACGAGCATGCTGTGTCTCTCAGGAGGCCGTGCTTGTGGTGTGATGGATGCTGTGTTCTCTTCCAAAGCAGCATGGAGGAGCTGGGGAGGGGAGCCCACAGCCCAGCAGGTAAGTTTCTTCAGTGCTGCTGCGTTGGATCAGCCCCCAACATGTCCTCTGTAAGGCAAAGGGGGGCTGATGCTCACCTGGGAATGTCTGCTTCCCCTCACAGGCTGTGCTGGGCTCTCAGCCATACACCTTATGGTCCCTGTCTTCCTTTCTCTCACTTTTCAGAATTAATACCTCTTGTGCCCCCATCGAGCTCTCCTACAGCACAGCTACTGTGCAACCGCCTGGGGCCTCCCCCGGACAGCTGGGCGGTGCTGGGAGGGGTTGGAGACTCCCCCAGCACTGGCTCCAGGACTGCTGGCCCCAAAACTCCCCTGGGCTAAGCCAAATCTCTGCAACAACGGACCAGCCACTCAGGATTCACCCTGTGCCTGCACCCGGGCCAGCCAGTGCCTGCCGCTGCCCTGGTACTGCCCTCCCGGCACGGGGGCTGCTGGCACTGCTGCCATGGAGTGCACGGGCTGCAACACCTGCTCCTTGTCCTGTGCCACCTGCATGAACCTCCCCGAGCTGCAGCTGCTCCCAGCTGGGGCTGGGGGACCCGTGCTCCTCGCTCTGCTCGCTCCCAGGCCATGCAGGACCACCCTGCGTGCCCTGAGCCTGCCCAATGCAGGCCGTGTACACCCTCAGGGAGAAACAGCTCTTGGCCTGGAGCAGTGCGTTACGAAGGCCTTGCCCCTGCAGTTCAACCCCATACCCTCTCACAAGTGAAATGACCCTGGTTTTTAAAGGAAAGCTCTGCCTTTATAGAGAAATAAACTGAGTTTTTTACTGCTTTCATTTGGGTTTCGCTGCTGGATGGCTGCTATGCATAAGCATGCAGGGTACTGTGTCTCCTGTACTGCCTGTGGTGAGGGTTGCTGTTCTGCAAGCTCAAGGAGCCTGGAACTCCCACGTCTTCCTTGGCTGCAAGCCCTGAGGGAGCAGTTCCTCCTTGTGCTGAGGGCTGCCAGGGCCCAGGGTGCCTTTGTGACTTGGGAGGAGCAGGTTCAGGCTGTGCAGTACGGGTGTTGTGAGCACCTGTGAATGTCACCGGCACTGATAGGAGCTGGTACTGACCATGCTGAGGCCAGGGCAGACACAAGCCCTTGTGTGCCAGCTGCTCTGAAGTGTCTCTGCCTTGCTGCAACCCCAGCTGTGCTCTACAGAGGCAAGCCATGCACTTGGTTTCCTTCCCCAGATGGAGCAGGGGAGGCTGCAGCATGTCTGGTTTCTTTGGCAAGTGACAGCTTGCAGCTATGTCCTGGCCAAGCCCCTCACTGCTGGGCTCCTGTCATGTCTCCACATAGCTGCCCTTCTCAGGGTGGTGGCACTGACAGCCCAGCTGTTTGCAGCTGGAGCAGCAGGGCTGGAGTGCCATGTCAGGAGCCGCGCACGTTTTTTTTCACTTGAGGTTTTGCATGCTGAATATGATTTCATGCCTTTTCTCCCTCATGAAAGGGAGAACAGAGCAACGTGTAACTTGTCAGGGTGAGCAGGTCATTGTTGGGCCCGCAGCTTCCAGCACTCATCTCTGCACTTCCTTGCCCTCCTGCACCACCATAGTGTGAGAAGTGGTGACTTGGGGTTTGGTTTGATTTGTTTTTTTCCAGAGGGATTTCCTTAACAACACACCCTGATTCTACATTTAATGTCAGACTTGTATTCCTTTTTTAATTGCAAAACCTCTGGATTTTGACTTTTTTTTTTTCCTTTTTTTTTTTCTTTTTTTGTGCCTTTCCTAGTTCTTAACCTCTGCTACACAGTCTGATCCTTTGATTCTTTGTGTGTGCCTTTGACCTGGCTAAAAGTCTCATGGTAGCACGCATGCTTGCTATGACATTCCAAGACAGAACTTCTAAACATTTTCCAGGGCACTAGAACGTCCTTAAAACTCTTGTATTTCCCTGACAGCCTCCTTAAAAAAGAGCTAAAACAGGTAAAACAAGGTGTTTGTGTCTCTGGAGCTGTGGCCATGCCCGCTGCAGGTTACAGCCCAGCAGCAGTTGCATCCCACCCCCATGGTGCTGTTGCTCCTCAGGTCCCCCTCTCCTCAGCTGAGCAGGGAGCAGCACAGGCCCCTCCAGCCAGCACAGCCTGTCAGGGGCAGACCTTGTCCCCCTTCGTGGCCCTGCTGCTGGGATGTCTCTGCTCCCTGCAGAGAGAGAAGCAGCCAGGACGTCAGCCCCGGTGGGACAGCCTGCAGCCGGTCCAGCAGCACCACATGGCCCAGACTGCAGCAGCAGCAGCTCTCCCTCAAGGGCCAGAGGGGTGCCAGGTGACCGTGGAGGACCTCCAGCTCTTGCACAGCATGCAGGAACAGATCTCCTAAGGACCAGGACACATGCATTCAACAACTTGTACATGTATGCTTGCATGGACACACACAGAGACCTGCAGCTCTGATGCTGCCTTTGAGCCAGGATGCTTTTATTGAAAAGACCCTGCCACAGGAGTTGCTTATGCTGTCCCTTCCCCACCTAGTCTTGCAGCAAGAGGTGAGCAGCACCTGGAAGGAAAAGTCCTGAAAGTGCTTTTACTGGGAGATTTATTCCTGGAAGACACTGGATCCTATGATGCTTGAGTCCAGGGCTGCAGAGCCTGTCTGTGGCAGGCTGCAGAGCAGAGCATGGAGGGAGAGCAGCAGCCAGGGCAGCCGGGAGCCTCCTCGTTTCACCCCATTCTCTCCAACGGAGACCTTGCAGGTCTCACCACGTTGTCTCCTCCAGGCAGCACCAGCACTGTGCTGCTCAAAAAGTGCTTGGCAGCTCCCCTCCAACAGCCTGAATGGCCAGCACTCAGCCCTAGTGGGGACACAGCACAGCCACAGACATACCCTGACACTGCCCACTCCCCCGGCCCTCCCTGGGGCTTCCACCAGCACTCCCTGCTCCAGCTGCAGGCTCTGCGGGCTGGCCAGGCACTGTGACAGCGCCAGCTCCTCATCGTCCCTCGTGTCTCTGTCCTCTGCAGTAGACAGAGAATTTGAAGCCCCTGCATGCCCATGACAGGGTGTGGTGGAGCCCTGCCCTCCAGCAGCAATCCACTCACTCCTGTGCTGGCTGGGCCCAGCCCCACAGACAAACCTTCCTACCACCTGGCCACAGCTCTCCTGGCAGTGCTGGAGCAATACCTGCACTGCCCTGTTTCCTCAGCCCCGGGGCCCTGAGGGGAGCAGCTCCTGCTCTCTGCAAGCAACCCCCAAGACCAAACAGGCAGCTGAGAGCAAGGTCTGCCCCCCGATGCTGGGCAGGCATCCAGTGCCACAGGTGCACCCAGGGATTTGGCCAAGTCGGTGCACAGGGACGTGGCCTGCCCTCAGGCCAGTGCATCAGCCCATCGGCTCCCCTTGGCTCCCTCCCACCCTAGCCAGTGGTGTGGCCCCCACTCACCCTCCACTTCATGCTTCCCACCGGGAGGGGAGGAGGGCCAGGTGGGTGGGATGGGCAGGGCCATGCTCTGCATGCATGGCTTGGGAGCTGGCTCCATGCACATCCCCAGAAAGGTGCCCTCAGGAAAGCGCGAGTTCTGATACATGGATCTTCGCATGCTGAGTTCCAGGCTGCGTGCCTGGTGCTGCCTCTTCTTCCAAGGCCCGCTTTGGCTCTGGCAGGACACCCGAGATCCCAGACGGCAGAGCAGATGCTGCACTTAGACCTCGATGATATTGACCGAGGGAGATTTCTTCTGTGAGAGAAAAATCTGCTTTAAGACCTTGCTTTGCTGCACCCCTGGGATGAGACCTGATGTCAGAGCCCCTCAGCCTGTTGGCAGGCATCAAGACCAGCAGACCTCAGCAGAGCAGGGTCAGTTGGGAGTAGGGATCCAAGAGGAGGGATCTCTTTGGCAAGGAGTAATCAGCAAGCTGAAAAATCTGGAGGAGGGGAACTGGGGACTTGAAGTCCAAACAGGAAGTTTCTGCTCCTGACATCTGCTGGAAACCAAGATGTGGAATCAGTGGGCAGTCAGGGAACACAGTGAGGGGAGTTTCCACCCTTGACAGAGGCAGCAGATGAGACACAAGCAAAACCCTAATACGAGGTCTCATTAGAGCATCAGGGCTATAAATCACTGTCTTTGGCAGGTAACAAAGGGAGAAATGTCAGGTGCTGAGGGAACAGCCAGATGAAGGTACTGCTCCCTCCCCATCCACTGCCTGGCATAGCACTTCCATCAGGGTGAGGAAGGGGCTCTGGAATGACGTGTGTGGTGATGACCCAGAGCCAGCTGCAGTGAAGGCAGAAGGTGAGCAGTGACAGACCAGTTCAGGAACCACGAGAACAGCTGCCTAGCATGTCCACTCCTGCCTGAACAGGCAGGAGCCAGACCTGTCCATCAGTGCAGGAGAGGTGCAGCCTTGGAGGGGTGTGATGAAGGGTCTGTTACCCTTCAGAGGTCAGGTACCACCTTGCAATGCAAGAGCTACCTCAGCTGTTACATCTTGTCTCTTCCAATGTTTGTCCTGCAATCACCCATGGGGCACACACACTGCCCCAGAGACCAGAGCTCACCGAACCCTAAAAGCCTTCAGTCTTTGGGGTGAGAGCACAAGCCGGGGTGTTTCCATTTCTGGAGAGAGCCCAACTCTGTCCCGGCTGCAAGGCCCAGCAGACATCACATGCCATCCCTCCTGCCAGCCCTCCCCACTCACCTTGCTCCTCAGCAGCCCTCCGCTCGGTCGCTCTGGCGTGCTGTGCTCTGAGGATGGCTTTGTCTTCTCCTTGTTGTTGTTGGAGTCGTTATCCTTGATGATATCATACTGTCTGCAGAACAGGGCGATCACCGCTGCCCAAAGACAGACTGGATGAAGGACTCCCTCACAGTGGCTGCCTGTCTCCCCTCCCCACAGCATCCCAGCTGCAGGGCAGTTGTGCCCAGGGCTCCCTGTGCTGCAAACCCACAGCCCCACCTGCATCGGCCTGCACCACCCCAGGTACCTCTGCATGTGTGGCCAGGCCAGTTTCCTTGGGCAGACAGGCATGGATGTGGCTAAGGCCACTGGGCCACACATGAGGTGCTCAGTACTCACCAAAGGCAGGTGCTGAGGCACTCAAACAAGGGACACTGAGGTCAGTGGGCAGCTGCGTCGGTTTTGGAGTGCCTCCAGCAAGTCATTAAAGTTACTGAGCTGGTGCTTGTGACCCTCACAAAAGCCAGCCTTTGTGCAAACTGTGGGGTCAGTCACTCTGTCAGGCTTTCACAGCATGCAGCATGTCCCACACATGGGAACCCTGGACACAGGAGTCTGAGCAATGTCCCCAGGTGTGACCATGGTGGACTCCCCCAACCAACGTGTGTGTGATTACACACAGGCACACACAGACTGGGCTTGACTCCTCCCAGCTGGCATCCTGACACATCAACCTGTGCCAGGTGTAAACTACCAGCAGTCATCTCGTATTTTTTTTCCAGTAGCCCAGAAAAGTGTCAAGGCCAGGGCAAGGAGAAAATTCTGCAAGATGCCACAACAAAATCCACATTTACTGGGAAGGGATCGGAATCAATGACTTCCCATTCACAGCAGCTGCATGTGACCAGTCAGGAGCTGACTTACTGCCGAGGCTCCCATGCTCCCAGGGCAGCCTGCTGCCTGCACTGGCTTTAATTGAGCTATACAAGAGCAAATCACCCACTTTACAGCGTTAGCAGCCTGAGGCACAGCCTCTACCAGCTAGTGCAGTAGTGTTATCATTCACAGCATCTAAGGCCCAAGCAACACAACCGTTCCTGTCAGCTGGGATGCTCCCACCCTGTAATTCCAGGTCCCATTCTGTCTCCTGCTCGCTGACATACTCCAGGCCATTACTGCTGAGCAGTGGCTGTGGCTGCTCCTTTTACCCCACTGGCTCCAGCACCTACAGAGACTGAATGGACTTACTAGAAAGGGTGCCAGACCCTCACCAATGTGCCTGTGCACTCTCTTGAGCCACATCCTCTTTGTGAACCGTGGATTGTAGCTTTGCTTCAGCGTGCCAGAACACTGCTTGTGGCACTCACCTGCCCACATGAGCAGCACAGCCACAATGATAATAATCTCGCCTGTCTGCAGCTGCCGGTCTTTGTCCAGCCCTTCCATGGTGATGTCACCTGCAGAGAAGAGACCCCAAGCAGGGCTGGCAGCAGATACCCTCCCACTACAGCAACACTGGAGCATTTGAGAAACTCCAAAGCAGAGAAGCCCACCTCTCCCAGACAAGGAAGGGTGTGGGGTGGCGTCCTGTCTGGGGAGAGGACATGCATCCTGTGGCTTTCCTGAGCCAGATAAACCATCCACGCTACAAAGGTAGTCAGGGATTCCAACAGCTTGTTTGAGTTCACGTAGGGACATGCCAGTAATCACTAAGGTCTCTCTCTACACAGGATAGGTCAGGTCAGTTTAACACAGAAGTTCTGAGGAAAGTCAGCCATCTGCTTGCCCTGCCATACTCAAAACCCCTCTCATGGCCTGTGTCCTGCAGGAGACAGACTCCCATGCCCTCTATGGGCATCATCTCTCTTGGATTCCTGGATTCTCTCTCATGGACCAGCATGTAGGCAACCCCAAGGCAACAGAGATGTGAGTAGTAAAGGAGATGATGGTGCTCTGTCACTTGTCCTTTGACAGCCTGCAGACTGGGAGATCTCAGAGTCTGTTCAGTACGGGCTTCCTACAGGCAGCATCTGGGCAGGCCCCAGCAGCTGTCCTGGCCAGTCTGCCCAGCTGCAAAGGTGCCAGGACCTGGGATAGGAGGGCTGCAAACCACGGCTTGGGGACATTATCGTGGACACATAGTAGACACAACAGCAGCCTGTACAACCCTGTGTGGCCCCAGCAGCCTGCTGCTCAGTCCAGCACCTTCCTCACTGGTTGCTGAATCCCTGCCCCTCTGCTGTCCAGGCCTCCAGGTGTGGCCCCAGCAGCGGCACCTGGGCGAGCTGGAAGGAGGTGCCTCACCTTGGTTGGAGCTATTGGAAGGCAGGCGGTCGGTCTCCTTCAGGGTGCGGAAGTGGACACGCTTGCTGGCCTGGCTCTCCCCGTAGAGGCCAATGCTCTGCACCTGGATGATGTAGTCAGCGTCCTCTGCCAGGTCCCACAGCACACAGGCACGGTTGGTGGTGTTCACCTCCCGGATGAAGCGCTGCATTTGCCCATCCTGCCTCTGACAGAGGGAAGAGCTGTCACCCCTGGGAGCTGCTTCCAGCTGCACCAGGCACAGGCCCCCAGCTGCAGAGCTGTGCCCTCACTCCTCCCTTCCCAGGCAACCATCCACCCCAGGCTGGGCCAGACTGGCCAGCACTGCCTATTCAGCATGCCTGAGAGCTGGGCACCTCCCTGGAGAAGCCACCATCACCCAGGGCTGCAGAGGTGGAGCAAGGCAAGCAAAGAAGGGTTATATCATGGCTGAAGCACCATCCTTATCTGGAGAAATCCCAGGGAAGCTATTGGAGGGACTACCCCCAATGCAGCCCACAGTCCTCTGCCTCCCACCAGGATGGATGGCTCGGATAGGGCACCCTAGCAAGGGCTGCTCAGCAGCAGAAATGTCCTCAGGCAAATGTCCTCCTGCCAGAGGAGCCCCGGACTGTGGCAAAAGGACTGACACAGGAGCATACTGGTAATCAGTGTCCCCAGCCCCCTGGGGACAGCCCCTGCATACCTGCTGTAGAATGGCATAGCCGATGACCACGTCTCCTTCTGGCACATCCCAGGAGACTGTGGCAGAGTTTGCCTTCAGCTGCGTCACAGTCACGTTGACAGGGGACGGTGGCCTGTCTGGGTGAGACAGGCATGGACCGCAGAGAGGCACAGGAAAGAGGCAAAAGAAGGTGTCTCAGAACAGGCACTCAGCCCTGCACATCACCACGGGGCCTCTCCAACACCTGCCAATGGCAGCACGTTGGCCAGGGCTACAGGGAGCACCTTCCCTGGTGAACCTGTCCCCAGGAGATGAGTGGCACAGCAGGTGGAGGAGCCTGAGCCCTGCCAGCAGCAACACAGGCATAGCACGGTGCTTCCTGGGCTGGCAGCTGCCCACTCTGTGCATGAGGAGTGTGCAGGTGCAGAGCTCTGGGGTTGTCCCACGGATGGGCACGCCACAAATGCCTGGCAGACCACCCAGAACTGCATAGGAAGCAGCCCAGACACAGCAGTGATATACTGATTGTGACAGAAAAACGGGGCACCTTGGAATAAACACACTCTACGACTCAGTCTGGCCATCTCATCTGCCTGGAGTTACTCCTTGCTCCAGGGCATGGGGAAAGGCCAATGCAGAAGGCAGAGCTGACTGTCCCAGTAAGGCCTGGAAAAGAGAATAGATCTTCCCAACCAACATTAAGAGTGAATATATAAGCAAACCTTTACTTGAAAGCTTTGAGGTACACAATATGGCGAAAATAGTATGTGGTATAGTAAAGCTACAATTTTTATAAGGTTAGTTGATTAGTATACTTATCATATACTGTCCAATTAAAAGGTTAGTTGGTTAGGTAATAATTCCTGGGGTCCTGCCCCACTGGAAGCAGTCCAGAAGTTTTTCTTGCCCCACTTTTGGTATGCCTGGTCCAGATTCTGGTTGGAAAACAGAACGTCCTTGTAGCTGGTTCTCTTCTTGGCATAAGACTAAACAATATTTTTAGGAATGTGTTTGTAAGCTTAGCTTATTGTTCCTAAATGTAGGGAAGAAAGATAGGAAAAGTACCAGAAGCCGCAACCATGTATTAACAACCTACACAGCCACAAATATATAGAAAAATATAAAAAGCTAAAAATCTTAGGCATCACCAGCAGCCCAGTGCCACTGGCTGCAAAGCTGGCAGCAATGCTGGGCCACTGCTGTTCTCCAGAAAGCCAACCTGACTGACCCATGGTCTGCACCACTGCCACTCTGAGATTTCACAGCACTAAGAGCACAACAGGATCCCACACAGTCCTGCACACAAAGCCAAATTTTGTCTGGAAGTTAGACACAGGAGCGCATGAAAGACACTGAAACTGCTGTTTGTGTGTTCTCACTCCACTCCCCACATGTAAGTCAGTGCCCTTCTACAAGCTGCCTGTGTAGCAGCTAGAGCTACAGGGTCAGTGCTGTGATTTATATAGAAAAAGAATTCCAGGGGGCACCTGAGAACAAGAGAAAGGACAACTGAGACACCACCAACAACCCCAGTTAGGGTGACTGCAAAAAAGAGTGATTTTTGCAGGCCAGCTATTTAAGTGCATTCATTCACATCTGAATATACCCAGCTTCAGATCAAACCAGAGGAAGGCTGTGGTTCCCACTCCGAGAAATTCAGGGTTGTGGTCTGCCAAGGGCAATTAAAACAGAGAAGAGAGCCCAGAAAACATGTTCTAAGGGAGACCCTGGGACTGAGTGTGTCTCCAGAAGTTTGACACACCACCAGGAGAGAGGGTTGCCAGAGACAAGGACACCACAGGATTCTATTTTCCACTTTCAGAGAGGGAGTCTGGAAAACTGGAAAGGATTCAAAGACACACTCAAACATTCTTTGTCCCACAAAGAGTGTGTCCCTGTAGAGTTTTGCCCATGTGGATCTGGTTCATCACTAACCTGTAAGAGGGAGGGAGTCTCTAAGCCTTGTCTGCATGCACACCCTGCTCGCCTCCAACAGCAAAACAGGCTGAACAGAGCTGCAGAGCCAGCCCCAGCTGGTGTCAGCTCAGCTGCTCAGCTAACTGCATGTTTCTGCTTGTCTTCAAGCATAAGAACAGCTGTCCTAGGTCACCACTAGTTAAGTAGCTAGCTAGGTGTGTGCTAGCAAACATAATGGGGTCAGAACAGCCCAGGAATCCAGTGGTGGAGATTGGTCCAAGATCAGATTTGGGCTGCACCAGCCAATATGTGTCCAAACCACTCTTGGGCATGGCTCAGAAGTGAGGACAAGGCAGAAAACCATTCCTCACAGGTAGCACTGATGTGCCTCCCTCTTTGGAATTCATGAGTTTAATGCCATGGATATGATCAGACCCTGCCAGCTGGCCTCAGGACAAGAACAGGATATGGTGCTTCACAGGATACATCAACAGTAATTAATTAGGTGGCTTTTTTTACATCTAACAGAATTTAAAAAGTCCTGAATATATGCATGATGGGGGTAGTTTGACTACCAACCTTTAAGTGTACGTGAAGAAATTAAAGACAGGGTCTGACATCTCTGAGAAGTTTGTGGGTGGAGCTTGTAGCAGCTGTCCAGGTCTGCTGAAGAATTTTGGGAGGCACCCAGCCTGTCCCAGCTGAAGTTTTCGGGCTGGGGATGCTGAGACACTGCCCTGGGACCGAGTCACTTGATGATTTGAGAACAAAAGCACTGCACCAATTCACAAGCCACGCTGCTGAGTCCACACAGGTCTGACAAGTGTTCCAGCTGTATTTAGCCAGGGCTTGCACAGGCCCTGTGCAGAGACTGTCACTCACCAGCAGCAGAAGGGTGAGAGGACATGGGGCCATAGTGGAGCCACAGTGCACGTGGCTTGTCAGTGCACCCTAAGCACATTTGGTGCACACTCCAGGCCAGCAGCCCTAAACCTGTGTGACAGCAGATGTGGTGTCCAGGCTACACCTCTGCACTAGAAGAACCAGGGTTCCTTGATCAGTTTCCTGCAGAAAATACCACACCCATCAGGAAGAGACAAGACAAGAAGTCTCTGAAGTCAAAACTTGAGAAGTTCACCCTAGATACACAGAGCAATGTTTAATCCCAGTCACCTCTGCTCTGGAGACAGGCTGGGAGAGCTGAGGTTTTTCACCCTGAAGAGAATGCTCTGGTAAGATATTAGAGCCCTTTCCCGTGCCTAAAGGGGCTCCAAGAGAGCTGGAGAGGGACTTTGGACAAAGTGACAGGACAAGGAGGGGATGGCTTTTCACTGACAGAGGCCAGAGTTAGATGGGATATTGGAAAGAAATTGTTCCCTGTGAGAGTGGGGAGGCCCTGGCACAGGCTGTCCAGAGAAGCTGTGGCTGCCCCTGGATCACTGGAACTGTCCAAGGCCAGGCTGGATAGGGCTTGGAGCAACCCAGTCTAGTGGAAGGTGTCACTGCCTATACCAGGGGGTAGATTGAGATGGGCTTTAAGGTCCCTTCCAAAGCACACCATTCCAGGATTCTGTGAAATTCAAGATGAAACCTCAAAGTTGTTACAAGACCTCCGAAGGACAGAGCTTTGTATATAATCCCCACATTGCATCTGATACTGTCCAGCCCACTCTGCAGCTGAGATCAGAGCATTTTGTGCCAGAGCTGTTGCCATAAAGGTCTGTGAATGCAAGGGCTCCAAAAAGCATGCTCTCTGAAGCCAACACATTCTGGCTATACAGCTGAGATGCTGCTGGGCGCTCTGGGAAAAGTGTGCCACTGTTTAGCTCAATGCATTAACTGCTAATGATTCAACATCACTTATAAATGATCCAGCTTCGCTTTTTATTAAAGCCATATTACAAAAGGGGCACCCCCACAGAAAGCACAGTCACTTATTAAGGCCTGGCACAGGTTTTTTTCTTGTCTGTACAGCAGTGTGCTCCTTTGGGGCCTGATTAAGGGGTGGGAAGAGCTGGGCTGTGCACAGGAGCTAGCAGCACTGCAGCCTGTGGCTGGACACTGGGCAGCTGAAGGGATGGCCAGAGGGCAGTGGGAGGGATGACCGGTGAAAAGGAGGAGAGATGGGTGGTGGCCAGTGGGAGGGATGGCTGGTGGGCAGCTGGACATGGGGCCAGATATGCCATGCATCCCAGCCCCATGGCCCAGCTCCATCTGGGACAGATACTCTCCACGAGGGACGCTGGCACATGTGGCACTGCAGAAGGACAAGGGACAGAGGACAGCTCCATCGGTGCCCTCCCCATCCTGCTGTGATCCGGAGAGCGGACCACCCCTGGGCCCCGGCCCATGCCCTTGGNCATTGCATCTGATACTGTCCAGCCCACTCTGCAGCTGAGATCAGAGCATTTTGTGCCAGAGCTGTTGCCATAAAGGTCTGTGAATGCAAGGGCTCCAAAAAGCATGCTCTCTGAAGCCAACACATTCTGGCTATACAGCTGAGATGCTGCTGGGCGCTCTGGGAAAAGTGTGCCACTGTTTAGCTCAATGCATTAACTGCTAATGATTCAACATCACTTATAAATGATCCAGCTTCGCTTTTTATTAAAGCCATATTACAAAAGGGGCACCCCCACAGAAAGCACAGTCACTTATTAAGGCCTGGCACAGGTTTTTTTCTTGTCTGTACAGCAGTGTGCTCCTTTGGGGCCTGATTAAGGGGTGGGAAGAGCTGGGCTGTGCACAGGAGCTAGCAGCACTGCAGCCTGTGGCTGGACACTGGGCAGCTGAAGGGATGGCCAGAGGGCAGTGGGAGGGATGACCGGTGAAAAGGAGGAGAGATGGGTGGTGGCCAGTGGGAGGGATGGCTGGTGGGCAGCTGGACATGGGGCCAGATATGCCATGCATCCCAGCCCCATGGCCCAGCTCCATCTGGGACAGACAGATACTCTTCACGGGGGACGCTGGCACATGTGGCGCTGCAGAGGGACAAGGGACAGAGGACAGCTCCATCGGTGCCCTCCCCAACCTGCTGTGATCCGGAGAGCGGACCACCCCTGGGCCCCGGCCCATGCCCTTGGGGCTGCCGCTCAAGGGCACCCAGATGTTTGCCCAACTTACTGCTGCAGCAGGGACTAAGCACCAGACTCCACATCTAAAAATAAGTGGCCCCTTTTTAACACCCCTGATTGCATCTCTTCCTGAATCCGTCAGTACGTGTTTTGCAACGGAACGTAGCAGAACACGTCTGATAGTCGCAATTCGATTTGATATCTCAACCACCTGTCGAGGGGCAAACAGACAGCAGGATTGGCTGCTGATAGCCGGCCATCCCGGCAAGGCAAAGGACACAAGGACAGCGGCGCCTCGGTGCACCGAGCTCGATGTTCCACGAACACCGGCAGGAAGGGCCAGGATCCCCGTCACA
>VYXD01013789.1:32353-45717 GCA_013397195.1 Hylia prasina | reverse complement strand
TTAATGGAGCCCTGGAACCGCCTGCGCCGCTCCCGGTACCGTTCTGCAGTAACCCCCAACGCCCCGGCCCAGGCTGCAAACCCCAGCATCCACTCTCCCCGTGGTGCTGCAACCCCCCGTAGCCCCCAGAGCCAGCTATTTCCATGCTGTACCCCCAGTAACCCCCAGCGCCCCCTCTCCCACCACGGGAGGCTCCACACGCGGGCACCAGTCCGGGGCCCACGGTCACGCACACGGCAGCGAGCAGCGCTGCTGTCACGCCTGTTGGTCACCGACAGATGCGGACGTTCGGGCTGGTGCCACCAGCGCAGTCCCACGGCTCCTCTGCACCTGAGGGTGGGTGCTCTCACCCTCCAGGGTGCTCCTCCACGTGTGCCTGAGGACATAGGCATGGGGTCTGCCCCATCCCCAGGAAAGGCAGCACTGGGTGTGCCTAATGAAGCAGGAAAGAAATAAGAAAATGAACCCAAATCTTCTCCATTACCTTACAGCAGTAAGGTAACTTTATGTGAGCAGTGCAGACTGAAAGGAGTCAAGCCAAGATGGAATCTGTGGTTCCAAGGGGCTGCTAAGGGGGCTAACCTAGCTGTAGCTGTGGGCAGACTTGGGAATCTTGAGGCTCCTCCCTGCTCAGCTGGTGTCCTTGGCTGCAGCCCATGTTGTCCTGCTATGTAGCATAGCTGGACCCAAAGGGCAGTTTAGGGCATCCATGCCCTGGATGAGGTCAGCCCACAGCAAAAGTACATCAGTGTGTGCATGTGCACAGCTATGGGCACAGACATCCATCCATAGTTCAGTTGCCTAGGGCCCATAAAAGTCTTTACTCGGTCACTTCAAAAGGCCTTTCCTAGTTACAGGAGAATTGGTCTGTGGTTTGGGGAGAGCTGTGGAAGACCAGGGCAGTCATGTTGCCGTGCGAAGGATTTAATCTGCAGTGCCTGTCTGCAAAAGGCAAGTTCCAGCTAAGTGAAAACTGAAGCTTGTCAGAATTTATGTTAACTCTGCGGCTGCATGGCAGGTGAAGTGATCAAAATGGTCCCATCTGGGTTGTTCAATGCCGCTTTTCAGATGCTCTTGGCAGATCAGAACTGCCTCTTTCCTGTGCGGAGCTTCATTGCTGCTGCAGTCCACAGTGGTGAGGAGGAGGGTGAGCCTGATATTGCTTTCCCAGCAGAGTCCTGTTCCAAAGCTCCTTCTCCCTCTCTCTGCATTGTGGGGACGGAACTTCAGGAAGGCCAAGGGTAGAGCTGGCAACTGTAAAACTGTGACTGCAAGTGGTTTTACAGGAACAGTTTGCCAGTTTTGTCTTCTCTGCAAGGTCCATTCTCGCTTGATCTCTGTGAAAACCACTTGGCTATTGCAGAGCTGGCTGCTGATGTTAATGTTGACTGCTCCATAGCCCGTGTTTGCCACCAGGCAAAGATCCCTGGCTTGCCCAGCACTGCCCTGGCCTGCACAGGAGTGCTCAGACACATTATTTGAAAAGCTCAGCGCTGTCAGTGTTAGGAGTCAGTGGGTAATGCCATTTTTTGGTAGCAGAAATAGGTGGCCATTGGCACTGTGGGGCAGTTTATTCTGCATCCTTCCCCCGAACTACTTAAATGTGGTTCAGGCTCTGTGTCCTTTCCCTGTGCTCC
The DNA here is from genome assembly GCA_013397195.1 of Hylia prasina. Classification (NCBI taxonomy): domain Eukaryota; kingdom Metazoa; phylum Chordata; class Aves; order Passeriformes; family Sylviidae; genus Hylia; species Hylia prasina. The sequence continues at coordinate 44,080 of VYXD01013789.1, read as the reverse complement.
AGGGAGAGCACAGGGAAAGGACACGTGCTATTGCATGTGCAGGGGAGAACGATGCTGTGATTGGGGAATTTTGTGTCTGATCACCCTAGGCATCACTGCTGGCCAGCTGGCATTCCCAGGCCTCACACACCTGCCAGGTCAGTGCTGGACACGGGAAAGGACATGCTGTGCCACTTAAGACAATCCTGGGAATTCAGTGACTCTGCATTGGTGTGCTTTGGGAGAGGGTGATGGCATTTGCGTTTGTGGGTTCAGTCTATAAATAATAAATACTGAGAGTGCAAACTCTCTACACACATTTAATTACCATTTGAGTATTTGGGATTTTGGCCAGGCAAAATTCAATTTGCCATCACAAATCAGGCACTAATGCATCTAAATTGTATTATATGCCTTGCAGTGCCTCATACTTAGAATTCAGTGGGGAAATCCAGCAACAGCCTCGAGATCCCAGCTTCACCTCTACAGCCTGGCCTGAAGGCTTCAAAGTCCCAGCCTGCCCCTAGCAAATATGAGGTTCTGAGAGAGGTGCTGGCAGCAAGGGAATGTCCTGCTCATGATGCAGGAGCCTCCTGTACGTGCATTGCATCACTCTGCTGTCATCTTCCTCTGCCCATACACTAGCAAAGACTCCCAGCACATCAGGAATTGACCTCTGCAAATGGGAAAGGTCTGGATTGATGATATCCCTGTGCAGAAATTGCCCCACACTTGGTAGTGTATCAATGTTATTGATTAAATGAAGCCCACAAATGATGCATGGATTTCGTGGCCCTAATCTAAACTTTAGTTAGCTGCTAACTAGTGCGAGGTGAGCATTCACAGATTTATGAAAGCATGACATGACCTGCAATAGCTGGGTCCTGACCGGGGTGTTCTGGGCCTCTGTGATTGTTCCCCTCTTGGGGCACAACACTCGTGCAATTACTTCCCCCATATTCTGGCTGCTCCCTTTTCCCAGAGCCTCCCATGGCCAGCCGTGACCTGGCTGTGCCTCTGGAAGCAGCTGGCAGCTGCAGCTCTAACTCAGATGGCCTTTTCCTGGTGAGCACTGCCCTTCCAACAGTTGCTGGCTGGCCTAGAGGAGGGCTGGGCAGGGTGTGAATGCCAGACCTGCCCCTCCACCTCCTATATCCCAACCAGGCCTGTACTTGCCCACCATGGCCTCTCTCCAGGGTTTCCTGGCTGCTGCTTCACATCAGCTGTCTCCATGTTCACTGAAAGGAAACGTCTGAAGCTGCTGTGAGGGTTCATTCCCATCCACTTTGTCATGTCTGCGTGCTGGCTGCTGTATCCTCCATTTCTCTCCCATGGAAGTGGGAATTAACACACTGATTCCTTGTGATAATAATAATGGAGGGCAAAGGTACAGCAAACCACAGACATTTTCTACAAAGCCGCTACAGGGAAGTCCCCTGTTGTCCTCAGCCAAGGAACAGGCTCAGACCTGTCACCAGTATGGGTATCAGCACTTTATCAACACTTCATGAATGTTTTTAAATGTGGAAAGTCTAATCATTAATACGCACTAATCATTAATAACCCCTGATCCTCCTTTTGTGTTTGCATCTTTTTACCATCTGTTGCATAATTGGATTTGGGGAATTCAGTGCTGCCCAAGAACAGGCATTTATACTTCCTATTGTCACAGGGTATTGTGAAGTCAAGAGTTTTGCTGTGTAATTATGTGCATTGTGAAAAGTAATTTATTCTGTTGCATTTAGACCAGATGTCCAATTCCTTCTTCTGGTGCTTCCTAGCTTCTATTGTAAGAAAAAAGTACTAACAGTTTGCTATCTATCTGCACTGCACCATCTGCAACACAGCAGACCCTGGTCATCTTTCACAGCTGATTATTTCTTTTTTACCCTTTTAATATGGGACAACTAGACAGCATATGGTGTTTGAGATGTGGGTTTCCAGTGTGTCAATACATTCATAATAGTGTTACCACTCAGCCCTTTTCCAGTTGATTTTACACCACATGAAGCCACCAAAGCCAAGAGCCTGGTAAAGCTGAAAAGTGATCTGACAGGTCTATCAACACCAAAAATATTCAGCACTGTCATGGCCAGTGAATACACAACTGATGAAAGCTGATGAGCAGCTCTATCAAAGCCCACCCCTGGGAAAGAAGTTTATTTGTTGTTGCTCAGATAAAAGCACAGATCACTGAACACGAGGCAGGAAAGCTTAACCCTCTTCATCAAGAGAATGGGAGCACTGGGCAAGCACTGCACCCCAAGGCAGACGCTGCCCTGTAGTGACCAGCTGCCATACAAAAAGGGGGTGTAATGGGCACACAGCCTGCCAGGAACCTGCCCTGGCTCTGATGTCCCATCTTCTGCCTGTTAGTACTGGTATCTCTTTTGGATTCGGTGTCCAGTTAGGGGCTTGGGCTACAGGAAGGGGGAAAACTTACCTGGGACCGACTGGAAAACTCACTGGGATGACCCTGGCTGGATACCAGCTGCCCATCAAAGCTGCCCCATCACTCTCCTCCTCAACTGGACAGGGAAGAGAAAGTACAATGAAACACTCATGGACTGGGATAAGGGCAGGGAGGCCTCACTCACCACTTACTGTCATGGGCAAAACAGACTCAGTTTTGGGAAATTAGTTTAATTTATTACCAATCAAGTCGAAGTAGGGTAATGAGAAATAAAACCAAACAGTAAAACCATCTTCTCACCACCCCTCCTTTCTCCCCCAGTTCAGCTTCACTCCCCAGCTCTCTCCCTCCTCCCCCTCAGCAGTGCAGTGGGACAGGGAATGGGATCAATTCATCACAGCATGTCTCTTCCACTGGTTCCTTCTCAGGGGGAGGGTCCTCACACTCCTCCTCTGCTCTCACATGGGTTCCTCCACGGGCTGCAGGTGGGTCTCTGTTCCTCCGTGAATCTTTCTGGGCTGTAGGTGGGTCCCTGCTACTCCTGGGCCCCGCAGGCTGTAAAAGAATCCCTTGCACTTGGAGCACATCCTCTCATTCCCTCTGCATTGACCTGGGGAACTGCAGGGCTATTGCTCTCATATGAATGCCCTCACTCCTCTCTCTGGCTGATGCTGTGCACAGATTTTTCCCTTCTTAAATCCCAGAGGCGCTGCCACCATTGCTGATGGGCTCTGCTTTGGCCAATGGCAGCTCTGGCTTTGGCTCTGCTGGACGTGGGGGAAGCTTCTAGAAGTTTCACACAAAAGCCATCCCTGTAACCCTCCCTCAACCAAAACCCTGCCATGCAAACCCAGTACAGTTCCCTTAAGAGGGAATTTTGGGTAAAGCAGCTTGTGGTGAAAGCCTAAATTAGCCCGAGTTGTTTAGCCTAGAAACTATGAAACTGAGGGGGAGGCGCTGACAGCTTCTCTTTAGATGCCTGACAGCTGCCAAGCACATACACGGCTGCTGCAGAGACTGGAATGGCCTGTTCTGTGTCTGGGGTGGAACTTCAGTCCATGTTGGCTTGACCCACATGGAGACCAGGGCTGATCATCCTTCCTCAGTGTGAGACTGCAGAATGCTGATTTCCAGCCACTCCTTCACCTCGAGGACTGTCTTGCTGCCATTCTCCCGGCACCCTCTCCCTGGCATTCCTTCTGACAGGGCCAAAGTAACTTGCCAGCTGCATCACTGGCATTGGGATCTGCTCCTTGTGTTTGCTTGTGCTGACTGTTCCCATAATGTGGGAGCAGAGATGAAGTTCCTGGAGAAAAGGGAGAGCTTGTGCTTGCCAGGCAGGCTGGCCCTGCCGCGTTTCTGCTCAGGGCAGTGCTGCACCCACCTGCGCCGCTGTGCAGGGCTCCACAAGGCCAGGTGCAGAGCCAAGGTGCTGTGGGAAGGAGGGGAAACCTGTGTGATGCCTGTATCTCCATGGCACAGGACAGGGAGCTGGCAGGGACACGGGACAGTGAGACAAGGCACTGCCTGGGCAGCCCGTGTGATGGATGCAGAGCCACACATGTGCACCAGGTGTGGTGCCACGGAACCTCCTTCTCCTGCCCAGGGGCTGCCCTGCAGCAGCCCTTGCATCCAAGTGGCTGGCGGTGAGAGGTGGCCAGGGACATGAGAGACCAGACTTCTTTGGGTGGTGTGGACCAGCCACCACGTCTGGAGGGAGCTGGGCAGCTCAGCCTCAGACCTCTGAGCCAACCACTTGGGTCAGGGATGTGACCTGTCCCTACAGCAGGGAGGTGCTGCTGCAGCACCTGGAACCAGGGCACGTAGGCTGGAAGTGTCCTCCCTGCTTTTGCACAGTGTACTCTGCACAGCAGCACTTCTGAGGCAGGGCCAGGGCCAGGGCTGTTGGAGTCTACCTTGAAAGGTGGTTTTTGATGTAGCATGGCAAGATGTTTTGATGAGGAAGGAGTTCAGTAGTAAGAAGTTATGAAGTAATCCTGTAGGTTTTCAGGATATCCCCATTTTGAACACCAATGCAAACCATCTTTGAGGGGCTGCAAGGGCCATATATGTATGTTATTGGGGCCCTTTCATTTTATAATACTGAATTTCATCTGCCATTTCATCTCCCAGTCACTCAGTATTCTAAGATGCTTTAGCAGTTCTTTGTGGTTACCTTTTAATTTTTACTGTTCCATGTAATCCTCAAACCTGACCTTAGTCCCTGCCCATTTACTTCCCGTATCATGAGGAAACATTTTGAACATTCCAGTGTTAATGTGAATCCCTGCAGGATTCCTCCAGGGGCCTCACTCCCCTGAAAATGCCAAATGTCTCCTCCAAATGCTTCCTCTAGCCCTCAACGAGACAACCATCCTGTTTAATACATGGCACTCTTGCTTTTTAAAGAAGTCCAGGGCCTTGTCAAAAATTATTTGGAAGTTCCAACTGCAGCTTCAGCAAAATCTAATTGAAGATATTCAGCTCTGAGGTTCTCAGCAGAGGAAGTACATGGAGCTGCTGGGGTGAGACCAGAGGAGGCCATGAGGATGCTCTGAGGGCTGGAGCCCCTCTGCTCTGGAGACAGGCTGGGAGAGCTGGTGGTGTTCAGTCTGGAGAAGAGAAGGATCCAGGGAGAGCCCAGAGCCCCTCCAATGCCTAAAGGAAACCTACAAGAATGATGGGGATGGATTATTTAGTAGGGCCTGGTGCAACAGAATGAGGAGCGATGGTTTAAACTGAAGGACAGTTAATTTAGATTAGATGTAAGGAAAAAGATTTTCACAATGAATGTGGCCAGAGGAACATACAGGCTGCCCAGAGAGGTGGTGAGTGTCCTTGGAAGCATTCAAGATCCAGCTGGATGGTGTTCTGAGCAACCCAATCTAGCAGGAGACAATCTTGCTCACTGCAGGGCCTTGGCCTAGTGAACATTTGAAGGTCCCTTCCAACCCAAAGCATTCCGTGATTCTACGTGTGGAAAAGTCCTCTTTTGAGGTTTACCTCTTCACCAAGTATTAAATCTGTCTCCCATTCACATGCTGCATGAGCCCTCCTGCTCCCTGTAACCCTTATTGCTGCCTGAGCAGGTGCAGGAGCTGCCCACAAGAGCAGGTACCAGCGCTCCTGGCCCGGGGCAGCGCTGCCTGCCTGGGCTGGGGCCAGGGCCAGCAGGGCCAGCCAAAGGCAGGGCAGGGACCAGCCCACACTGCAGTGGCACAGAGGGCCACTTGGCAATGAGGAAGGACTGGAAAAAAAGCTGACAGCACCGGCTATGATTTTCCTAACCATTAATTTGGCTCTGTCTCCCCAGGCAGCCACTGGGACCATGTCTCTGGTTATGGTCATTCTATGGTTCAGCACAGACCATGAATAACTACCTGGCTTTTGCTACCTGCTTCCAAAGGAAGACAGAGGCTTGCTTCTGAAATGCAACTGCACTTTTTGAAAACAAAAACTTCTGATTTAGAAGACCCTTGAGCATAATTCAGATGGGTTTTTGGACACGATACAGCATGCATAAAAGAGGACACTGTGCTAATTAACGTCTCAGCAGAGCTGTCCAATATAACCACCTCCCCCTCCAATCTCACTCTCATTCCACTGTATTTTAATGATAAGATTGACCTACTTAATTTTGAAGGCAGCTGGCTTCTAGAGTCAAGCAACACTTCAAGAAATAATGTCATGCTTAGTGTGCTGGTTTCATTACCAGCATCAGAGTCACACTGCATCCCAGGATGACATTAACTCTCCACTTGCCATGAAGGTCACCGAGCAGGCACCTAGGACCAGACTGCTTCAGAAGCTGGTCCCAGGCCGTGGCTCTATCAGCAGCTGCTCCCAAATACCTGCAGCAGTACAGGGAAACATCTGATTTACAGGTAATGTCACTCCAAGGAAAGCAAAGCAGTGGAAGAGCTTGCCTGGCCCCGGTGTGGTGTCCTTACCAACAGAGATATGATAAACTAACAGGATGTACCCCAACCTGACACAGTGCCAGAGCTAAGTGTACGACTGCAGTGACTTCATTCTCACATGCCACACTCAGCACCAGACTGTTCCCTGCAGGCAGGAATGACAACCTGCAGTGGATGTCTGTGTGAAGTGCACCCCGTGTCACAGTTTTCTCTCAACAGGAGAACAGCTCCATTGTTTTGGACATTTTGGCATTATTAAGAGCTTAAACCTTAAAGCTACTGCATTGCATAACTTGCAGGGAAGGATGGTAACTGATCTCATGAAAATTACTGAATTATTAATGACTTTTAACAAATCTTGGAACAATGGAGAAATCCTTGAGGGTTAAGAAAAAAACAAAACAGAACAACTGAACAACCCCCAAACCAAAATATATTCTCGTCTCCTCAAAAAAACCCCCTCCAGGCCCCCAAAGCAAAACTCAAGTGTGCCAATACTTACAAGAAGACAAGCTGCGTGGTGAGTGTAAGCACAGCTTAGTCTGAAACCTCCCAGACACACCAACAACTGACATTAAAGGGCATCATAAATAAGACCCAGCCAACATGGTTTCACAGAGAAGAGTTTTCTGTAAATATTATTCTTTAATTAATTACAAGTCCATTTAGGTAAAAGTAACTGTTGACATAATAAATTTCTCCACGGCCTTGCTTGGCCCCACATGTTATACAAGCATCGGTGGAACACATTAAATGCTTGATATTAAGTAACTGTAAATAAGGATTTGTCCTAGAGAATCCCAGAGTCTGCAGCTATTTAACATCTTTATCAAGAATGTTAATGAAATTATATAACAATTACAAAGAAAATCTGCAGATTAAAACCAAGCTTTCTGGAAAAATCACTGTGCAAAACATGGTTATTAAGGTCTCTGCTAGAGTAGTTCTGTGAAATACACCACGTTTCAGAATGTGTTCATCCTGTGCCATCTGGCTTTAAACTCTGTTGAGTTTCTAGAAACAAAAGAGATGAGTCCTCAGAGGCATCTGCAGAACAACTGAAAAATGTGCTTAAGAGGGTAAAAGTGAGTATCAACAGTGTACTGAGGGAGTTGAGGACAAAAAGAAGTAGGTGAGAGCAGAGCAAGGTTATCATTGTATCTTAAACCAGACTGTTAACAGAATACTGCAGCTGGTTCCTGGTTCATTTCTCTGGGCTTAAAAAGTGAAAAATGCACCAATCAATATACAACATGTCAGCAAAGAACAATGCACAACAGAAAACATGAAAAGAGAGAAAAACCTGTTTTGACTGAGACTAGCAAGCCTCTTTTGCTCATACAGCAGATTATGTATGGAGTTAATAATGACTACAGATACGCAGGAAGAAATTTCTGATACCATAAAGCTATTTCAGTTAGCAGGACTCAGCACTATGGGACACAGAGGCTGAAATGAAAACAAGTTCTGATGAGAAAACACAGCATTTGTAGTACAATGAATCACTGTAACAACTACTGAGTGACTAGCTGGTCTCTTTTATCACTTCTGGTTCCTTCAAAACCGGATCTCTTTCTAAATATGTACTCACTCAAGTAGAATTGGGAACAGCAGGGACCAGCTTCCTGGGGCAGTGGACAGCGTTTCTCCAGGGCCTGTTGCCCACGCTGTGTAATGTCTGCATCCAAGCTGTTTGGTGCAATTGATTTGCTGCAGGAGAGGGATGTCATCCAGAAGAATCTGGGGAATCCATGGATGGACAGCAGCCTGGTGGACGAGGTCCTAGGGGTAACAGAACTGGACACAACCTGGCCATGTGCACTGCCAGCCCAGGAACCACCAGTATCCAGGGCTGCATCTCCAGCAGTGCGGACAGCAGGTGAGGGATGCAATTCTGCCTCTCTGCTGAATTCCTTGCCCTCAGGGCAGCTGCCTTAGCCCCCCTAGAGCAGGATGCAGGTGCTCTGGGACAGATCTCTCTCCTCACAGTGGACTGGCAGCAGCGCCAGCTTGAGCCAATTCAGCAATCTGCTGTAATGCTGATGGACAGGGGTGGAGTGTTGGAGGCACTTTTTTGTCACCCCCATGTCACCTTATATGGAGGAGGGTGTTCCTGATGTAACCACAAAATCCGAGTGGTCCCAAAGTATCCATCTCTAGAGAGCAGGTCTTGTTAGCAACTCATAAACGCCAGGAAACTGGACTCTAGAACCTTCTTTAATTCCTGGGTTTATTGTACTGAGTGGGAACGTAGTGAACGTTTGCTCCAGTGCTGTGGAGTTCTGCAGAAAAACTGTGAAGACAAATGAACAGCACCAGTGCATGCAGGACAGCCCTGCAGGCAGGCTGGGGTGTGTTGTGTGAAGGAGGATGGTAGCAAGAACACCACACACCAAACAGACAAGAAACCACATTCTCGCACTGGGGACATTTTATTTTGTTGTCTTTTGATCTTGCCCATCTCACTGCAGACTTTACACACCCTGCACAGTGCCCATGGCTGCTTTCAGCACAGCACTTGCAAATGCAATAGTGCCTGGTTCCAAAGGCAGTTCTTGAGACCACGCTGACGCCACAATATTCCCCACTGTCATGAACAACATTGGTACTAACACACATGTACAAACCTGCCTGTTCCCCAGACACTGCAAAGGCTTCCCTGTGAATTTCAGCACCAGCAACTTTGTCAGTCAGCACAAATTTTGCAATTTTCTGGTACGGTGGGTCTTTGGATAACAGAGATTCTGGAGAACCCATTCTTTGAAAAACAGGACTGCCTGTGCTGCTGCTCCCTGCTAGCTTGCATGACATCTGCTGCATTCAGACACTGGAACAGGTTGCCCAGGAAGGCTGTGGATGCCCCAGCCCTGGCACTGTTCAAAGCCAGGTTGGACAAGGCCTTGAGCAACCTGGTCTAGTGGGACGTGTCCCTTCCTGTGGCAGCGAGGGGTGGGACTAAGTGATCTTTAAGGTCCATTCCAATCACCTAGTGTTCTATGATTTATGGAGCACAGGAAGATACTATGCCTTATGATCCAGAGACAATGCCAACACATGACTTAAAATAATGACCCCTCTTCTTTTAACCTTTTTCAAACACTGCTAATACACCTCATTTGCACAGAGAGGTGCAAATGAAAAGAAACAGGTTGTGTAAGACAATGAAGGTGGTATGTGCAGAGCATGGAAAATGGACACTATGGGAATGCTGGCACACAAAGAACCACACACTGGCAAGGCAGCTCCAGTCCCAGCACTAGCAGGCTGCTCATGTAGGTATGCACAGTCTTGCAGTATGTTTGCCAGGTGAGCATGAAACAAGTGGGCTTCAGAGGGCACACAAAGGCCACCTCAGTACTTTAATTACTGGGGGCTCTGAAAGGTGGGTGAATCTCCTAAGGGGTTGAGAGCATTCAGTCCTTGCAGCACTGGAAGACTTTCTACATATCTTTAATGTCCAGCATTACTGGAAACAGGTGCCAGGGGAACAGTGGGTTCCTGACAAGGGCAATAATGACTTTCCATCCCATCTCAGTAGACACACTGCTGTCAGGTGCTGAGCCTAAACACTGGTGTATGAAACAGCCTTGTGCAACAGGATACAGCAAACACTGAGAAGGTCTTTTTTGTGGCAGCCTTGCTGACAACAGACAGGAGAATGACAGGGCAAGCTGGAGCCTTTGCATTCTGCACAGCACTGTTCTCACGTTTAGTTTGTATGCATTCGGTGCAAGAAAGGATTTCCCCCTTGAAGAGACCTAAACATTCTGCTAGTCAATCCCTTATGGGAAGAATTGTAAAAAAGAACCCTGATCTCACATATCAGAAGAAGATGACAAAACAGACACTTGCTGTACTGGAAACCACTAAACAAGCAACTAGTATGACCCAACTGAGACTGCAACCAGAGCAGGAATCACACTGGGTACACTGTTAGTGCCACTGTCCAAAGGAACTACATCAGGAGAAGCAGCCTCTGCACCACAACTTTGGTTTGTATTCCTCACAACTGACCAGATGCACAAGTTCCAGTATCAAAGTCACCTGCAGAATTGAGTCACAGTCCCAAAGACATTCAGTTGCTTATATTAGTGCTGTGGGTTATGAGCCTGACAGAAGTGGGGCTTGGAACTGAAAAGCCTTAGAATTACTCCTTCTCATCTTCTAGGGATTTGCTTCGGTCTCGCTTGCGGCCGGTTTTTGGAACTTCAGCTCTCTGTGCGACTTGGGGTGCCCCTTCCTCACTGCTTGCACTCTCGTTGTCCACTCGTGGACAACCCCTCTTACTTCTCCTCATTTTTTCAACTCCAACAGCAGAGAGCTTCTTGGCAGCCAGGGTGCCAGCTCTCTTCTTTTTGCCCCTGGTCAAAGGACGTTTCTTCCGTTGCTTCCTCTGCTCTTCCTTTTGGCGAATTTTCATTAGCTTCTCGAAGCTTTTGGTAGTCGTTGTATTCACATCAAACCAGTCCTGCAGGTTTAGAAGGCAACAGGTTGGTACTGATGGTGGAAATACCAAATAAAGCCCATCAGGGCTTACAATACAGCTGTGTTGTGGGACAAGGTTTCCCTGAAATGTGAGATCTGGAAAGGCAACTGCCTGACAGTGCTCTGTTCTTTGATGTGTCTCCTTGGGTGTCACTCCGTCTCAGAGGATTCAGATTTGATTTGACACTTGCCTAGTTGAAGGCACAGGAAATGCTGCAGAGCTGGACAGAGCAGCAGCAGCTTGGGACAAGCATGTGACACGACACAGTATTTGCTCCCCAGACTAACACGTAAGACCAGCTAAGTTTAAGGACCCTGTACCCACATGGCACACATCCAGCATTTTCTTCTTAAGACACTCTCCCCACCCACAACAGCCTGGGGCTTGAGGTTCCACTCTGCCTGCCTTACCTCAGCGTGCACAGAGTTGATGTGATACTTGACCCCACTTTCTGAAATGAACTCCTTCTCACACAGGAGACACTTGTATTTACCAGCCACAAAGTCTCCCTGGCATCAAAACAAACAAACAAAAAGATTTCATCAAGAGTTGCTGGGCCAGGAGGCTGATAAACATATACAGAATCAGAACCATTAGGCTGGAAGAGACCTTTAGGATCATCAAGCCCAACCCTAACCTCAACTAAACCATGGCACCAAGTGCCACATCTAGTCTATTTTTAAACACGTCCAGAGATGATTAATTCACCACCTCCCCAGGTAGACCATTCCAATACTTTATTACCCTTCCTGGAAAAAACTTGTTCCTAATATGCAGCCCATATTTCCCTTGGCGCAGCTTAAGGCTGTGTCCTCTCACTCTGTCAGTTGCTGCCTGAAGAAAGAGACAAACCCTCACCTGACCACAACCACCCTTCAGAAGCTCTAGACAGTGATAAGGTCACCTCTGAGTCTTCTCCAGGCTAAACA
>VYXD01013789.1:14127-30918 GCA_013397195.1 Hylia prasina | reverse complement strand
GTGAGCCAGGACTGTTGGTAAATGATGCAGAGTGGCTTCACAAGCTCATCTGCCAGCTCCCTCATCACCCTGGGGTGGGCCCATAGATTTATGGACATTCAAGCAGCTCAACATTTCTCTGACTGCCTCCTCCTCGATAACAGGAGGCTTTCTGTTCCCTAACACCATCCACCAACCCAGTATGACAAATATCCTGAGGACAAGCCGTCTTCCCACTACAGACTGAAGCAAAAAAGGCATTAAGCACTTCTGCCTTCTCCTCATCTGCAGTTACTAAGTTCCCTCCTGCACCCAATAGACAACAAAGGTTGATCTTATCCTTCCTTTTACCATTAACATATTTGTATAAAGATATATTTCATTTGAATCTTGCTCAGCTAGAGCCCAGCAATAAAAACTAGAAACTCCCATCCATAGCAGACAGCTTTAGCTACAGGAGCACTGACATGAGTGAGCAGTTGTGCCCACAAAGCACAGGACTTCTCTCTGAGATGCCACAAGGTCTCCAGCACTGCACCTGGAAAAACTACTCTTGTAGTGGTGAATCTACAGGTAGAACTCCTGTGTCATTAAAAGGAATGCCATTAAGGTGCTTCCTCCTGGTCTCAAGCAAGTTATTCTTTGCAATGGCAACCTCCTTAGCACATGAGATGATCGTTAAGGTCCCCTCCAACCCAAACCATTCTGTGCATCCATGAACCTGTGAGGATCTCACATTAGCAGATGGCAGGACAAGAGCTTAAACTGAGGGTTGTCAGAGGGACAGGGACAGTGGGGCTGTTAAGAGGAAGGCTACCAACCAAGGTACACGTGCCAAGGTGAGACTTGAGTCCTGAGACACTGCCATACACAGATTCACAACCCTGAAAGAGTGAAAAAAAACGAACATGTGAACAACATGCTATCAATAAATCACTTCTTCCCAGACAATGAAGCATTGTCTGGAGGGCAATCACAAAAGTACAAAAGAGAGGTAGAAGCCAGAAAGCTTCTGGTAAAAAGACCAAAACGAGAGTTAAGTTTTCATTAAGCTTAGTATTTAAATTTCCAGTTTCTGAGCACACTTGGACATCATAAAGAGACTCCTGCTATTTAAACACTAATGCTCTATCTAAATATGAAATGCCTGACTAAATTGATAGTTTGCTTTCTGCCTGAAGTGCAACAGAGAAAAAATTCAAACAGAGCACAGGGGGCAGGTACAAGACACTTCTCCCCCCTGCTCTGCTCACGTCTCTAGTGGCACAGTACAGCATCCAACACTCCTGGTCTCAGTTAAAGGGCAGCTTTAGAGGCCTGTCCCATGGGGAGCTTCAGGCATCAGTCTGGGGGTTCTGCACTCTGCTCAGCCTTCAGCCCAGGCTGCAGAACAGGAAGCAGGAGCCAAGACATGCTGCTGGGTTACTGCTTGGTGACATAGGACAGCTGCTCTCTGGAGAGCAGCTCCACATACAACGTGGCACTGCAACTCTGAGACTTGAAAATTATGCTAGCCTCAGTACTGGGGAGAGAGTGCTGGGGTGGGGTAGGGTAGGCCAGGGGGAAGGCATCATCTATACACCAAACCCTGAGGGCAGCTGCCACTGACCTTTGGCTCTCTGACAGCATGCATGAAATGGAGATGTCTAGAACCACCTGCACCCATGGCACTGTTTGTTCTCCCTGGATCTGACTGGTGATTGCTGTAAGGCACTGTAACAAACTAAGCTTTCCAGTGCCTAAAGGGGTCCAAGAGAGCCGGAGAGGGACTTTGGACAAGGAGCTGCAATGACAGGACAACGGGGAATAGCTTCCCACTGCCAGAGGGCAGGACTAGATGGGATACTGGGAAGGAATTCTTACGTGTCAGAGTGGTGAGGCCCTGGCAGAGGTTGCCCAGAGAAGCTGTGGCTGCCCCATGCCCAGAAATGCCCAAGGCCAGGTCGAAAAGGGCTTAAAGCTTGTCTAGCTCAACCAAGAAAACGTTAAGTGCTGTGCCAGACCAAGTCTCATTACTCTTATATTTCTACCTCTACTCCTTCCATCTATGATTAGATTTAATTAGAAAGGCAGGGGCCTGATATTTTTCCACTATTCAAACCTCCAAATGGACCGACTGCCCATCTGGATGAGAAAACTGTACCAGCCTAACACCAAGTCACTGGCTCTCAAGTGTTCACACATTCCCAAAAGAATCATCCTCAGGGCATTTTGATGCAAAGGACAAAAGGAGCACCCCCAGACATCCCAACGACTAAACAGGGTCTTGATTACACTAAACAACCATATTGAGATGGAGCAGGATTTGTCTCCCACAGAGAGATCAACTGCAGCTTCAGGGTTGTGGGAAGCTGTTGGCTCATACAGACCTGCAATCTGTCCCCTCTGGGGCTTCAGAAACAGTTAAGGATTACCTGATTTGGGCAGTGGACTCTTCGGTACATCTTTATCTCCGTTTTCCATTTGCACAGCACATCTTGACTAAATGTGGGCAGTCCAGGACGAGTGTATTTCAGCTGAAGCAAAGATGGAATTGAGAGCTGGAAGTAATGCTGGCTATGCAGAATTTCCTCTTTTAGGCTGAGACAGAAGTGCTATCTCTTCTCCGATTCTAACAGGCAAACTCCCAATAACCAATGTTTTCCTGTCACCAACTCTCTAGAAACGTAACTGAATCTGGAAAACCCCTATAATATCAGAACTTGAAATGTCCCATTGTCTTGACTACAATTCCTCTAAATGTACCTATCCCACTGAAATCATAAAGCATCGTTTTCCCTTGGGTTTCACTCACAGCCTAAAAGACTCTACTGGAAACTCTAAAGTCTAAAACACTGTGAAATACCACAGCATGTATGAGAGACTGGAAGGATTGCTGGGGCCTTACAGCATGGCAGGAGTGATCTTGAGCCTATCACCTGTGAGCAACATCATGCCCATAACTGGCCGTGTTCCTTGTGCCCACTGAGAATCCCAGCAATAGGACTTTACAGCCATTACAGCTTGCCTGAACAAAACACTTGCACCACAGCAGTTGCTGCTGCAGAAATACTGTAATCTAAGACGAGAGAGAGAGCAGAACCCAACCCCCATGCTGCTTTCCATGTGCCATAAACATGGGGTAGGAGCCAGTACAAGACTCATCAGATGTGGAGGTATAAACTTGAACCCTATAAAGCGTTTTTAAGGCCTTGTACCTTCCGGTCATCTGGAATCAAGTCCTGCAGAACTTTTCTTTTGGGCCACTCTTTGGCCAGCTCTTCTCCTGCCAGCTCATGGAGATAGTAGATTGCCACCTTTGCAGACCTCCTCTGAACTCTGCCTGTGTCATTTTGCTCCCGTTTCATTTCTTTCAGGTTCTCTGTTCTTCTCTCCTCATGGAGGAAAGTGACCTGCAATGAAGGCCCAAAAATGTCAGCCCCTTTCACTACTTCCTACTTCAGTTACACTAAATACTGGGAATAAATGTTTTGCCAAATCCCTCAGGAACAGGCTGCAGCAGCTATGGTTAACATAGGACAGAAATGCATCCCCACCCACTCGTCAGACAGACCCCCAGATCTGCTCACAGGGATCACAGCAGTGAGGCTGAAGCAGAGAGCTTCATGCAGTTGCTAGTCTTGAAAGGTATTCCATAATTCACTGTAAAACCCTCATTGACAACAACTGCCTGTTCTGCTTCAGTGGTGGGTCTTTTAAGAGCAAAGGAAAGCATCTCATCAGTTATGTTAGCATCACTCTTTCATGGAGCAAGTCAGTCAAAAATAATGCTGCCATGCTGATTTACTATTAAAAACTTCATGCTAGTCACAGACAGGTAACAGCTGCTGCCAGAAGGAAACTATCAAGGACAAAATAATCCAGGGGCAGGAAAGATGCAAAGATTTGTGATCTGTAATTCCCCAACAAAGTAGCAGACAAAAATTTACACGTCTCAAGTCTGAGTGGCTGAAGTCCCACCACAGTCCCCTGATAACCACTGCAGGGTGCACTCACCGGCCCATGCTTAGATCTGAGGTGGTAGACAAGTCCTGCCTTTGATCTGTATGCTTTCCCACAGTGATGGCACTTCATAGCCATTTTCTCCAGCTCGGATGCAGCCTTCCCACATTTTTTAATATGATATAGGTATCCCATTATGCTGGTGAAGCTGCCTGTGCAGCCCTGTCAACACAGAAGAAAAATACATGGAAGAAAACTGTTCTTCAAGGGATTACACAACCAGTGTGAACAGGATCCACAGTTTGCTAACCAAAGTACTATCACTTATCCTGACAGAGCAGAGACAGGCAGGCAGAAAACTTTATTGTTAGTCTATTCAGACAGACAAAATCTGGCACTGAAATGACTATTAAAGGTCTCTTTCAACCCAAACTATTCTATGATTCTATGCTACTCTATCTTAAAAGCATAGCTGGGATCTTGAAACATATCTTGCTTTGGCCAGCACCAGAGCATACTCAACAGCACTCTCCTGTTTTATGTTTATGCATTCACTGCTGTTTCATTGACACTTTGCACAATGCAGCTTACCTCCCTGGTACACTTCAGTTTTCCCATTCGCTTCAAAACCTTCCGAAGGCGCTCTCGCTCAAGCTGCTCATCCAGTTCTTCCCCCTCCTTCACAACTGGCTAAAGCACAGCAGAAAGATGAATGCAAAATTCTCACAAGGAATTCACTGCTCAACACACTGGGGCAGGAAAGCTTCTAAAATAATTAAATCTCTGCAAGTTACGATTGTACAGACATGTATTTACTGTAACGATCACTCTCTGTATCTTTGCTGGTTACGGCTGAAGTGACAATTGGTGTGGGACTGTGTTTGGGAGCCGTGCTGAGAACTGGGCTGGCAGCATGGAGATGGTTTTGCTACTGCTGAGCAGCCCTTGCACAGCACTAAGGGCTCTTCTCTGCCATCGAGTGGTCTGGGGGTGCACAAGCAGCTGGGAGGGTCCATACCTGGGACAGCCAACCCCAACTGATCACAAGGATATTCCAGACCATACGGTNGGGCTCTTCTCTGCCATCGAGTGGTCTGGGGGTGCACAAGCAGCTGGGAGGGTCCATACCTGGGACAGCCAACCCCAACTGATCACAAGGATATTCCAGACCGTACAGTATCATGCTCAGCATATAAAGCTGAGGGAAGGAGGAGGAAGGGGCAGACCTTCAGAGTGATGATGTTTGTTGTCCCAAGCCACTGTTACGTGTGTGATGGAGCCCCGTGGTCCAGGAGATGCCTGGACCTTCCTGCCCAAGTAGTGAATGAATTCCTTGTTTTGCTTTGCTTGGGTGCTTTATCTGTTGAACTGTCTTTATCTCAAGCCATGAGTTTTCTCACTGGGATTATCTCCCCTATCCTGCGGGTGGGGGAGAGAGCCAAGGGCTGCATGGGGCTTGGCTGCTGGCTGGGGTTAAACCAAAGAGGAATTATCTTTAAAAGGAGTAAACTGACAGAAAATGATGCATCTTAAATACTTACTGGTCCTGCTGTTTCTACTTAGCCTGACTAAAGTGAAGCAGACTGCTTGTAACAGTTACTCATCTGTGCTAAACTACAGCTCAAGTCCCTTATTCTCTCTCTGATGGTTATTGTATATTTTTTCCTACTTTACCTAATATTACACCTAGACTGAGTAAAAACATAGAACTCAGTGACAGACTTAATCTTCAGGGTCAGAACATGATCCCTGACCTGCATAACTTACTAATACAGCTGTAGGTTCAGAAACTGCAGTACTGGGAATTGTGCAAAAAAATTCAGAGTGAATTATCTGAACTTTACACAAACTTCCAAATGACCTTTTTAAAAGTTCTAATTCTTCACAACTACAACAGGAGACATTGCCTTCTTTAAAATAAGAGCAAAGAGGGAAAGCAGATTGTCATATTAGTACTAATCTAGTGCTAGATTAGTATTTTTACAGTAAAGAGAGATGAGAACTAATTGCTGCTTCTGCTATTTTATCTCAAATCTAGTCTGCTCTGGATTTAGAAAAACCTCCTCCTTTCTAGCAAAGGACAGAAAATTGCAGCCTAATCTTTTTCCTTCTGATTGGGAATGCCTTGTATGTGTGACTTATTACCAGCCTGAACAGAAATTCATCCCTCTTTCTATGATGTTGCATGCCTACCATCTCTGGTAACATTCTACTGTTTTCCAGATGTCAAGTCTCACTGGAAAAATAATAGTTAGACTAGATTTGAACAGCTACAACACTTAAAAAACCCCTCCACGTTCTGTTTCTGTGTGTACCAGGAAAGGACCAAAGCCTGTTCTGCCTGTAGGAGTTTTAGATGCACAGCAGTTGTGTTACCTGATTGTTATGGTCTGCCATGACATGGTATTTCATCCCTGCCAGAGACTTCAGCTGCTTACCGCAGTGATGACACGTGAACATTTCCTAGAAATAAACAAGGACATGGTGCATTTAACTGTAAACTAACCAAAGTAGTGGAAAACTCTTTGGGGCAAAGGAGCAAGAGAGCAGAACAAATCCTTTGGGCCTGGTAACTGTCTTCTAAGAACAGATTTTATGGAGTCTAAAATTTAGTGGAACAATGAAATAACTACACCTTTGTTCACTACCCCAAACCTCCAGCAAAAGGCTGGGCAAGAAGCACCAAGCACTATTCTTACAGATGTATAAAGGACTCTTGCTTAGGGACATGATGATGAGATGAAACTGGTTTTAAATACAACACAAAACAGGCAGGAATTTCTATCAGTAAGCTGAAGAGGAGTAAAGAAACCACTGCTGATCTCTGGTGTTCTTACCTTCCTGCAATTTACCATGTGTTTTTTCAGTCCCTCTACAGTTTTTCTCACCACAGCCCGGCATGTTGGACAGGTAACTCGGCCTTTGTCCTGAATCTCTAAAGACCATTGCTCTTCCATACTACCTGTCAAAACACAATGTTTAGAATACCAGTGCTAACACAAGATCTCTTTTTTTTTCTCCTTCAATGGGCAGAGAGAACTCTAAAAAGAAGCAGGTCACAAGCCACCAAACTTGTGTCCAGCTGCACTTCAATACATGTAGCTCATTTACAGCTTTAGGTATGCAATGTCACACAGCACACATCACTGCTTTTCAAAGAGCATTTTACAAACACTCTTTAACCTGCCATTCCCTTCTAAGGAGTGTTCTTCTACTTGACCAGGGGACATTTTTCCTTTGCTAATTTCTGTCACACAATTACTTTAGCACACTGAGTAAACTTTTCTTTTGGCAAAAGTGTTTTCATAGTAAAAGCAGTCACAGACCACCAGGTCAAGTTACTCAACAGCCAGGGAAAAACACCCTGTGTGGCATGATTTCCAGTTTCTGGCCTCTTTGTGAAATCTCAAGCAAAAGTTTGGCATAATCCACAAGGATTATAAATTACTCAAATGGGGTCTGGGAAGAAAGTGGTTTAGCAACCATCCACTTGAAATCCTTACCATAACAATATCCAAAGCTGTCCTCTTTTCCCAATAATAACAGGCCCAGGCTGTCCCTGTCCAGTAGGCTGGGGAAAAGTTTTGAATCAAATAGCACTTGGCAGAAAACTGGGGTGTTTAATGAGTGCTGTGATCTACAAATACCAAGTCATTCCATTCACTGAATCAAGGCTAATTTTATTTTTCTAGGACAGATTGCTTGGGTCTCTGGTTCCCAGAAAAGGTGATCTGCCAGCAAGAGCCACCAAGTTTTTCCTGCAAACATATTCTGCTGAGTAAAAACTATAAATATTTTAATGAGTTGAATACTGCAGCTATTTTAGCAGGCTTTTTGTTCAGTTCAAAAAGCAAATCCCCCTTCACTGTTACATTATGCAATGCCAAGAGCATGTGGAACTACACTCAGGCAGTGTGCAGTCCTTTCAGCCCTGCTCTGCAGTACTGACACAGTGCCAGGACAGCAGCCAGCTCTTCTTTGGCAACAACAGAGTGAACTACTGAATGGAAACACCAGATACACAGCTGCTGCTCAGATTCAAATCCTGGAATCACATTTATCTTTCATCTGCTTCATAAACAATGTTTAGCTACTGCCTCTTCTTACCTGTGTCATAGGTCTCTGGCTCTTTCTGAACACCGTGGCCTTTCGTTCTGGAGTTTTGTTTTGTTCCAGTTTGCTGTTTTTTCCCTGTTATAACACAAACAAGACAAGCCAGAAAACTCAGTTCTGCTAGTTTTGTTGCAATAATAAGCAGATTTGTTTTTTTGCTAGAAGGCTGCTCTTTAGTCTGCTGTCTCAAAGTTATTCAGAAAAGTTCAGTGCTTTATTTTTTTTAAAGCAATGTCAAGATTATGTTTCCTACTCCCTTTCAAAATCTATTTATAGTGGCAGGCATTAGTCCCACCCAAATATTTTTAAGTTCTATGGCTGTTCATACACAAAGCTCAGGCGATGGGAAGTCTTCACACTGAAACATCCTCTGTGCACAGTTTGGGTCAGCCCATCTGATGACAACCAAAATGGAGTCTCATTTCTCTACTCATTCCCATCTTCATTAGACTAAAAAATTCTTTATTGTTTCAGTGTGGGTTATGTTGTTTCCTCTCATCTCCCTGTCCTCTTCAGTTGTCCCATACATTTCCTGAACTGCAGTGCCTACTCCTGGAATAGCACTCTACAGTGACCCTGCCTTAGAGCAAAAGAATTACTTCACATAATTACTTCACAATGTCTACATTCCTGCTCAAAGCTCTCAGTCTAACATCTGCCTTCTTAAAAACAACTATGACACTGCTGGTCTGCAGTCAGCTTTTGATCTGTTATAGATCTTGAATCCCCTTCTGAAGCATTGACTCCTGGGAGGCTGTTCTTTGTTTTTCAGCTGTGACAGTATTTCTTCCCAAACGATATAATCTTTAATTTTACACTGTTCTCTGTCCTATTTTTAAATTGTTTCTCTATTGTCAAGACCACTTTAACTTTTAGCCTGTTCTCCAATACACTTGCTGTCACTTTCAGCTTTGTGCTGTCTACATCTTTCCAAGTTCTTGGTGACAAAAACAATAGTTAGAATTGAATATAGGGGCAGCTGGTGAACCATCTTTCTATACTCATATTTCACCAAGCCAGTGACCTCATTGTAGAAGGCTATCAGGTTGATTTAAGCATGATTTGCCCTGCCTGAATCCATCCATGTTGACTACTCCAAATCCCCATCTTGTCTTTCATGTGTTTGGAAATGCTTTCCAGGATCATTCTCTCCATCAGTTTCCCAGGTAGTGTGTAGTGTGCCGAGGTTGACTGGCCTGTAGTTCCCCAGATCTTCCTTCTTTCTGTCCTTGAAGGTATGAGTGATATTTTCTCTCTTCCAGCCTCCAGGAACCTCTGCCAGTCACCATGACCTTTCAAAGATAATCAAGAGTGGCCTCACAGTGACATCAGCCAGCTCTCAGCACTCAGTGCAACCTGTCAGTGGGACTTAAAATCCACATCCAGACACCTTTCAAATTCCTCCAGGGATGGGGATGCCACCACTGTTCTGGGCAGCTGTACCAAGGCTGGACAGTCCTTTTGGGGCAAAAAATTGCTCCCAGTATCACATCTACACCTGGTGCAACTTAAGGCCATTTCCCCTTGTCCTGTCCCTGTTCCCTGGGAGCAGAGCCCGACCCCCCCGGCTGTCCCCTCCTGGCAGGGAGTTGTGCAGAGCCACAAGGTCCCCCCTGAGCCTCCTTTTCTCCAGGCTCAGCCCCTTCCCAGCTCCCTCAGCCCCTCCTGGGGCTCCATTCCCTTCCCTGCTCCCTTCCCTGCCCTGGACACGCTCCAGCCCCTCCAGGTCTCTCTTGTCAGGAGGGGCCCAGAGCTGCCCCCAGCACAGGGGACGGGCACTGCCCTGGCCCTGCTGCCACCCCAGAGCTGGCACAGCCCAGGGGCCTCCTGCCCACCTGGGCACAGCTGGGCTTGTGCTGAGCCACTCTCGACCAACACTCTTTTTCCAGCCCCTCTGCCCCAGCCTGGAGTGTTTAATGGGGTTATAGTGACCCAAGGACAGGACCTGGCACTTGGCCTTGTTGACCCTCACACTGTTGGCCTTGGCCCATCATTCCAGCCTGGCCTGTTTCCTCTGCAGAGCATTCCTGCTCTCTAAAAGATCCACATCCCATCCCACTTGGCACCACCTGCAAACTGACTACAGGTGCACTCAATCCCCTCATCCAGATCATCAATACAAATATTAAACTGGACTGGCCAAATACTGAGCCCAGAGGAAGACAACTAGTGACTGGCCCCAGCTGGATGTCACTCCATTCCCCATGACTCTCCAGGCCCAGCCATCCAGCCAATTTTCTACCCAGCAAAGAGTGCACCTGTCCAAGCCATGAGCACCCAGTTTCTTTGGGAGAATGATGTGGGAAATGGTATCAGAAGGCTTTACTAAAGTCCAGGTAAAAAACATCCACAGCCTTTCTTTCATCTGCATCCAGTTTGTTTAAGTGCTCTAACCTTGACCTCTTTCACTGAGTGCAGAGCTTCCTTGTTCCAGACTTTCCCTCTGTCTGGTCCCAGGCTCCTGGGATTCCTGAAGGATTCCTTTAACTGATAAAGATCGAGTCACAGAAAACATTGAGTACCTCAGCCTTTTCTGTGTCATCTGTCACCAGCTCCCCTGCTCTGATAAGCAGTGCACTCACACCTTCCCTGGTCTTCCCTTTGCTTTTCATGTACTTGTAGAATCCTTTCTTGTTGCTGTTCACATCCCTTGCCAGATTCAACTCCAGGCTGGATTTGGCTTTCCTAACCTCATCCTTGCAAGACTGGACAACAAATGTACACTTCTGTGTCACCTGCTCCTACTTTCACCACTTGTACACCTTCCTTTGCACCTAACCACTGACTGACAAACCTTTTGAAGGAATGAACGACCTATGGTGTCAAGCATTTCTCCCCTTGCTCTTTGTGGCAAAAAAAAAAAAAAAGTTTGGGTTTGAGTTCTTCTTAACAAACCCATATTGCTGTTATCAGCTCCAGATGTTTACAAGTGACGTGTCTGATTATTTAGTCTACAATCTTTTGGGAAACTGAAATGATGCAGACTGGCCCATACTTCCCATAATTCCCTTCCTCCCTCCCGTTGTTGGGACTTCTAAGACAGACTCAAATTAGATCACCTCCTATTGATTAAGCAGACACTAGTCAATGGTCTCCTAGAACAAAACAGTCAGAATCAGAAGTAGAGTTTGAAGACTCCAGAAGATGTCATTTGGGCAGAGAAGCCTGAAGTACCTGGAGGCTTGCAATTAGGAATTACAAGTTATTTGTATTACCCGAAATCTTCTGCTTCTTCTTGGGAGAGTCTTTAACATCTTTGCCTTCCCTTTGCTCAGATTTCCTCTTGCCTTTCAAGAGTACTTCTCCTGATAAATAAGAACAGATATGCTTCAGTCTCAGTATTCAGTCTGGATAACACCTTTGAGTCTATTGCTGCCTCATCTTATCCTCGTATTCAACACTTAGTCAAAAAAACAAAATAAGTTCTTGTGAGGCACCTGGACACCAGTGAACCAGACACAGCCTTCTCTCTCAGCAACATTTAGGCACCCCCTGGCCCACAATACTCTGATACAGCAGGCACAGAGGAAACAGTATGGCTGGGAAAAATAATCCTCAGGAAAAGAGACAGAAAGTGCTAGGTTATGTCAGAAAATCACACCTGCACTCACAGGAAAAGGAGCACACAGAAACCCAAATAATATCATGCCTGCCCTGAGTATTTCCAAGCCTATCAAAGTCTTATCTCCATGAATACAGATGAGCCCAGGAGCACAACAGTGGGCAGGGAACATCAATTATAGACTTTAAGAAACAGACAGCTTCCTCCTGGGTCTGTCCCAGGAGACCCACAAGGATAAGTCAGTGGGAACCCCCTCTCTGAAGCACCCTTTGGAAGGGGGAAGGGGGGAACAGTGAGAAGGGAGAGTGTGATGTTACTGCCTAGGGTTGTGCAGCACCTGGGATCTGAGTGGAGAACAGTTCAGGATTACACAAGACTAGGATGTTTAGGAGTGGTATCAAAAGGAGGGAAAGGGAGAGAAATTACCTGATTTCAGGTTGATCAAGTGTAGAAAAACAGAGGTGCAAAAGGATAGCAAAGAACACTTGCTTGTAAATAGATGACTGGTCAGTATTCAAATCTTGTCATGTCTGACACCAAGCAGGGTCTGTGAGTATGAGCCTCTCTGTAAGGAGGTCTTCAGCTGCCACTGGCACAGCTCTGCAGGCCTCAGGGACCAATACATCCATGGACCAGCAAGTGAGGAGACTGGGATCCAAAGGTCAGGTACTGAGTAGATTGAGTATTCCAGGCTGGAGGCTGTTGGTGCTGTTTGTGTGAATGAATGCTGATCTGTGTGGCTCCTGTTTATGCATGTTGTACATCTGTTTGTTCCTACAGGAATACTTAGTCTTGCTACTGACTGGACCTGGGGGTGTGGAGCAACTGCAATGTTTAAACTCTGTGCCACACAAGTCTGGAAAACAGCTCCTAGGCCAGGAAATCTGAATGTTCCCACAACCTAAGACCCAAACCATTCCAAATCACAAAATTATAACTGACAAATGTGAGAAAATAAAGACATCCTTAAAGAGGAATAATCTACCAACCACAAAAGCTGTGTCTAAACCCAAATACTGCTGAATGGTCCTCTTTGCCACATCTTTAGTGTTGATGGTCCTGTTTTTAAAGCTCTTGAGACTTACTTCTGATATGATTGGTGTAATACTTATCTCTTCTACAGAGAGAACCGAGTTCAGCCACAGAGTGATTATTTTAACAGACAAGTCACTCAAGAGGAACAGTGTAATGTCAGAGAACTGTACCCATATTTGTGCAGAGGCAGAAGTTCATTTCTCTCTATATACGAGCAGCACTAGCAAGCTTGTAATTTCTGGGTGAACTGCAGCGTGCCTTTCAGGGGCAAACTAATCTGTCACTGACGAACCAGACAGAAAATCAGTTTTGCCTTGGACCAACAGTGACAAATACCTTTTTTTTCTGAAGGTTTGTCAACGCTGTTCTTCATCCCTCTCATTTCCAGCCAGTAAGCAGGCCTGCGAATGGTCCGCTTGCTCCTGGGCTCTGCGCTCCCGTTCACCGGGCCCTCAGATGAGGCAGAGGAAATGTTGGTGACTGTGTCATCACAGCTACTGTCCACTCCCACAACAGCAGTTTCTACCTCCTCAAGTTGCTTGGACCTGGAAAACATCAAGTTGAATTCCTGCCTGTGTGGATACATAAATACGCAATTACGATAAACTTGACGGACAACATCCTTTTCACGTTCCCAAGTATTCCAAAAATTAATCTCACAGTTCACTGAATCTCCTGAGTTTTGGGAACTGTAAAGTGCCAGCTAGATAAAACATCCTCAGTGTTGGTTTTCAGTGTATCGTTTTGATAATGACATTTGTAGGCTCTCAAGAGGAACAGAAAAGAACATTCCTCCTACCTCAAACTTCTAACTTTAGAAGCAGGCACAAGCGAATCTTAATTTAAAAATATGCAGTTATCATTGGAATATAAGAATATTTCTGCAGCCCACCATTACAAAAGAGACATTTTCCATCCCACAGAGGGCAAGATCTCCTTCAGTCTCTATTCCCAGAGCCAGGGCTGGCACTACACAATTAAAGATTTCATGCCAGTAAGAATTTTAACTAGTGAGGCTTTCAGGAGTGAAGAAAACCTTCCAGTATATCCTACAAATCACACTACATTAAGACTACTTTAGACTAAGCAGCAGCACTCATTTTTTTTCCCTAGAGATCAGAGAGAACTTTGCTTTACTGCTCCAAAGTATTTCTCTCTGGCCTTGAAATGCCTGGACATCTACATTCCTGTACATGACAGCAAACTGAATGAGGTGTCAAAGAAACACAAAATATCTATTCTCTGGGCAAATACCATTTATGTAAAGAGGAAAGAGGGAACAGAAACATTTTGCAATGTATCCCATTGCTACTACAGTTACCAACTGAAATAACTAGATCACTTGAGTGATGACTGTGATGGCCATTCTATCAATTCTTAATTCTGTTAATACCCTGAGCTGTGGAGCTCACCTTTGAACACATCAATCCAGGAATTAGTAAGGGGGGACACTGATGGCACCAGGTCAGCTCATTACATACTATGTTTCAGGAGGTACTGCAGAAGCATGGGGAGATGATTTCTCAAATTAAAGTCTTTAAGTTGCACTCATGCCCAAAATACATAGATTTCAGAACACCATTTGATCTTGGACTTAAAAATATTTATCTTTGCAATGTTAAAATCTTTAAAAAAAAAGAAAGCTAATAAATACACACTGAAATGTCAGAAAAGCACTTTTCCTACAAACCAATAAGTGAAGTCAGCTGAAACTCTCAACACAGTAATTAAAATTGCTGCAACTCTTAAAATTCAGAATATTTATAAGGACCAGACACAGTTTTCCACTAGGATTCTCTCAGGTTTTTTCTTGCCCTCAATCAAACTAGACAAAAAACCACTCACATACTTTTTATGTCCCAAGGACTTCTTGAGCTTCTGCTGTCTGTGATGTCCAGTCCTGGTGTCCTAACAAGGCAGAACAATTCACATTAGCAGCATCATTTATCTTCTTTTAGCACGTTTCACTATGCAGCCAAGCACAATCATCTGCACTTTGAGGATGTGCATACATTGCCCTTTGAAAAACAAACCACTGCTTTTTGCAACTGGAAATGCTAAACTTTTCCAACTCCAGGGGAACTGGAACTGAAATCAAAACAGGGATGAGTCCCTCCACACTCCCCATACGAAAGCCAACCTTTCCCCTTGCAATGGGATGGGATGGAGTGTTCTTTGTCTCCAGTACACTCATCCATGTATGTTTTCTGCCTACACTTTACCACTTGATGACAAATTAGTATCTAAATATTTTAGATACTAATTTGCTAGTTTTTACACAGTACTTATTTTTCCTTAATGAAATAATTCTTGCATTTGCCCTGCCAAGAATGTTGTCTCTAATCTCCTCCATGCCCTTATTTTATATCTCACGTTATCATGCTCCATCAGCTGCCCAGATGTCCACTTCATCCATATCACAGAACCCCTTTCCTTACTTAACAAAGACTTTTTGTCACTTTTCACTTGCTAGGCTCCTATTAAGACATGTAATTTAACACATCTTCATAAAAGTACATTTACAGGTCGGTATGAACAACTCATTTGCTGTATGCTGCTCCTAGTGCATGGACATACCAATCACCTTCTTCCAAATAGTAATCGTGACTGAATGCCATTCCTGGTTAGAAAACTCATGACAAAAATTGCAGTTCTACAGAGTAGAAAATAAAAATCATTGCCCAGTGGAAGTATATGTAATACCAAAACTGTAACCTAGAGAACAAAGGTAGTATTTTGCCATGTACAGGAACTAGCTAAGACACTGGAAGAAAAAAACAAACAAACAAACCAAAGAACCCAACAACAATCAAGCAACAAAAAACCCCGAAAAGAAAAAAAAAACCCAACCAAAAAATCCAACAAAACAAACAAAAAACACACACAAGAAAAGAAAACAGAAGAAAAAAGAAATTATGGCTAAATTACCTGTCTTCTTTACAGAAAAATGTGATACACACTATCAACTGTGACAGACACCCCAGCCATCAGCTAAGAAGTTCAGTAGCAAGCACTGGTATCAATACATGAATGATTAAACTGTGCCTATGGAGTGTCAGCTCTCCTTGGGTCTCCAGCCCCAGAGTCTTCTCATGGAAGCATTAGGGAAGCAGCAGGAAAAAATTCACAACTGCTTCACAACGACTTCACAATCAAATCTTGTCTCCTTTGGAAGTAAAGTCAATTGGATGTTTGTGTTTGCATCATTTACACCCAAACAGTAGTGTCAACAGCAATCTCCACATCAGAAATGTGTAGAAGCCTCACTGAGCAGCAGCCAGGGAAAATCAGAGCTATGAGATTACAATGATAAAAATGAATAAATAGGCCGGCAGAGTCTGCTACAATTCACTGGTTTAATCTATGATTAGAAGAACTGAAATGACTGACAAACATGGCATGTGTTTCAAGATTCAGGGAGTTTCTATAACTAAAACAATTTGCATAAGAGTGAAGATTAGTATGAAGAACTTTGGTGGCAGTTAAGGATGTGGAACAAAAAAGGAGAGTGAAAATGATCTGTCAGCCTTTCTGAGAAGTTAACAGCCGCAATTATGAAGGGAACATCTATAGAAACTGGTGTTTAAGTTCTGTGTGTTTTCTCATTTATACAGCTTACTTCCTACTTAAAGAACGGAGACTTAACGTATGCAGGAATGCCCAAAGGCTGGACATAAGGAAAACAAAAAAGTCACCTTCCTTGCACAGCTGAGGAAAAGTGAAAGAGCGGCGCAGAGCCCGAAAAGGTGGAGAGTGGTGGATTCTGTCTGCTCAGGGACGGTGGGCCCCCCCGGTGAGCTGGAACACAGCTCTCTGCAGGACACCTGCTGCTCTACAGCATCCAAGACGGTGCATAAGCTCAGCACAGAAACCGAGGTGAGGAGGCTGATACGAAAACCGAAGGTGATGAAGGCGTCAGCAGGGCCATCGGGCATCCTGCGGGCCCCGAGTCGTCCCCGCGAGGCGCGGGAAGGCTCAGCATCCTTTGGGGAACGCCCTGTTCCAGCCCCACGTTCCCGATCCTACCCGCACACTCACGAACTACGTCCTCCCGCAACGAAGGCCTTTCGGACAAAGCGCACCGCCGGCGCTCACAGCGCCCTGCTCCGGGCTCCTGCGCGGTTCCGGGCCGAACAAACCCGGGCCCGGCCCGAGGCCTC